>WOAB01000025.1:0-600000 GCA_027886185.1 Rheum nobile | reverse complement strand
GATACCTACCCCCAGCTACGTATCGCCAAGAAATTAAGGTGAAAATCGAACCCTTTCTTGGTACTTATGATCCTTCTACTTTCATAGATTGGTTGCAGAGTACCTGCCATGTTCTTCAACACTATCAATATGAGGAGCATGCGAAGGTGGAGATCGTCATCTTGCATTTCCAAGGAGCAGCGCGCACCTGGTGGAACCGACTGGTCCAACAGCAGGCACGCATGGGGTGGCCACCTGTGATTGAGTGGCAACAGCTAGTGGTGCTCATGACGCGCAAGTACGTGCCGACGACATACCGAGAGGATATGAAGACAGCCATTGCACTTGCTACTCAGGGTCGTGATACGCCACAGGAGTTCTTTGCTCGCTTAGAAGACATGTACTTCAAGGCCGGGGTAAGTGTTACTCCCTCTACTCTACGTACACGTTTTGTAACGGGTTTGTCACAACCGTACAGGGATCGGGTTGACGTTCTTCCAATCCGAGACCTCAACAACGTAGTACATACTGCGCAGAAGCTCTATCTTCAAGCGCAGAGACGTCGACAGCAGCCTTGGCAGTCTTTGTCTTCTCCCTCACCAAGGTATACCTCGAATCCTGTCAATTCTTATCGCACTAACTCTTCTTCTAGTTCTGTGCCTAGACAGGATCGCACAGGTATTGCGTCTTCTACGACGCCGCGGCCGGCGCCCCCTTCTTCTGCGCGCCGACAGCCATCGGCCTCTGCTGAGACAGGCCGTACAGATCGTTCTAGCGATATAGAGTGTTACAGATGTGGTGGACGAGGACACTATCGGAAGGACTGCCCTAATCAGAAGCGTGTCCTCTACTCCGCCCAAACTGCAGACTACGAGAGCCTTTCGGATGAAGAGGAGAACGTCCCAGAGGAGTCTGCAGAGCTGACTAATGAGGTGATCAGGCCGGGCGACCATGATACAGACATCATGCATTATGCCTTGGTCACCAGACGCGTCCTCAGCGTCAAGGAAGGAGGTCCACTTGACCAAAGGGAGAATCTATTTCATTCCCGGTGTCGTATGAAGAATGCATCGCTGAGTCTGATAATTGATGGAGGGTCGTGCTGCAACATTATAAATGAGAGAGTCGTCCGCGACTTCAATCTTCAGACGCAACCACATCCTCAGCCCTACGGTCTGTAGTGGATTTCAGACCAACCCGGTAACAATGTCTCTTTACAGTGTCCCGTTACTTTTTTCATAGGACCATTTACATACACTGTTTTGTGCGATGTTACCGCCATGGATGCCACCCATATTCTGTTAGGGCGTCCTTGGCTATTTGACCGTCGTGTCTTCCATGATGGGTTTTTGAACAGTTACATGTTCACTCACCATGGAAAGCGCATGACGCTCTTACCTATGACTCCGAATGAGATTTTATAGGACCATGCTATTAGACAGAGGAACAAGGCTATATAGGCTGCAAAGGACAGCGGAAAACCCCCTCCAGAGTCCCCTATAGCTTGCCAGCAGAGTTCCCTACAACTTCCTGCATCATCTTCTTCGGGTACCCAGGGCACTTCAGAACAAGGCGCTGTAAAGGGTTCTGATCATCAGAAGGGTGGCAAAGGTAGTTCTGCGCTCAAAGGCACTTGTGAGCAGCGACTTCTCTTGGCGCGACACCGGAAGGTTTCCGACGTCATCCAAGGCAAGTCTCCCTGTTTCCTACTCATTGCTCTTCCTACTGCCCTACCTGTTTCAGAGTCCACACTCCCCTCTTGTATTTTGTCTGTTTTGCAGGAGTTTTAGGATGTGCTGCCGGACGAGTTGCCAGATGGTCTTCCACCACTTCGTGGCATTGAGCACCAGATCGATTTTGTTCCGGGAGCTACTCTTCCCAACCGAGCTGCCTACAGAACTTCTCCAGAGGAAACAAAGGAGTTGCAAAAGCAGGTGCAGGAACTGTTGGAGAAGGGGTATGTGCGCGAGTCTCTTAGCCCGTGCGCTGTTCCCGTCATATTGGTGCCTAAGAAGGACGGTTCTTGGAGGATGTGCATGGATTGCCGTGCCATCAACCAGATCACCGTCAAATACAGACATCCCTTTCCTCGCCTCGACGACATGCTTGACGAGCTACATGGAGCGCAGTTCTTCAGCAAGATTGATGATGTGAATATGGATTCCTTCATTTTTGAAGAAGCTGAACAACTTGTACCGATGAAATTGTACGAAGCATTGAAGATGTCGAAACCGAGAAATCTTACTCTTCGACACCTTCTCGGTATTTCTGCCATAAAGGGAGCTACACATATCCAATGGAGGACCATTAGTAGTCATTGGAAAGCTAACAAAATGATCTACAACTTTTATGCCAACTGTTTTTATGAAATATGTTCGTATAAGTCCAGATATTGCAATCTTCGGCAGCAGTCCAACCATTTCCAAGGAAGTAACTAGTCTAAATTCAATGCCGAAAGACTCCAAGAGCCTCAACGTTTTTGCCATCAATTCCAACTGATATTATGCTTATTATTTCAGTTTTATTTAGTATAAAATTTGAAGAGTCTTTTGGTTAATGTTTTAGTTAATGTTTTAGTTAATGTTTTGTTTGCTTGGAATGCAAGAGGTTTGAAGAGTGCCTTGCACTCTAATTTTGTAAGCCTATAAATAGGCTATGCTTCTTCCATTGTAAGACACGCTTGAATTGAATCAAAAAGTCTATCAAACTCTCTCTCCCCTTGCTCTAACATTCTTGCGTCAAATTCCCTTGTTGCCGAGTGTGTATATCTCTCCAACAACTTCTTCCTCAACCAAGTCTGCGTCGAGTCTTCCCTCCCCTTGAAGAACTATTCGTGAGCCAACATCCCACACCAAGAACGCCTACCAAAGGTGCCTCCATCATCCATCTCATCCATCCTCAAATCCATCACCATTACGAGTCATCCCAAACTCCACTCGCACCATCGCAGATTTCCTTCCCGGAACTTTCGAAAGCCTCTCAGTAGAACCGGCGTATCTTTTTATTCCCTACCCAGAAAATTCTACAATTTTGAGGGAATAAACTAGACTTCAAGATCTAACTCTGGGATTTGGAATCACTTCATTCCGATCACAGACGAGAGAGAACGGTCCATTTCAAGTCAAGTCACATTTCTGGGCTTTGCTTGACGATTCCTTGAAGATCTTCGAAGCCATTCCTCGCACCGTGTCATTCCCGATCCTTGATTCACATCATTTGGTATCAGAGCCACGCAAGGAGGTTTCGAAACCTTGTCATGTATCACCATAGAATCCACCAACCGATGACCATGTTTGAGCCTCTACAAATTTACCGAGAGCATCTCTCATCATTAAGATCTGATTTGAGAGACTTCCGAGAGATGCAAGATCGTCAATTTTCACTTCTTCACAAAACGCTCAAGGAAGAATTTACGAACCTCGAGGAGATGATCCGTCGATATTATTCACAAGAGAAAATAAAACTCAAAGGTGATGAATCACCTAAGGAAGAAGTGTGTGAAATTTTCATGGCCAAAGTTTTTGAAGAGCAAGTTGTTGAAGAGGAATCAGAACTGAAAGAAGATGAGGCAAATTGCATTGTCAAACAACCACTTGTCAAAACCGCCGCCATGGAGGAAAAGAAAGGTAGTTCATCTTCTCTAACTTTTGATGTTCATGTGGATTCGAGGACGAATCCTTTTAAAGGTGGAGAGGATGATGTGAATATAGATTCCTTCATTTTTGAAGAAGCTGAACAACTTGTACCGATGAAATTGTACGAAGCATTGAAGATGTCGAAACCGAGAAATCTTACTCTTCGACACCTTCTCGGTATTTCTGCCATAAAGGGAGCTACACATATCCAATGGAGGACCATTAGTAGTCATTGGAAAGCTAACAAAATGATCTACAACTTTTATGCCAACTGTTTTTATGAAATATGTTCGTATAAGTCCAGATATTGCAATCTTCGGCAGCAGTCCAACCATTTCCAAGGAAGTAACTAGTCTAAATTCAATGCCGAAAGACTCCAAGAGCCTCAACGTTTTTGCCATCAATTCCAACTGATATTATGCTTATTATTTCAGTTTTATTTAGTATAAAATTTGAAGAGTCTTTTGGTTAATTTTTTAGTTAATGTTTTAGTTAATATTTTGTTTGCTTGGAATGCAAGAGGTTTGAAGAGTGCCTTGCACTCTAATTTTGTAAGCCTATAAATAGGCTATGCTTCTTCCATTGTAAGACACGCTTGAATTGAATCAAAAAGTCTATCAAACTCTCTCTCCCCTTGCTCTAACATTCTTGCGTCAAATTCCCTTGTTGCCGAGTGTGTATATCTCTCCAACAACTTCTTCCTCAACCAAGTCTGCGTCGAGTCTTCCCTCCCCTTGAAGAACTATTCGTGAGCCAACATCCCACACCAAGAACGCCTACCAAAGGTGCCTCCATCATCCATCTCATCCATCCTCAAATCCATCACCATTACGAGTCATCCCAAACTCCACTCGCACCATCGCAGATTTCCTTCCCGGAACTTTCGAAAGCCTCTCAGTAGAACCGGCGTATCTTTTTATTCCCTACCCAGAAAATTCTACAATTTTTAGGGAATAAACTAGACTTCAAGATCTAACTCTGGGATTTGGAATCACTTCATTCCGATCTCAGACGAGAGAGAACGGTCCATTTCAAGTCAAGTCACATTTCTGGGCTTTGCTTGACGATTCCTTGAAGATCTTCGAAGCCATTCCTCGCACCGTGTCATTCCCGATCCTTGATTCACATCAATTGATCTGAAGAGCGACTATCATCAGATTTGCATGAAGGAGGGGGACGAGTGGAAGACTGCTTTCAAGACGAAGTATGGTCTGTATGAGTGGCTAGTCATGCCATTTGGACTGACCAATGCTCCTTCTACGTTCATGAGACTGATGAACCATGTCTTGAGAGCTTTTCTGGGTAAGTTTGTAGTTGTCTATTTTGATGATATTCTTATTTACTCCAGGACTTTAGATGACCATGCTGAGCATCTTCGCCTTGTTTTAGAGTGTTTGAGAGTAGAGAGCTTATACGCCAATCTTGGCAAGTGTGTATTTTGTTCTCCTTCTACAAACTTCCTAGGTTTCGTCGTCAGCAAGGACGGCATATAGGTGGATGCAGAAAAGATCCGCGCTATCCAGGAGTGGCCGACGCCAGCTACTCCTACTCAGGTACGTTCGTTTTTGGGTTTGGCTGGCTTTTATCGACGGTTTGTTCGTGATTTCAGCACTATAGCCGCCCTATTACACGAGCTGACCAAGAAGGCCGTGTCTATCACTTGGCTTCCACGGCATGATGCTGCTTGTGCCGCGCGCCGCTGTTGCAGCTTCCTGACTTCACCCGTCGGTTCGAGATGGAATGCGACGCTTCTGATTTCGGCATCAGAGGTGTCTTGCTGCAGGAGAAGAGGCCGATTGCCTACTTTTCAGAGAAGCTGTCAGGTGCACAGCTGAACTACCCGACGTATGACAAGGAGTTGTACGCGCTGATTCGAGTTCTGAAGACGTGGCAACACTATCTGTGGCCTGCAGAGTTCGTGATTCACTCAGATCATGCAGCTCTTAGTTATCTGCGCAGCCAGACGACTCTTAGCAGACGCCACGCTCGCTGGGTTGAGTTCATGGAGACGTTCCCCTATCTCATTGTTCACAAGAAAGGTTGTAACACCCCGTAATTTTTAAGGGTATTTTGAATTATTTTTAAATTTTTCTTATGCCCGTTTTGCTAGACGGATTTAATTCAGTGAGTCTCGGACCTTCTGAAAAGGGGTCTGAGCTCTGTAAAATTTTCCGAGCATTATATAATACAGTTGAGGTATTTTCGGGGTTAATGTATCGTTAATGTATGAATATATTTAACCCAGAGTTAAGAAATTAACCCAAGTTGAGTTTGGATAAGTATTAGCGAAGTCGGCTTAAAACCGCGACTCACCGCGACCTGACGTGATCTGCCGCGATCCACCGCGACCGGCCACGATCGCGGTAATGCCAATGACAGAGGCGGTCGTCTTCCTCGAAGGCGGTCACTGTAGCGCTCTGTTTTTCTGATTTTTCTGGGCAGGCCAAGTGGGCTTGCAACTTGCCCTTCGCCTTTGTCCCCGGCTTGTTCCCCCTGAGGTGGTTCGGATTTGTGCTATAAAAGGAGGTGAAGACCGAACCCTTTTTTTCTCTCTTCTTCTTCTTCTTCTTCTCTCTTTCTCCTCTGTTTTCCCCTGTTTCGCCATTGATGCACGAGCTGTGAGCTCGGTTTTGGGCTTGAATCGAGAGGCTTCATGGGTTGGAGAAGGTTGCCAAGGTGTTAGGTGAAGCTTAGAGGTGCTTTGTGATCAATTCGAATGCAAGACGAAGCTTGAATCGAGGTGGGTATTTTTCTCCCGCCATGGAAGCTGTCGAAGCTTTGCCACTGTTGATGAACCACGACTGGCCGTGACTCACCGCGATCGCGGTATTGGCTGTCCGAGAGTGTGTCTTGTGGTTTGGCTTGAGGGATTTTTATTCCAGATCTGTCCCCGTTTTGGATTCAGGAACCCGTTCTTAAGCTTTGTTTGAGCTCATCTTTCCAGGCAAGTGGTTATGAATTAATTTGAAATAATTAAAATCTGATATTATGTTAGGTTGTATATTTTGCTAGAATCAACGCTAATATAAGAGATATACTGTAATCATGTGACGTAAGATTGTGATGTGATATGTGGAACTGCTTTTGATGTGATTTGTGATATGTGGAACTGCTTGTGATGTGTTTGTGTGAATTATTGGTGAAGCCCTTGCTTAGTCTATTCATTAGACTAACTCTTGTATTTTATTTATCGGTAACGTCATGGGGGTGTCATCCGTCCGTTTCGGCACATGCAGATCTAAGAAGGCTAGAACGACTATGAAGATGAACGGTGTTTTGACAAGTTGTTTTGTCGTTGTATTTTAATGATTTCCGCTGTGCTATTCTGTCGTTTTGTTTAAAAGTATTTCGCTGTTGTATTTCTGATTAATTGGGTCGTTTTAGGAATCGTGTAATTCCGCGACCATATGGTTTAATAAAAGTTATGATTTTAGTATTGTAACTGTGTTTTAAGTCAGTTATGACGTCGGAAAAGCCTGGGGTGACTTCGGGGTTTACGTCCGGGGTCATCGGTAGTAGCGCTTTCAAATGGGGTTAAATTTGGGGGTGTTACAAAGGTAAGGAGAATGTGGTAGCCGACGCCCTTTCTCGCAGGTACGTCCTCATTACTCAGCTACAGTCTCAGTTATTTGGGTTTGCATTGCTCAAGGATCTTTATGCTGTTGATCCTTTCTTTTCTACATTCTTTGAGCAATGTAAATCCACTGGTCGTGAACATGCTACGTATTTCCTTGATGATGGCTTTCTGTACAAAGGTGGGAAGCTTTGCATTCCTTCATCCTCTGCCAGAAATTTGCTGATTGAGGAAGCACATAGTCGTGGTCACTTTGGCGTGTCTAAGACGCTGGCATCACTTCACGAGCATTTCTTCTGGCCTAAGATGGCCAACAGTGTTACGAAGTATTGTCAGAGTTGTATGACATGCCATAAGGCTAAGGCCAGGTGGGAAGATCTTTCCATGGATTTTATCACTGGGTTGCCTATGTCTCGGCGTGGTAGAGATTCTATATTTGTGGTCGTAGACAGGTTCTCTAAGATGGCACACTTCATTGCCTGTAAGAACACTAGTAACGCCACTGACGTTGCTACTCTGTTCTTTGACAATGTCGTGAGACTGCACAGTATTCCGCGCACTATTGTTAGTGATCGGGACACCAAGTTCGTCGGACATTTCCGGAGAACCTTGTGGGGTAAGCTCGGTACTAAACTCCTATTTTCTACGAGCTACCACCCACAGACGGATGGTCAGACAGAGGTGACCAACCGCACTCTTGGAGCCCTCCTTCGGACGGTTCTGAAGAGTAACCCACGCAGGTGGGAGGACTTACTGTCTACTGTGGAGTTTTGTTATAACAGGTGCAGGCACAGCGCGACTAAACTGACACCGTTCGAAGTTGTCTATGGACGGAACCCGCTGACGCCGCTGGACTTGACTCCCTATCCTAGGAAGGACACAGACAGCACCACAGCTGACAGATTGGCCGATCACATCAAGGACCTACACACTCGGACGCGCAACCAGCTGGAGCGCAGAGCAGCACAGTATGTGGCCCAGAAGAACAAAGGACGACGCAGGATTGTCTTTGCTCCTGACGACTTGGTTTGGCTTCACTTGCGGAAGGAGCATTTTCCTTCCAACCGCAAGTCTAAGCTCGACCAAAGGGGTGATGGACCATTCCGTGTTGTCAGGGCCATCAATGACAACGCCTACCAGCTAGAGCTCCCAGACAAGTATGGTGTTCACCCAACCTTCAATGTTGCTGATCTATCACCGTACGTGGAGCCAGAGTATGATGCGGGTGAAGCGGGGATGCTTCACACTCAAGTGGGGGAGGATGATGTGACCTCGCCTACCATGACAGCTACAGACGAGGAGGAGGCTATGAGTCTTAGGTCCTCAGGTCCCATTACTAGAGCACGAGCCAAAGCTATTCAAGATGCGACTCAATCACTGGTGACCAGACTCATAGCAGGTCATGGACGTACAACTACAGATGAGGGATCCATTCTGAGTTTAGTGACAGTTGGGACGTCTACACAGTCTGCAGAGATCCCGGAGCTTACAGATTAGAAATATTGATCGCTATTCGCCTAGTTATCGATATTTCTGATTTATGACATTTTTAGTTTTTAGTCCGGATATTATTTATTATTATTTTCAGCATTTTTAAGGGAGTTTAGGAGGTCATTTTTATACTTAGAATGACCAGCCCCCTTAGAGTAATTTTTAGTGTTTTATTTGTTTTATTTTAAAACTTTTTGGTTAAGGAAAAGGAAGAGTCTTCCTTTTACTTAACCTAGCTTTGTAGCCTCCTTTCTGGTTACGTTGATAATTATAACTTTTATGTTGAGAGAAAACCTCCATTGAAGCTCCTTCAACGTCACCTTGAATCACCTAGTCGAGCTTGCTCCTTCGTCATTCGCACATCAAATCCTTTAGATCTAGGTTGAGCGTGCTCCCTTCATCTATCCCGCTTCCAAATCTCCATCTTTTCCAGCCCTATACTGGCCGTGAACACCCTTCACCCTTACGGTCATCTACTCACATTTCTATCGCTCTCGAAATCGCTTCCGCCTCGCCGTCGTCTTGCAATCTCCATCAAACACAGACGCCTATTCAAGAAGTTGCTTCGCCCCACTACGGATTCATCATGATCTCATCCGGGACTTGAGACCTTCTTCATAGCAAGGTCACATCAAATTCCCCCACCGGTTCCCAGATTTGAGGAGCCAGAAAACCGTATATTCCAGGAGAATATAGTCAGGACTCGAGACAACTATGGTCGTGCACTGAAGACCATTAATTCCATGAGGCCTGACAACTATAACGGGAAAGGGGAACCAGTCGGGGTGATCCATTGGTTCTCCCACATGGAGCGGTTGTTCCGCAACATTGATTGTACTGAAGCTGAGAAAGTACAAATAGCTTCTCTTCAGTTAAAGGAGGATGCTAGTGAGTGGTGGGAGAGTACCGGCTTAGCTGATAGCCCTGTTTTGAACTGGGAGATGTTCAAGACAAAGATGACAGACCGTTTCTTCTCTCGTGCTATGAGGAAGGAGAAACACAAGGAGTTCCTATACCCTAAGATTGATGGATTGAAGGTGACTGAGCTGGCAACCAAGTTCAATCATCTATTACAGTATGCTGGACCTGAGATATCCAGTGAGGCACATAAAATCTGGTATTTCCATGAGTGGATGGGCCCAGATATTAAGCCACTGATGGTGCATCACGGATGCTCGACTTTGGAGTAGTGCGTGGATGCAGCCTACAAGTTAGAGGTGACTCTGGAAGAGTCGACCAAGAAGCGTGATAGCCAGAGGCAAAGGGAGAACCAGCCTAAGGCAAGTGGGTTTAAACGTCCTGCTCCACCATTTGATTTTGCCAAATCTGGCCGAGCAAAAACGAATATGACTCAGGATGGGTCTACGCAACGTTCGGGTCAGGGCAATAGCCTGATCCAGTGCTACAACTGTGGTACCTACGGGCACAAGAGTAATGTGTGTCCGAAGGAGAAGAAAACGTGCTTTGCTTGTGGAAAGGAAGGACACTTGCAGTTATTTTGTCCGCAGAGGAGGCAGAAAGGAGCTGAGTCACAGCAGGGATCTGTTAATCAGAACAACCAACCCAGGTTCAGTCCGGTGGAAACCCCTAGTCCTTCAATGCAGACAACTGTGCGAAACAAAGGAAAAGCCCCAGTGGCTTCAGGACGCCAAGGTCAACGCCTATACGTGATACGTGAGGCGGATGGACCCGATGCTCCATTTGCTTAAAGTATTTTGTACTACTTCTGTTGGTATGTTGTGGATTTGGGTGTTACCCAGTCTTTTGTTTTGGATAAGTTATGTTAGTAAGTTTAAGTATGCAAAAAGGTTTATAAACCTTTTTTGTAAATATTCTTTCTAATATAAATGTTGGTTGAGAACCAATCGTCTGTCGAAATTTGCAATTAGTAAGAAATTCGAAGAGAATTCGATCTGAATAGCCATGGTTCCATGCGATAATTTTCTCGGTATGAAGTGGCTGACGCGTCATGGGACGATAATCGATTTTAGTTCGAAGATTGTGACGGTGGCATCAGGGGGCCAGTATATATGCAAATTTAAAGGTCTGAATGACGCTATTAACGGCAGGTTTATCAAGGCAATAGCTGCGTTTAAGCTACTTCGACAAGGTTGTGTCGAGTACCTTTGCTACTTGGATCCGCCCATGAAAGATGAACCTTCAGTTCTTGATGATTTCGATACACTGAAGAATTTGGTACATAGATTAAGTTTATGTATTCTTGAGGAGTAAGGTAACCATGTTACTCGTATAAAAGGATTAAGACACAAGTGTTTGATTCGGTTGAGAATGAATCATTTAGCAATATAATACTTTGAGGTTATAGGAGTAAGCTCTCATGTGATTGATTTGAGGAGCATACGAATAAGTACTGTGTTTATTCTTAGAGAAAGTATAAAAATCTTACAGGATTTAAGTTAGAATGGCATAAGGTCAGACTTACTTCCAGATAAAGGATGGAATTGTAAGAGGTACCTGTAAGGAAATTGATAATGTAATGTTTCGAGGTTACTAAGAGTTGATTTTTTTGGATGGTAAGGAATTACGATGTGAACTTTGGGAATATAAGTATAAGGAAATAGTGAGGGAGATGCGTATTCTCCTATTTAAGGTGCAATAATGTCATTATGACAATTTTAAGGACCGTTAGTATTTAATGGTCAGAGCCTTGTGGATATAGTGAGAATGATTATATGGTAAAATTTATAGAGATAAAGTTACGGATGATACCAAGTGGACTTGAGGAAAAAGGTAACCCACGTTGGTTAAGATAAGCATATATCACGTTCGGGTGAGACAAGAGTATAATCCTATGGAATGGATTAGTGAATTATGTTGAGGTAATCAGACATAGATTGTAGTATTACTGATTGTGGGAACTCATGAGTAAAGACTGTGAGATAAAGTTATGGCATAAGGGCCGGATATGATTAAGGTATCAAGTGAATCGTTTATGTAAGGTTTGTATGACAGGTGGAGGTACTAAGTGGTAGTACTGTTGATTTCTAAGTATATATTCAAGGACCGGATTGTCGAAAGGAGGTTAGTATAAAGATGTTGTATTCTTCTATGTAAGATTATTAAGGTCTTTAGGAGTAATAAGGCATATCAGCGAAGATTCATTGGAGATTTTTGTAATAGATACTCTGGTTAAGGCAATGGTAATCTTGTGGATGATTACATCTATTTCTAACGAAAGTAAGGATGTAGACTATATGTTGTAAGCGGTTACAAAAGCGAATTGGAAGTTCGATGTTGGCAATATAAATTATGAAGACCAGATTAGTTAAGGATACCGACCTAAGGAGGTTTGGGTATATACTTCGAGAGAAGTTAGAGACAAATGGTACCTATGAAGAGATGCATGTGCGCATTCTGGAGCGCCGTGAGAAGCAACTGCGCAACAAAATCGTACTGTTGGTACGAATTCCGTGGTCCAAATCTGGAACTCTTTGAGGAAGATTAAGTTGTAAGAGTTGTTGAGTTAAGAAGAAAGATTTCAGTGGAAGACCGGGATATATTAATAATCTAGATGTATTAAAGATTCAGTAAAGTGAATTGTCTATATACATCTAAGGAATAAAGTGGTAAGCGGTATCCCATACGCTGAGTCCTTCCAAGCTTTCTTAAGATATAAAGGATGAACTTGTGGAGTTATGATCGGGGAGATTAGGAGCTATCTCTCATGCGTGAGTTTGTGCCATAAGCGTTGAGGCGGATGAATCATTTTCAGTATGATGTCCTAAGGAATTAAGAGTAATATCTCTTGTAATCCATTTCAAGGATGAAGTGATTAAGGATATTGGATCCGGGTAGTAAGGTTTGTGTTGAGGCAGGATCCTCATTGGCTTAATGCAAGTTTCGGGGTCGAAACATCTTTTAAGGGGGAGGTGATGTGATACCCCATAATTCTATAAGGTTATTTTGGGGATTTTGAGAATTTTCCCGAGTACCCGTTTTGTACGTCGGATTTAATTCAAGTAGCTTGAGACATTCTGTAATGTTCTCTGTATCTGTAATATTTCTCTCAGTAAAATAAAATACAGACGACGTGCTTCGGATGTTTATAAGCGTTCGCGTACGATAATTTTTATCCCGGATTAATGTCTTGCTCGTTCAAAAGCTGAATGGGCGGGAAAAGACAAAAACGGCGACCGCCATACAGTAACGGCGCCCGCCGTCGCTGGGCCTGAGGTGTCAGGCCGTCGTCTCCTACTCTGGGCTCGCCAGGGCTAGGAACGGCGACCGCCGCGGCCCGCCGTAGGCAAAGTTGCGGCGCCCGCCGTGATTACCCAGAGGTCATTACCCGTTGGTAGTCGGCGAGCTCTGGCTGCGCCGATCTAGCCATGATCGGCCTCGTCTAGGGTGATGATGATGTTCCCATTGCTTTGGCTATAAAAGGAGATGTTGGGGGAAGGGTTTTGAGCCATCCCAGCACCGAATCTCTGCCAAAATTTCGCCTCGTCGGAGTGTTAGTTTCACCGGATTTCGAAAGCTTCGTTGGTGTCGGTTGGTGGTGTTTCCAGAAGCCCTTGTGAAGCCTTTTGGTTGCCTTTGGAGGTTGGAACCCAGGCAAGGCAGAAAGGGGTCGAAACGCTCATCATTTGGGTGAGTTTTTCTCTCGTTCTGTCGTCGGAGTTCTTCACGGCAACCGCCGTGTTCTTTACGGCGCCCGCCGTGATGAATGCGGCGACCGCCGCCAGTGCCCAGAATGCCTTCCTGGCTTTGGCTTGGTTGGTTGTCGTCGTGGCGTCTTTCCTTTCGATTTCTTTCGCCGTTTTTAGATTCGTACTGTTGTTATGTCAGATCTAACTTAGGGTTCCTTTTATGGGTCGACTCGAAGGTCGTTGTACTGTCGGAGCTATACCCGTGTCGAGCCAGGAATCTCATCGTTGTCGTTAGGCTTGTTTCTACTCTGCGGATTAAGGCAAGTGGCGGTTCGCTCTTGCTCATCGTTCCATATTTACATTAATTATCAGTTGTTTATCTGAGTAATTAATTTGGAATGATTATTGTGTTCATCTAGAAACGGTTTTGTTAACGGTTTTGGAAAACTAAAATATAGATATTATAATAGGTTGTATATCTGTTAGAACAATGCTATTATATATATATATGTGAATTAATACAGATATTATAATAGGTTGTATATCTGTTAGAACAATGCTATTATATATATATGTGAATTGATACAGATATTATTATAGGTTGTATATTGTTAGAACAACGCTATTTTATCTGTAACTGGCCTTGAGTGCATTGATATGAGTTATTGCTGCGTTTGTAACTGTTTAGTTAGAACGAGTATTCGTAGGAACGCTACTGTGTATCTCAGTATGAGTGCTAGTCGTTTCTTGATAACCTGGTGGTTAGGATTTAGTTCCTACCATTCTTCTTTAGTGCCGTTGTAAGGATTTAGTTCCTGATTCCGCCTGAGGGATATAGTTCTTGCGATATTTAGTTCTCGATTCGACTCTTGGGATTTAGTTCCCGAGTCAACTCTGCCTTAGGGATTTAGTTCCCGAGGGATGTTTAAAAGCTTATAATGTCATGTGGGTTTTTGAATTTAATAAGATAAAGTGCCCGAGTGCACATAATTAATATACCTTTGGCGAGTAGTGCAGCTAGGAAAGCTCGTCTCGACTTTTGATCAGAGTACGTTCTATTTCCAATCTGGATTCACAGTAAGCGATGAGGTTGGTCGTGAACCGAAACATCTAAGTCAGCTTTTCAATCACTGATTGTCTGATTCTTTAAACGTTCCAGATTTGTCATATTTCCTTAACGACTCAATCCCTTGGAGTCTCTTTTCGGGTCGATTTCTGTGAAGATTAAGTCTTCCAGAATCTTCTCTTGTGCATACCTCTTGTTGTTATTCCGTGAAAGTGCCGGGTTATGTATCGTTCCTTCGGTTATTATTCGAGGGACAATGATAGTAAACAGTTACGATCATTCGAACCACTCTGCTTTTTACCCTTGTATAGTCTATTCAATAGACTAACCAACCGCAATTGTTCTCTGCATGGTTGGCTGGTGTCATCCGTTTGATTCGGCACATCAGATAGAGCGAAGATGAGGAGACTAGATTGACTATGAAGACGACGGTTATTGTTGGATGTTTTTAATAATTTCTTTTAATCAGGTTGAGATCCTTGGGAGATGACCATTGTGGTCAAGATCCTTGTTTGTAATACATTTAAAAGACTTCCGCTGTATTTTGTTTAAGACTTCCGCTATAATTTATTTAAACTCTGTGTTTGTCCTATTCGGGATTGGGATGTAATCCCGGGACTCATGTTTTATATGAATAAAATTATGCTTTTGTATCCTTTGTATCCCATGAATTGTATTTAAACGGTAAAGCCTTGAGTGATCTCGGTAAGGAACACTGAGGTCACTGGCGGTAATACCTTTCCAAATGGGTTAAGATTTGGGGGTGTTACACAGCTAGTCGTCCAGACATTGTGTTTGCTGTTTGCTTGTGTGCTAGGTTTCAATTATGTCCAAGAGAAACATATTTAGCTGCTGTGAAAAGGATATTTCGATATCTCAAGGGAACTGACTCACTCTGCATTTCGTACCCCAAAGAGTGTCCCTTTGAGCTGATGGGTTTCACTGATGCTGATTATGCTGGATACTTGGTGGATAGGAAGAGTACTTCTGGAATGGCACAATTCCTAGGCCATTGCCTTGTGTCATGGGGCTCAAAGAAATAAATCTCAGTCTCCCTCTCCACCATAGAATCTGAATACATTACAGCCGCCTCTTGATGTTCCCAACTCTTATGGCTAAAGCAACAACTCGCGGATTTCGGTATGTCTTATGGTCCTCTTAATATTCTTTGTGATAACACCAGTGCTATAAACATTTCTATGAATCCTGTGCATCATACTAGGACCAAGCATATAGATATAAGGCATCATTTCCTTAGAGATCATGTTGAGAAAGGGAACATCATTATGAAATTTTGTAGAACTGAAGAACAAGTTGTAGATATATTAACCAAAGCCTTGAATAGAGCTCCCTTCGAGAACCTTAGATTAGAACTGTAAATGATTCCTATAAACTAGCAGTTCCTTTAGTTTAAAGTTCCTCTCCAGTTCCCTTGATTGACTAGTTCTGATCTCTTTACTTGTCTTTGTCTTGGAATCTTCATGTTATTTCTCTTGCGTTAGACCCTCATATCCATAATGGTTACTCAAAAGGCTTTGACAAATTTTTCTAGTTCTTCCCCTTGGATGTTCATTTCTTATTAAAATTCAATCATTGTCCAAGTTTCTTTGTTGGCCCAAAAGTCACAATCTGATCACATTCTAACCCCACAATACAAGCCGAAATGATGATTGTGTACTATGACCCTCCCTTGCCTCATTGCACAATCTAATTCCCTATGATCCTTCTCTTAACCCTCTTTGGGAATTAGTGTGTGATGCGATAAATGGCCTTCCCCGATTTATTTTATGGGAACGTACTTTCAGGTCCTATGTCTTAAAACCCCACATCAAAGGTTCCCATATATCCCTCTAGCACACTGAAAAAATTGCCAGAAAGGAACTAGGTCAGGCTGCTCTTCAAACGGCTCGTAGAAACTCGCTCCTCCCAAGACATCATTTATGGCAATTTCACAGCGTCAGAGATGTCTTCTCAGCTTTGAATAGTTGCCATTTCTGAGTATTTGATTTTTGAATCTGTGACCGTTTCACCGCCGATAAAGCTGCAAGAAAATTAGCCGTTTCAATTCTTCAGAGTTCCCAGAATCTCTCTCGCCAATGGCTTGATTTCTCCAACAGCTCCAACAATGCTCAAGGGTTACTTAAGGTCTCCTGTTTAATTGAGCCGAGCACTCTGCTTTCTCTCACTTTCTCTCAATCTCTTGTTCACCTTTTCTCTCAAAACACAAAGCTCCTCAAATGGCCAAGAAAAACCTCAATCTTAACCTTGCCCAAGATGAGGAGGAAGCTGCCCTCCAAAGAGCCTTCAGAGAGAAGAAAGCAGCCTCTTCCTCCAAATCCCCTGATCTCACACCCACAAAAGAACCCTTACCCAAGCATACAGAAGAGGTGGAAAACGAACTCCACCATGGATCTGCAATAGCTACTCATACTGTCTCTGAGGGCGGTTCCCACGACTCTTCTCCAGACAAGGAAACCATGGAGATTCACAGCTCTGACCCCTCGCCGGTTAGCACCAAATCCAAGGTTGCTCCCTCAGTTGCTACCGGGCTCAAACTCCGAAAGAGGAGTTCCCAGGCCCTGGTTCCCTACAACCCTGCCTCCAAAGAGCCGACCCCCTCCAAAAAGGCCAAATCAGCTGTCCTGTCTTCCTTGTCCACCAGAGCCATAACCTCCACTCTAGGGCAAGTGTCTTTCTCATTCACTAAGAGGAAGATACTCAAGCCCCTCATCATTGGTGAGGAGTTCTGGACCCAACCCCTAGAAGAAGAAGATGAAGCTCAATTCGGCGAAGCCCTCAGTGAATTCCATTCTCTGCTCCAGTTTCAAGGGTGGGACCAGCTCTTGGTGGAACCCTTCTTAGTATCCGACAAAGTGGTACGTCTCTTCTATCAATCCATGACCTTTGTTCCAGCCAAGGAGAACTCTCCCTGTAATGATGCCATCCTTCAATGGAAGGGAACCATGTTCCCCTTATCCCCAAGCATCATCGCCTCAACTCTAGGGATTGAGCACATATCAGGTTTTGACATTCTGCATCAAAAGAAGACTTGGCCCAAAGGCAAAGGGTACAAAACCAAAACTGAGGTGGTCGGCAAGCTCTATGATGGCGACAAACCAAAGAATATGCTGACAAAGGGGCTCTCTCTATCCAACAAGCTCCTGCACTTCTGGATCATAAGGAATTTGGTTCCCAGGTAGGAGCACTGATAAGTGCTATTTTGTAGCACATATCTAAGGGTTATTACCAGGTTTGAGGCGCCATTTGGTTGGATTTAGAGCACAATTGGAGATTATGGAGTTGGAGGAGAGAAGTGTGGTTTTGGTGGTCTGGAGGAGCTAATTGGAGACATCCAGAGGAAGACGAGTTGACCACCTGAGGAGACGACAAATATCCATGAAGGAACCACAATAAAGAAGCAGAAGAGAAAGAGAAGGCGGGCAAAAGTCACCGCCCCGCGCCAGAGCCACCGCGACCCGGCGGTGGGTCTTAGAGAAAGTCACCACCCCGCGGTGAGAAGCGCCGCCCCGCGGCCATCACGCGAGGCAAAGCAGCTAATTAGAGAGGTGAGCCGCGTGCTGATGTTGGGCCGAGTTGAAGAAAGAAAGGCCCAAAACAATTGGAAGAAAGGCCCACGTGAAATCTCAGCTGCCGCGTGAATTGAAGTCCGTGAATTGAAATTGAAGTTGGAATGTGGGGATAACGCCGCATGACATCAGCGGGAGATTGAGCTACTGGATGATGGGCCGAGTTGGCTGATGCCTTGGAGATGGGCCGTGCGAAGCAGCTGCTGAACGAGAGAAGATGGACCGAGAATACGGGATTAATTTATCCCTGATTTTCATAGTTTATTTTTGGTTATTATTTTATTATTATTTCCTTTTTTTATTTTTATCAGTTTTAGAATTAGGTTAAAAACCCTTTAGTTAACCTAGTTGCCATGATTCACATCGAGAGACTAGTTTTCATTCTGCCTCTAGGGTTCCAACCCATGGAGAGCTAAACACCTTTATTTCGCTAGACGATTGAAGCATTGCAATGGATTGGTTGTGAGATTTCTATTCCTTGTTCTATATCTTATTAAGTTGGTTTAATTCTCTTGAGCATATTGTCTATTGGTTATGTTGATTCTTCTAGCGTAGCTAACTAGGTTTTTCGACATCTATCAATTGCTAGGATTTGCATATAGGGGTTCCGAGTGCATATCTAGTGGCAAACACGATTGTTGCGTATAGGGGTTCCGAGCGTGCAATCGTGAGTGATAATTATTTGCATGCTAAGTAGTAGGGTGTCCTTCTATTTGCATGTATCCTATATCCTTGTGTGCATTGCTATTGCTTTGTTGGTGGTAAAGTCTATCGAGAACTGTGAGAATCGGTAGTACTTAAGATCAGGGTGGGAACAACTATAAGATTGTGAAAAGAACTTGGAAAAATAGTTATCAGTGATCAACCTGTTTCCTTTGCAGTGTGGATATTTGTCTAGTGGAATATTTCCACCCATCATATTTATTTTCCTTCTAAAGCTTGCATCCTTGTTACTCTGTGAACAATCAAAACCCCCTTTTGTTACTTTGCATGCTTATAAACACTTAGAAAGATCACTTCCTCCCTATGGATTCGACCCTTACTTGCCCAGACTACTTGTTTAAGTTTGTTAGGATTATTTTGTTTAGGTGTCACGACAACGCCTTATCAAGCACTGAGCCACAGTTCTCATCACCGATGCCATCCTTATGGATAAAATCTTATCTGGTGACCAAGTTGATCTCCCCAAGCTAGTGTTAGCTCATATGCAGTTCTGTCAATCCCATGAATCCCATGCCTTGCCCTTCCCTCACCTCATAAAAAATCTTCTCTCCATGCTTATCCAGTACCCATCAGACCTCAGGGAAATAACCTACAGCAAGTTCCTAACCATGACCACTGTCAAGAAGCTCAAAACCAAAGATCATCTGGATGCTCCTTCTGATATGCACGCGAAATTGCCTAAGGAAAAAGCAAGTTCCCAAGCCACTCCAAGCTCCTTGCCTCCGCTCTACCCCGTTCAAGACTCCTCTGCGATCCTAACTTCACTGGGTCGTATTGAAAAAGCCATCACGGAAGGAACCACTGCTATCTCTGGTGCCATTTGTGATCAAGTAACTGAAATGGAAAAGACCAGAAAGGCTATATCTGGTCTAGTGGATGTGATTCAACAGACCTTGGAGGCTGCAATTGGAGGAAATCAGGCCGCTGAGATGGCTACAGGCCAAGATAAAGGAACTGCAAAAAAGAAGGAAACTGAAGAGGAGGACACTATGCTGCCATAGGAACGTCTCTCCTAGTTCCCAGTGCTATAACATCACAGTGTGCTAGTAGTTCCCTAGGGTCCTACTCCCCTCTTCTATCCTTATTTTGTCTATGTCAAGCTGCTTGTGATCTTTTGTTCCTCTTTCCACTTTGCATCTCTGGACAATGTATTGACCTTAATGATTAATGAACTCTTTTGGTAATGTTTCTAATGCATTATTTGTCTTTTCCTTAAGTTTCTATTATGGTGACTGTCATGGGTTTAACGAAATTGTTTATTTCACATTGATATCCTATACTTGATAAGTAAATTAATCTTTTCGATGATGTCAAAAGGGGGAAGAATGGATAGAAACCTTGAACTCTTGGAAATACTGGACTTATAGGAAATCTAAATCCGTTCTACTTCTGAGGGGGAACTCGAATAACTTAGTTCATTTGCTTAGGGGAAATTTGCAACTATTGAATGTTCTCTCATTACTTTATAAAGTTGTAAATCTCTTAGCTCAACTGTTCTCATGAATCTCATGTCCTTATTATGTTGCCAGGTTCCTTATATTTGTCATCATCAAAATGGGGGAAATTGTTAGGAAACGGAACTCAGGAACCTCAGTTCCCATGAGAGTTCCTTTCCTCAGTTTCTCTACTTTTGAAGATGACAAATACTTTGATACTAATGTTTTATTTCAAAGATGTGTTTAAAGGAACCACAGGACAGTTGTTGAAACCATGGAAGCCAAACAAGATAAAGAAACCAAACAAGCAAGCCAAAGGAACCCAGAAGTGCCCAAAAATGCAACACGTGACTTTGCTCTTCCCGATGAAGCTGGGAACACAGAACCTCGGACAAAAGATGGTGAAAGCGACTTGAGCAAAGCTTCCAAAAGTCTGCCACCATCCAAAGGAAAGCTCCAAGATGTCTAGAACGCTGAACCTCGGACAAAGGTTGCTGAAAGCGACGTGACACAAGGCTGTCACCATCCAGAGGATAGTTCCAAAGTGTCTAGGTTGCTGAACCTCGGACGAAAGGAGTTGGACAACGACATGACAGACTTGTCTGAAGCAGATGACCAACCAATGTGGATTCTGAGTTGCCTAGGTTGTTGGTACATGTCTAAGTCAGCGTGAATCAAGGATTACCACACAACCTAGGTCAAGCTTGCTCTGTGTGAACCAAGAGAAGATCCAACCTCGAGGATCCACTATATAAGGAAGATAAGCTCCGCTGTTATCTTCAAGCATTACAACAGAATCACACTCCATAGCAAACATCAATGTGTGAAGCTTCAAACAGATCGTCAACTCAAACCAAGATCGAGAGGAACCAGTCAACGAATCTGAGAGCTGTGTGCTAGTTCCTGTGACTGTAAGTGAGTTAGTTCCTTAGTGGTTAGGATTGCTTCTGTGATTGATTATACTTGCTGTTAAGTTTACCTAGGATTGTCTAACTGTGTGTAAGACAAAGAAACTGTGTGTTTGTTCCTATGGTAATCTGTAACCGAAGTGATAAGAAATCAAGAAGTAGACCTTGAAATCCTTTCGAAAGAAAGGTAGTGGTTTTTATCCTAGATTGCTAGTTGGCAATCGAAGGTTTCCACTATAAGGAACTTGTTGATCGATGCTATTTTGTAGTGCATATCTGGGGGTTATTACCAAGTTTGAGGCATCATTTGGATGGATTTAGAGCACAATCGTGGATTATGGAGTTAGAGTGGAGAAGTGAAGAAATCATGGGATTTATAGAGGTTTGAAGTGTATTGAAGAGTAGAAGAACAATGTGCTAAATTCAAATGGTTCGTTCTCTCTACTCAGATGTCCAAATGAAGTGATTCCAATTCGAGGAGTAAGATCTTGAAGTCTACTGCAAGTCCTCAAAATATGAGCGCAATACGAGTTGGGAATCAAAGGTTATGGCGTTTTTACAGAAGTGTCGCAGAAGCTGAAAAAGGCATCGCCGCCCCGCGGTGGAACTCACCGCCCCACGGTGGAAGCCGCCGCCCCGCGCCAGAAGCCACCGCGACCCGGCGGTGGATCTCAGAGAAGACTGACGCCCCGCGGTGGGCACGTAGCGCCTCGCGGCCATATGACTTTATTTCCTTATTTTTGCTATTTCGGATTTCCTTATTTTCTATTATTTTATTTCCTTTGTTATTTTGATTAGGTTAACTTTATTTTCCAAAGCCTATTTAAGATCTTTTCCAGGTCTTAGATAGGAGACTCATTTTCTTTCTGCCTCTAGGGTTTTAACCCATGGAGAACTAAAAACCTTTGTTCTACTAGACGATTGAAGCATTGCAATGAATTGGTTGTGAGATTTCTATTCCTTGTTCTATATCTTATAAAGTTGGTTTAATTCTCTCGAGCATATTGTCTATTGGTTTATGTTGATTCTTCTAGCGTAGCTAACTAGGTTTTTCGACATCTATTATAGTGCTAGGGTTTGCATATAGTGGAATACGAGTGCATACCTAGTGGCAAACACAATTGTTACATATAGTGGAATACGAGTGTGCAATTGTGAGAGAGAATTATTTGCATGTTAGTAGTAAGGTTTTCTTCTATTTTCATGTATCCTATATCCTTGTGTGCATTGCTATTGCTTTGTTAGTGGTAAGGTTTTTCTTCTATTTGCATGTATCCTATATCCTTGTGTGCATTGCTATTTCTTTGTTAGTGGTAAGGTTTTCTTCCATTGATATTGTGATAAGTCTATCAACAACTGTGAGAATTGGTAGTACTTAAGATCAGGGTGGGAACAACTATAAGATTGTGAAAAGAACTTGGAACAATAGTTATCGAGGATCAACCTGTTTCATCTGCAGTGTGGATATTTGTCTAGTGGAATACTTCCACCCATCATACCTATTCTTTCTCTAAAGCTTGCATCCTTGTTACTCTGCGATCATACAAAAACCCCCTGTTACTTGTCGGTTACACGTCTTTTGCATGCTAATCAACACTTAGAAAGATCACTTCCTCCCTGTGGGATTCGACCCTTGCTTGCCTCTACTACTTGTTTAGGTTTGTTAGGTTTTATTTTGACCGGGTTTAAGACGACTAAAAACCCATCCGTCAAATTGGCGCCGTTGCCGGGGAGGCAAGATTTGACTCTTCTTTGTGTTTGTTTGTGTGCGTGTTACTTTGGTGTGGACCTATCTTACGGTCCACACCCTTGCTACTGATTTTTGTTTTCCTTTTTGATTTTGATACATATATGGATTTCTGGGGAGAGACGCGCGATGACCCATACCCCTGCTCATTTTCTCCAAAGAGGGGATACTATCCCAACTCGGGTGCAGAAAGACCAGTCAGACCCTGCAGAATCTGTCGTAAAATGCTGCACACCACTGACGATTGTCCAGGACTGCCCGCATTCTCTGCAGCAGTAAAAGCACGTCGAGGTGTAAACCCGCAGGGACCGAGACATGAGCCGTATCCGAACACCTACAACTCAGGGTCGAGGGAGCACTATAACCCAGTTCCGTATGGAAATCAACCACAATACTCGCAACCATATGCGCATGGATTCCAAGGACAACACACAAACTTGCCTGCACCCAATGTTGATGTACTCATCACTCTGGTTCAAAGCATGGCAACCATGGCCCAACACGTGTCCTCACTGCAAACAACCATGGCTCAAAGTGTCCAACAGCAGCAAGAGGCGATTTCCAGCCTCCAAAGCCAGTTTAACCAACTGAGTCAAGTGTTTATTAAGTCGAAGTCCGCACAACCACGAGTCCCTGCAGCAGAAAATACGAAAGAGACTGTCTATGCTATGAAGCTGAGGTGCGGGGCTGAGATTGAGACCAGAAAGGCCATGGAGAGTATGGAGGTATCCCACGAAGAGAAGGTGATCGAGGGCGAAAACGGCGCTGATGAAGCTGAAATTGAAGATGGGCGACCCCTACCGCCCCGCAGCGACACCGACCGCGACCCGGCACAGACTCTCAGTTCTCTTGAATTACCACCGCCGCCCCGCGGTGAAATCCCAGATCTGGATATTGAGAACCCTGCCCCATTCCCAGAGGTGCTTTCGGAAGAGGAGTACTTTTTGAGTGGATGATTTCAACGACGATGAGGAGGAGTGCCGTGATCGCGAAAATACTCCAGAGATAACCGTTTCTCTCGGAAATGCCCCGGCAGTCCCCGACCCTCTGGAGGCTGCCTATGATGAGTTTGTGCGTCTAGACTCCTTCCCACTCATCTCACTGCACCCCGTTACACCCTTCCCTGAGGCTCTGAAGGACACCCAAAAGATGGAGAACGACAAATGCTTATTTGAGGCCTTCAGTGACTGCATAAAAACGGTTCCCTTGGTCACACTGGCTGACAGCACCCCTCGCAGCAAGGAAATGTTAAAGGTGTTGGGCATGATCAAGAAGAAACCGAAGGGGAAGCACAAGAAGGAGAACTTGATGCAAGTGGCGAATTGTTACATACTGGATACGGGGCAAGATAAGCATGAAGGCCCCGAGATGTTGGGTAGGCCATTTCTGAAGATGGAAAGTGCGTTCATGGGTATGCACAACGGTCCATCCACAAAGAAGTGCAGGAGATTGGGGATCAAGCTCAACATAGAGCATACAAAGAGGCACCCCCCAGATCCAGATCCCAAGTGTTCAGTTGCTATGAGCAACCCAAGTTGAGGATGGAGTAGTATGTCAAGCCATGACAATAACTAATGCGCTGTCCGGGAGGCAACCCGAGGTATGTTTTACTTTCTTTATTTCTTGCATTAGTTTTGCTTGTTTTTGCTTTGTTTTTGTTTTGGTTTTTGTTTCCGACTAACCTGCAGGGAAGAGACTCATGTCTATTGAGAAAGGTGTTTCCACACCATTGTAAGTCTCTTCCTTCCCTGCACTAAGTCACCCATCGGAAAAACCTTAAACGGGAAGCAAAAAAAAAAAAAAAAAAAAACGAAAAAAAAAGTGGTACCGAAGGCTAGCTGTCCAGAGTTCCCCATGGAGATGGTGTGCATCCTGTTGTCAAGGAGGATACATTGCCCTACACATTATTTGGCAACGATGATGGCCCTACAATTGACAGCTGAGGAGGAGGAACACTAGCGCCCCCACCACGATTACATCTGGGCTCCACCATGTGTTCCTAGAAGGCCGTGCAATCCTACTATCATTGTTTTACCACTTCTCACCAAAGTGGTTCCCTTTGATTGCACGGTAGAAGAAGATGATGACGTGATGAAGACACCCGCCCAACACCAGAGACCTGGGCATTTATTGAGAAGACCTCCAGCGACACCTACAGTGTCCAAGCAGCTTGACGACGTTTGTGAATTATTTTTTGCTTTTCCCTGTGCTTTATTCTTTTGTCTTTCATTACATTGAGGACAATGCAATGTTTATGCATGGGGGAGAGTTCTATACTTGCTACGTGGTTGAGGAAAAAAAATAAAAAAAAAATGAAAAATGAAAAAAAAAGCCAAAAATTTCAAAAAATGCATACATTAGAAATTTTGGGATAGGTCGAAAACCCGAAAGGGCGGCCTAGGAAATAAGCAGGTGGCTTAGACCAGCATTAGGCCGGGGTAATAATTGGTCAAGAGTGATGTGAGCATATGTGAGCCCATCTATTGAAAAATGAAATGAGTGGCTTGGTGTAAACCCGAAAGGGAGCCTTGGCAAAATGAGTGAAAAGAAGAAGAGTGAATTTTATGAATCCTCATTTTTCCTAGTGTGGTGACATAAGAAGATGAGTTATAAGGAGGATTCGGGTAGGTCACTCTGGGAGGTATAAGAAGATAGATGGGAGATTAGGATTAGAATTTATTCACTCTGTGGTGTTTGGGATAATCTTGGGGGAAGTACTCTGCTTTCCTTTTGGCTTGATTGTGTGGGGTGTTGAGATTATTGATTTGATGTTGTAGTTTATTGTGCTGGGCTTATATTGTATTGGCTGCCTGGAGTTTATTGTTGGGTATGACTCTTGGAGATTGAGTTTTCTATGCTTCCTGAAACCTCGGGGATTGATTGGAGGAGTAGGTTTACTTTAGCTTACTCGAGGACGAGCAAGGTTTAAGCATGGGGGATTTGATCGGTGCTATTTTGTAGTGCATATCTGGGGGTTATTACTATGTTTGAGGCGCCATTTGGATGGATTTAGAGCACAATCGTGGATTATGGAGTTAGAGTGGAGAAATGAAGAAATCATGGGATTTATTGAGGTTTGAAGTGTATTGAAGAGTAAAAGAACAATGTGCTGAATTCAAATGGTTAGTTCTCTCTACTCAGATTTCCAAATTAAGTGATTCCAATTCGAGGAGTTATATGTTGAAGTCTACTGCAAGTCCTCAAAATATGAGCGCAATCCGAGTTGGGAATCAAAAGTTATGGCATTTTTACGGAAGTGTCGCAGAAGCTGAAAAAGGCACCGCCGCCCCGCGGTGGAACTCACCGCCCCGCGGTGGAAGCCGTCGCCCCGCGGTGGAAGCCGCCGCCCCGCGCCAGAAGCCACCACGACCCGGAGGTGGATCTCAGAGATGACTGACGCCCCGCGGTGGGCACGTAGCGTCTCGCGGCCAGATGACTTTATTTCCTTATTTTTGCTATTTCGGATTTCCTTATTTTCTATTATTTTATTTCCTTTGTTATTTTGCATTAGGTTAACTTTATTTTCCAAAGCCTATTTAAGATCTTTTCCAGGTCTTAGATAGGAGACTCGTTTTCTTTCTGCCTCTAGGGTTTTAACCCATGGAGAACTAAACACCTTTGTTCTACTAGACGATTGAAGCATTGCAATGAATTGGTTGTGAGATTTCTATTCCTTGTTCTATATCTTATAAAGTTGGTTTAATTCTCTCGAGCATATTGTCTATTGGTTTATGTTGATTCTTCTAGCGTAGCTAACTAGGTTTTTCGACATCTATCATAGTGCTAGGGTTTGCATATAGTGGAATACGAGTGCATACCTAGTGGCAAACACAATTGTTACATATAGTGGAATACGAGTGTGCAATTGTGAGAGAGAATTATTTGCATGTTAGTAGTAAGGTTTTCTTCTATTTGCATGTATCCTATATCCTTGTGTGTATTGCTATTGCTTTGTTAGTGGTAAGGTTTTCTTCCATTGATATTGTGATAAGTCTATCAACAACTGTGAGAATTGGTAGTACTTAAGATCAGGGTGGGAACAACTATAAGATTGTGAAAAGAACTTGGAACAATAGTTATCGAGGATCAACCTGTTTCATATGCAGTGTGGATATTTGTCTAGTGGAATACTTCCACCCATCATACCTATTCTCTCTCTAAAGCTTGCATCCTTGTTACTCTGCGATCATACAAAAACCCCCCTGTTACTTGTCGGTTACACGTCTTTTGCATGCTAATCAACACTTAGAAAGATCACTTCCTCTCTGTGGGATTCGACCTTTGCTTGCCTCTACTACTTGTTTAGGTTTGTTAGGTTTTATTTTGACCGGGTTTAAGACGACTAAAAACCCGTCCGTCAAATTGGCGCCGTTGCCGGGGAGGCAAGATTTGACTCTTCTTTGTGTTTGTTTGTGTGCGTGTTACTTTGGTGTGGACCTATCTTACGGTCCACACCCTTGCTACTGATTTTTGTTTTCCTTTTTGATTTTGATACAGATATGGATTTCTGGGGAGAGACGCGCGATGACCCATACCCCTGCTCATTTTCTCCAAAGAGGGGATACTACCCCAACTCGGGTGCAGAAAGACCAGTCAGACCCTGCAGAATTTGTCATGAAGCGCTGCACACCACTGACGATTGTCCAGGACTGCCCGCATTCGCTGCAGCAGTAAAAGCATGTCGAGGTGTAAACCCGCAGGGACCGAGACAGGAGCCGTATCCGAACACCTACAACTCAGGGTCGAGGGAGCACTATAACCCAATTCCGTATGGAAATCAACCACAATACGGGCAACCATATGCGCATGGATTCCAAGGACAACACACAAACTTGCCTGCACCCAATGCTGATGTACTCATCACTCTGGTTCAAAGCATGGCAACCATGGCCCAACACATGTCCTCACTGCAAACAACCATGGCTCAGAGTGTCCAATAGCAGCAAGAGGAGATTTCCAGCCTCCAAAGCCAGTTTAACCAACTGAGTCAAGCGTTGATTAAGTCGAAGTTTGCACAACCACGAGTCCCTGTAGCAGAAAATACGAAAGAGACTGTCTATGCTATGAAGCTGAGGTGCGGGGCTGAGATTGAGACCAGAAAGGCCATGGAGAGTATGGAGGTATCCCACAAAGAGAAGGTGATTGAGGGCGAAAACGGCGCTGATGAAGCTGAAATTGAAGATGGGCGACCCCTACCGCCCCGCGGCGACACCGACCGCGACCCGGCACAGACTCTCAGTTCTCTTGAATTACCACCGCCGCCCCGCGGCCAAGTACACCGCCTCGCGGTGAAATCCCAGATCTGGATATTGAGAACCCTGCCCCATTCCCAGAGGTGCTTTCCGAAGAGGAGTACTTTTTGAGTCTGGATGATTTCAGCGACGATGAGGAGGAGTGCCGTGATCGCGAAAATACTCCAGAGACAACCGTTTCTCTCGGAAATGCCCCGGCAGTCCCCAACCCTCTGGAGGCTGCCTATGATGAGTTTGTTGCGTCTATACTCCTTCCCACTCGTCTCGCTGCACCCCGTTACACCCTTCCCTGAGGCTCTGAAGGACACCCAAAAGGTGGAGAACGACAAATGCTTATTTGAGGCCTTCAGTGACTGCATAAAAACCGTTCCCTTGGTCACACTGGCTGACAGCACCCCTCACAACAAGGAAATGTTAAAGGTGCTGGGCATGATCAAGAAGAAACCGAAGGGGAAGCACAAGAAGGAGAACTTGATGCAAGTGGCGAATTGTTACATACTGGATACGGGGCAAGATAAGCATGAAGGCCCCGAGATGTTGGGTAGGCCATTTCTGAAGATGGCAAGTGCGTTCATGAGTATGCACAACGGTCCACCCACAAAGAAGTGCAGGAGATTGGGGATCACGCTCAACATAGAGCATACAAAGAGGCACCCCCCAGATCCAGATCCCAGGTGTTCAGTTGCTATGAGCAACCCAAGTTGAGGATGGAGTAGTATGTCAAGCCATGACAATAACTAAGGCGCTGTCCGGGAGGCAACCGGAGGTATGTTTTACTTTCTTTGTTTTTCTTTCTTTATTTCTTGCATTAGTTTTGTTTGTTTTTGCTTTGTTTTTGTTTTGGTTTTTGTTTCCGACTAACCTGTAGGGAAGAGACCCATTTCTATTGAGGAAGGTGTTTCCACACCATTGTAAGTCTCTTCCTTCCCTGCACTAAGTCACCCCCCGGAAAAACCTTAAACGGGGAGCAAAAAAAAATAAAAATAAAAGTGGTACCGAAGGCTAGCTGTCCAGAGTTCCCCATGGAGATGGTGTGCATCCTGTTGTCAAGGAGGATACATTGCCCTACACATTATTTGGCAACGATGATGGCCCTACAATTGACAACTGAGGAGGAGGAACACTAGCGCCCCCACCACGATTACATCTGGGCTCCACCATGTGTTCCTAGAAGGCCGTGCAATCCTACTATCATTGTTTTACCACTACTCACCAAAGTGGTTCCCTTTGATTGCACGGTAGAAGAAGATGATGACGTGATGAAGACACTCGCCCAACACCAGAGACCTGGGCATTTATTGAGAAGACCTCCAACGACACCTACAGTGTCCAAGCAGTTTGGCGACGTTTGTGAGTTATTTTTTGCTTTTCCATGTGCTTTATTCTTTTGTCTTTCATTACATTGAGGACAATGCAATGTTTATGCATGGGGGAGAGTTCTATACTTGCTACGTTGTTGAGGAAAAAAATTAAAAATTTGAAAAAAAGCCAAAAATTTGAAAAAAGGTATACATTAGAAATCCTGGGATAGGTCGAAAACCCGAAAGGGCGGCCTAGGAAATAAGCAGGTGGCTTGGACCAGCATTAGGCTGGGGTAATAATTGGTCAAGAGTGATGTGAGCATATGTGAGCCCATCTATTGAAAAATGAAATGAGTGGCTTGGTGAAAACCCGAAAGGGCGCCTTGGCAAAATGAGTGAAAAGAAGAAGAGTGAATTTTAGGAATCCTCATTTTTCTTGGTGTGGTGACATAATAAGATGAGTTATAAGGAGGATTCGGATAGGTCACTCTGGGATGTATAAGAAGATAGATGGGAGACTAGGATTAGAATTTATTCACTCTGTGGTGTTTGGGATAAACTTGGGGGAAGTACTCTGCTTTCCTTTTGGCTTGATTGTGTAAGGTGTTGAGATTATTGATTTGATGTTGTAGTTTATTGTGCTGGGCTTATATTGTATTGGCTGCCTAGAGTTTATTGTTGGGTATGACTCTTGGAGATTGAGTTTTCTATGCTTCTTGAAACCATGGGGATTGATTGGAGGAGTAGGTTTACTTTAGCTTACTCGAGGACGAGCAAGGTTTAAGCATGGGGGATTTGATCGGTGCTATTTTGTAGTGCATATCTGGGGGTTATTACCAGGTTTGAGGTGCCATTTGGATGGATTTAGAGCACAATCGTGGATTATGGAGTTAGAGTGGAGAAGTGAAGAAATCATGGGATTTATAGAGGTTTGAAGTGTATTGAAGAGTAGAAGAACAATGTGCTGAATTCAAATGGTTCGTTCTCTCTACTCAGATGTTAAAATGAAGTGATTCCAATTCGAGGAGTTATATCTTGAAGTCCACTGCAAGTCCTAAAAATATGAGCGCAATCCGAGTTGGGAATCAAAAGTTATGGCATTTTTAAGGAAGTGTCGCAGAAGCTGAAAAAGGCACCGCCACCCCCGCGGTGGAACTCACCGCCCCGCGGTGGAAGCCGCCGCCCCGCGCCAGAAGCCACCACGACCCGGCGGTGGATCTCAGAGAAGACTGACGCCCCGCGGTGGGCACGTAGCGCCTCGCGGCCAGAAGACATTATTTCCTTATTTTTGCTATTTCGGATTTCCTTATTTTATATTATTTTATTTCCTTTGTTATTTTGCATTAGGTTAACTTTATTTTCCAAAGCCTATTTAAGATCTTTTCCAAGTCTTAGATAGGAGACTCGTTTTCTTTCTGCCTCTAGGGTTTTAACCCATGGAGAACTAAACACCTTTGTTCTACTAGACAATTGAAGCATTGCAATGAATTGGTTGTGAGATTTCTATTCCTTGTTCTATATATTATAAAGTTGGTTTAATTCTCTCGAGCATATTGTCTATTGGTTTATGTTGATTCTTCTAGCGTAGCTAACTAGGTTTTTCGACATCTATCATAGTGCTAGGGTTTGCATATAGTGGAATACGAGTGCATACCTAGTGGCAAACACAATTGTTACATATAGTGGAACACGAGTGTGCAATTGTGAGAGAGAATTATTTGCATGTTAGTAGTAAGGTTTTCTTCTATTTGCATGTATCCTATATCCTTGTATGCATTGCTATTGCTTTGTTAGTGGTAAGGTTTTCTTCCATTGATATTGTGATAAGTCTATCAACAACTGTGAGAATTGGTAGTACTTAAGATCATGGTGGGAACAACTATAAGATTGTGAAAAGAACTTGGAACAATAGTTATCGAGGATCAACCTGTTTCATCTGCAGTGTGGATATTTGTCTAGTGGAATACTTCCATCCATCATACCTATTCTTTCTCTAAAGTTTGCATCCTTGTTAGTCTGCGATCATACAAAAACCCCCCTGTTACTTGTCGGTTACACGTCTTTTGTATGCTAATCAACACTTAGAAAGATCACTTCCTCCCTGTGGGATTCGACCCTTGCTTGCCTCTACTATTTGTTTAGGTTTGTTAGGTTTTATTTTGACCGGGTTTAAGACGACTAAAAACCCGTCCGTCACTTGTTCATTTATTTTGATTGTTTATTTCCGCTGCGAAGGGAACTGAATATCTGTATTCTTTGTTCCCTTGTTATTACTCTAACAATCACGATCCTACAATAAGGCATGTCATGCCTTCTGTCCATGTTATCGCGCCTGTGGAAGGACGTGTTGGCCATGTTTGTGCCTTGGTTGAGCCTAACTGGGGGGATCCAATCGGCTGGCCTGTCTTGCAACTCTATAGGGTCGCCGAGTGGTGGATGGAAATTTCCGGGATTGATCATCCCTGAGTCCTCCATCTCTTCATCATCAAACTCGTCAAACTCGTCTTGGTGGAATGGAGTGTGTGAGAAGTAGCCATCTGAGCCATAATGAGGCGTCCGCGTACTTTGGTGGACCAGATGGTCCTCCACGTTGAATGGGACTGGGGTGGGAGCATGGCGACGTTGATGCGGCACTACGTCTTGGGCGCGATTGGATCGTCGAGGTCTGCCTTCGTCGCGTTCTGTTCGTCTGGCTCTGCCGGCTAGCGGTGTAGAGGCAATCTCGCGTTGGCGCCTTGTTCCTCTGACTTCGTACCTGTCATTGAAATCATAAGGTTCAAAAAACTCACCATAGGAAACCTCTTCGCGATCGGAGTCGGTTTCATCGCGGACTGGTATTGCTTGTGGTGCATAGCAGTCGCGATGCGAGACGTAGCCTTGGCGGCTTTCTATCACAGATTGGATCCGTTGAAGACGCGGTTGCAAGTTGGAGGATGAGGGCATCAATCCTTTGCCCTTGTTGACGCGTTGTTTGCTTGGCCCGGCTTCTGTTTGTCGCGGTGCGACTAGATGATCCATGGATATTTGCAAAGTTGGTGTTGGTTGTACCATCGCAGCGCGTTCCCTTGCCTGGAATTCGGCAAGTTGGCGCCGAAGGGCTTGGATCTCGCGTTGTTCCTCCGAGAGCTCCGGAATGGGTTCCGTTGGAGGATTTGCGAGTGGCACCACTTCATGTTGGCCGAGCTGTTGTTGTTGTGGGGGATGATTGTTGCCGTCTCCTTGAACATTCCCACCAGTGGGTGCCATAAGGATACCTATAACAATATGTCCATCCATCGCGAGTAAAAATGCACAAAAGACAATATAAAACCAATGAACAAGTAAGCACTCAGCAAGTAGCAAGTGTTCACGTAGGATAGCGCGTTCTTTTGGCCTTGAGGGCGGCTAGTAGGCAAGCAAAGCAAGTGTGATATGCAAGCACAAAAGCAACGAAACCAAAGGAAAGAAGTCTTAACCTCTTGCGTAAAGAACGCGTACACACAAGACACACTTACACGCGTGACACTAGATGGTGGAGAGGTGAAGAAGATGAGCCTAGCCGTTGAGGGGAGAAGGTTGCCTTATTTTGGCTTTACTTCTCTTGTTTCTGAAAGTCGCATTTTTTTTTTTTTTGATATGCGACTTGTTTTTTTTTTTTTTTTGAATTTGAAATTCAAATCCGAGATCTTAGTCTTAAATGAAGATCGGATAAGAATTAAATAAAATAAAAATAAACGGCTAAGTAACTTGAGGAAAGAAATCGCTAGATTTACGTGATAGGAGAGAGAAAATGTAATGCAGATTTATGACGGTCACACAAGAAAATATGGCAAGATATGAATGCGAGATTCACGCGATCAATTAAGTTAATTTTCAAATTAATTACGCAGATTTCATGCAAACAAATCACACAATTTTCGCTAGGTGATCAAACAATTATCGGCCAAGAGATTCTCTTGTAGACACCGATGGGACAAGCATGTGTATGAGAGAGAAAAAATTTCAGTGATTATGGCGGAAGCAAGGATGATGGGTGATTAAAAAAATTTCGTGAACAATTGAGAACTTTATAAGCGACTTACAAGATCAAAGGCTCTGATGCCAGTTGATGCGTTCCTACTAGGATTGAAGGATCTCAAATCTTGTTTGGGAAGTCGCGCGCGTCTTGCTGGAGGATGATAGGGTGGAACGCGGGCTTTGGAAGGCGGCAGCGGAGGAGAACGACTCGAAAGAGATCGAGTTCTTGGCCGTAGCGTCGGCAGTGGAGGGATAATCTCGATGAAGATCGAGTGGTAGATGCTAACAATGATGAATCCATTCAGCAGCTGCTGCTCACCTTTGATGACATCTTCAAACCGCCGACTGAACTTCCTCCCTTCCGGCAGGGCTTCAACCATCAGATACCTCTGGTAGCTGGTTCTAATCCTATCAACAAACGTCCTTACAGATATTCCACACTCCAGAAAGATGTCATTGAAACACTAGTTCAGGAAATGTTGGAGCAGGGCATAATTCAGAACAGCTCTAGTCCCTACGCCTCATCTGTTGTTCTAGTCAAGAAGAAAGATGGATCTTGGCGTCTATGCATTGATTACAGGGGGTTGAACCAGCAGACTATCAAGGACAAATACCCTATTCCTCTCCTGGAAGACTTGCTCAATGAATTGGGTGGTTCGAAATACTTCTCTAAACTGGATTAGCGATCTGGCTTTCATCAACTGCGAATGGAACCAAGTGATGTGTTTAAGACAACTTTTAAAACACACTCGGGTCACTATGAATACTTGGTCATGCCGTTCGGCCTCACTAATGCCCCGTGCACATTTCAGGGCCTTATGAATCAGGTTTTTCGCGAGGCAACCAGAAAATTTGTCCTTGTCTTTTTCGATGATATCCTCATTTACAGCGTGACTTGGGCTGATCATTTGCAACATCTCCACTCTGTCTTAAGCATCTTGAGGGCTCATAAATTGTTCCTCAAACCTTCCAAATGTACCTTTGGTGCCACTATTATTGAATACCTTGGTCACTTTATCTCTGTTGATGGGGTAAGCACCGATCCTAGCAAGATTGAAGCCATCTCTCAATGGCCTACCCCTACCACTCAGAAGCATGTTTGCAGTTTCTTAGGCTTGGCAAACTACTACAGGCGGTTCATTTAGAATTATAGCCTTATTGCCAAACCTCTATCTTTACTCCTTAAGAAGGAGGGTTTCTCCTGGGATTCAGCAACTAAGCAGGCCTTCCAAGCACTCAAATTTGCCCTGACATCTGCTCTTGCTTTAGCTCTTCCAGACTTTGATATGACCTTCATCGTTGAAACTGATGCCTCAAACCTGGGAATTGGGGTTGTTCTTATGCAAGATCACCATCCTATCTGCTTCATCAGCAAGGCACTAGGGCCTAGACACCAAACTCTCTCTGTCTACGAGAAGGAATTAATGGTTGTCGTTTATGCTATACAAAGCTAGAGCTCCTATCTCACCCACAGACCATTCATTATCCACACAGATCAAAAGAGCTTAAAGTACCTTATTGAACAACGGGTTTCCACTCCATTTCAGCACATGTGGCTCTCCAAACTCATGGGTTACTCATTTGAAATTCAGTATAAACAAGGCAAAGAAAATGTCATTGCTGACGCCTTGTCCAGAGTCACGGGTTCTCAACTTCTGCACCTTACTTTAACTCAAGCCTATGATGGCTTCTATGAGTCCATCAAGCTGCAATGGTCCTCTGATCCGCTTTTGCAGAAGCTTATCACTGATTTGCAAACCAACCAGAACTCTCACCCCAAGTACTCTTTTGTCAGAGATGAACTTCGCAGGCAAGAGAAGCTAGTTATTGGCGGTGATCCCTCTCTCAAGCTCCATATCTTCAAGTGGATCCATGACTCATCTGTAGGAGGCCACTCGGGCAGGGATGCCACTCTTAAACGCATCAAATCCCTTTTCTTTTGGCTGGGGATGCACAAGGAAGTTCAGCACTACGTCCGGAACTGTTCTATATGCCAATAGAATAAATATGATCTCTCTGCCAAGCCCGGTCTGCTCCAACCCCTGCCTAATCGTGAGGGCATCTTGGCAATCCATCAGCTTAGACTTTATTGAGGGTCTGCCCGTGTCTTTTCACAAAACTACTATTCTGGTTGTTGTTGACAGACTCAGCAAAAATGCTCATTTCCTCGCTTTATCTCACCCCTACACGGCAATTGATGTGGCTCAATGCTTCCTTGATAATGTCTTCAAATTACATGGCATGCCTCACTCCATTATCAGCGATCGCGACCCCATCTTTATCAGCGAGGTATGGCAGGAACTTTTCAGAATCCATGGAGTTGATCTCAATATGTCGAATGGGTATCACCCTCAGTCCGACGGGCAAACTGAGGTTACTAACAAGACCCTCGAGACCTATTTACGATGCATGTCGTCTGAGGCACCACACACTTGGAGCAAGTGGCTGCCCCTAGCTGAATGGTGGTACAATACCACCTTTCACTCCTCTATTCAAGTGACACCTTATGAGATCATTTATGGCCAAGCTCCACCTTTGCACCTGCCCTATTTGCCTGGAGAAAGTAAGTCCCTTCTGGTTGACCGCAGCTTACAGAAGAGGGAAGAAATCATCAACATGCTCAAATTCCATCTGCTTCGTGCTCAGAATAGAATGAAACAATGTGCTGATTCACGTCGATCACCTAGATCTTTTCAAATTGGTGATGTTGTGTACTTGAAGCTCCAACCTTACAGGCAAAACAACTTGAAAACTAAACTGCCACATAAGCTATCTCCTCGGTTCTATGGGCCATTCCCTGTGATTGACAAGGTCGGAACTATAGCTTATAAGCTTCAATTGCCCCCTGGTGCAGCCATCCATGACGTCTTCCACGTTAGTCAATTGAAGCTGTGCACGACGCCATTGGTTACTGGCTCTCCTCTACCTCCATACATGTTGGATTTGGGCACAGCTAAAGAACCCGAGGCTATCCTTGACAAGTGCATGGTCCAACGCCACAATGAAGCCACTACAAAGGTCTTAGTGTAGTGGAAAGGGCAAACTGTTGATCAAGCTACTTGGGAATACTACTCTGATTTTATTGCCAGACATCCTACCTTCGATCCTTGAGGACAAGAATCGTCTGAAATGGGGAGTATTGTTACAAGACTTCAAGGATTTCTGTTTCTATTATGTAAACCCGGTCTATTATAAGAATACCGGTCTAGTATTTCTATTTCAGTAACCCGATTTGGGTCTATTTGTAATACTTGCCCTTTTGGCATTTTATCAAAAATCATCACAAGAATTATCTCAAAATCTCTCTCGAACTCGTTATCCTCTTCTGCATCCATCTTCCTCGAATTGCCTTTTCTCAATCCACAGGTAATTTCTGGATTTGGTGTACTAATTCTCGGATTCTCGTTTGAATCTCTGAGTTAGACTTACTATCCTATCTCATTTGGAAAACCGCCTATTTCCCCAAAGACTTGCTCCCTAACTACTATCATAAGACTTCTACCTACTACGCTTGCGGAGCCTCCGAGGAGGAGAGACGAGAATGAAACCGAATCTACTGTACAATTAAAGCAAATCATTTTTCAATCCCCTCCTTCATCACATGGCACCTCAGCTTCTTCTTTTTTCCTTCTTATTTTAGGTTTTACTTTTTGTTCTGCTTTTATTTCCCCATATTCTCTTCCTGCGCACTCTTTTTTTTTTTATAAGGTAAAATTTTGAGTACCGACAACAACGTCGGAAAACTCGAGAGGTCGATAAATCGGCAACCGAAAAACCGGTTAAGAACAACTAAGCAAACAAAGGAAAATACAACAAGCAAAAGCGAGTCAAACGAACTAAGGAGAGGTGAGTCAAGCACAAATCAACAGACAGTGCCACCAGAACAAGGGTCAAACAGGATGAATCCTGAGCAGGTGCTGAATGAACTACCATGATGTTGCCCTCACCTAGATGAGAGATCTTCAAGAGTCTCGACCACCCTAACGTTGCCTACAATGGATCTTCAGGAGCCTCAAACAAAGCCATGACCACAACGAAACAACTCGGTCTCCACCTAGATCAACTCAACAAAAGCAAAAAAGTACTAACACCCAAGCTTGCAAAATAGATACACAACCAAACAGGTTCAAACAAAAAATTAACAAGCAACAACAAGCAGCGGTGCAGGTTGGTGGTATACTACTGCGTTCTTGGGCGAGCGGGGGCTCGGTCGGAGCGAGGGCTCAGTGTGAAGCGAGGGTGCGTTGTAGATCAGAACTCGGTCGAATCGGGGGTCGGTGTGGAGCGGGCTCGTATATTGTGATTTAAAGTGCCCGAGGAGTTGACGATTGCAAGAGTCGGGGAGGCAAGGGTGGGAGAAATGGCGATTGCGAGAGCTGGGGAAAGGACAAGAATGGCAGGGGTGCGAGGGTTGGCGGTAGCGAGAGTCGGGGAATGGGTTGCGGAGGTGGGTACAGACCTAGGAAGAGGCAGATCTGGAAATGGATCTACAGTGGAGTTGGCCGCATCGGGCGAGTCGGCCATCGGTACAGACCTGGTGCATTTCCAATGCTCTAGCGTCACTCCGGAAGCCAGAACAACTCAAAGTCGCGACAGACGGAGCCTTGAAGGCTAGATGCTTTCTCGGTTTCTCGGGCATGGTTGGCGGCGGCTAGTAGGGTTTGGGGTTTTTTTGTGTTCATTGGGAGCGTTTTAACTCTCAGTTGTGGAAATCACAAGTCTGATAAAGAGTTGGATTCCTGCGCACTCTTTTTGTTTGGTGTGCTTTTATTCCCCCCCTCTTTGCTTTATTTTTTTCATTCTCTCTCAAACTAATTGCTCCACTCTACACTAGACCTGTGCATCTCCGGGCCCGGGCCGGATATGGCCCGGGCTTCACCTAGAAATTTGTCCGTTTATCCGGGCTCGGGCCGGGCTGAGCCCGGGAATAGGGCTTGGACAGTTGTCCAAGCCCGTCCGCTTTCCCGGTCCCGGGTAGCCTGTTGGGACCCGTATTCGGTTTTGTATATAATTCACGTCTCATAATTCATGTCCATAATTAAAAAAGTATCAAAATTTTTATAAGTCTAAATAGTATTTCCACCTTAGAATAAAAAATATTAAATATCCAATATTAAAGTCTATACACATGTGAGAACGAGGGATGAAGTGGAGTTTGTAACCCTTATAAATTTAGCTTTTATATTACTTAGTTTAAGTGTTTTTGTATTTATTTTTATTGTTTTAGGAGTAGTAATAATATAATGTTATATATATAAATAATATTTATATATTATATATGGGCCGGGCTTACCGACCCTATATGACTTGACCCCTTGTCCATACCCGGCCCTCCTGATACTCAAGCCTGATATTTTCGACCCTTTAAGACTTACGAGATTGTCCATACCCTCCCGTTTACATGGTCGGGCGGGCCGGGCCGAACGGACCAGGCCGCGTTTGCCCAGGTCTACTCTACACCCACGTTTCCAACCCAAAACTACCTATTCTCTCTCAAAAATCGATCAAAACTACCTATCCTCCCATATTTTTTCGCCGATTCCCAAAATTCTGCAATGACCCAGTTCAAATTCCACACCAAGTCGTCGAATTTAATTTTCCTCTCGAAACTCTAGATTTTTGGAATCACAATGGCATCCCCGTGGAATGATTCAACGAGTTACAGGCATCGGTTTCGATCTTACAGAGGTCATCGTACAAGGTAAAGTTGTTTAGATTGCTTTGAATTGGACTAATTTTCGTTTTAACTTTAAATATTTGGATGTCTTCTTCATCCTTAATTGAAGGCTTACAATGAGAGGGCACAAAATTCAAAGTATGTCTCCATGTTCTTGTCTTCTTACCTCCTCTTTAGAAAATGTTGCAAGTTTAGGGTTTTGAAGGGGCTGTGAAGGGGGGGGGGGGGGAGGGGGGGGGGGGGGGGGGGGGTTGAAGGGGAGCCTTTCCACTTTCACTGGGTATCAGCTTTTGATTTTAGGTGGGTTTTTCACCTCTGTTTTTTTTTGCTGCTGCTATATGAACGACATTTTTCGCCTATATACACGACAATCTGTATGCACAGAAATTGCGTACGCAATTACTGTGCGTACAGGTGAAAATACGTATAAATTGTAAGATTATACGTATTTTATTTTATTTAATTTAAAAAAAAGTATAAATCTCTACGCATTACTTTAGCGTACGCTAAAGTAATGCGTAGAGATTGGGCCAGCCCATATTAGGGCCGACCCAACTTCTAAAAAAATGCTTGCTTGAAATTTGGCTCCTACGCCAGATTCTGACGCAAGATTAAAAAAAAAAAAAATTTTTTTTTTTTTTTTTCTGGGCGCAACCAAGTGAACAATTTTTTTTTTAAATCTGCATTTGACTCTAGTAATTGACATTTTCAAGTAATCAGGGTTACATGACAATAAATTCGTTTGTATCATGAGGTTTCAATATACTTTTATTCATGTATGTTTCTCCACCAATTCGTTTGATATTAACTGTTTGTTATTATTATTCTCGAAAATCACATATAACTATGGTTATATCTTATAGTTATATCCAATTTGGTTATATATTATAGTTATATGCTACGGTTATATTATTTAGTTATATTATGGTTATATCCTATAGTTATATACTATGGTTATATCTTATAGTTATATACTACGGTTTTATTCTTTACTTATATACTATGGTTTAGTAAGTATAAATCTCACTGGGTATCAGCTTTTGATTTTAGGTGGGTTTTTCACCTCTGTTTTTTTTTGCTGCTGCTATATGAACGACATTTTTCGCCTATATACACGACAATCTGTATGCACAGAAATTGCGTACGCAATTACTGTGCGTACAGGTGAAAATACGTATAAATTGTAAGATTATACGTATTTTATTTTATTTAATTTAAAAAAAAGTATAAATCTCTACGCATTACTTTAGCGTACGCTAAAGTAATGCGTAGAGATTGGGCCAGCCCATATTAGGGCCGACCCAACTTCTAAAAAAATGCTTGCTTGAAATTTGGCTCCTACGCCAGATTCTGACGCAAGATTAAAAAAAAAAAAAAAATTTTTTTTTTTTTCTGGGCGCAACCAAGTGAACAATTTTTTTTTTAAATCTGCATTTGACTCTAGTAATTGACATTTTCAAGTAATCAGGGTTACATGACAATAAATTCGTTTGTATCATGAGGTTTCAATATACTTTTATTCATGTATGTTTCTCCACCAATTCGTTTGATATTAACTGTTTGTTATTATTATTCTCGAAAATCACATATAACTATGGTTATATCTTATAGTTATATCCAATTTGGTTATATATTATAGTTATATGCTACGGTTATATTATTTAGTTATATTATGGTTATATCCTATAGTTATATACTATGGTTATATCTTATAGTTATATACTACGGTTTTATTCTTTACTTATATACTATGGTTATGTCTTATAGTTATATACTATGGTTATATCCTATAGTTATATACTATGGTTATATCTTATAGTTATCAATTTGGTTATATCTTATGGTTATATCCTATAGTTATATACTATGGTTATATCCTATAGTTATATACTATAGTTCGAATCCCTTTTTGAGTGTTAGAAAGGTGTTCCTAAGTGGTATTCCAAGGCTTAAGAAGGTGGGAGGTCAAACCAAGAACAAATCAAAGTCGAACGAATTGATTTGGGTAAGTTTCTCCACGAAATATGTCGAAGAACTCTCGCCCTGTTATCCCGCCGCACCCGCGGCAGTGCACCACCGCACCCCGCGGTGAGAGCCGACCGCACCCGCGGCAGGCCGGGTTTGTGTGTGTGTTCTTGGGTGTTTGGCTTCAGGCGAGGCTTGGTTCCTTCAATTCCTTTTGTATTCTTTTAGATTCATATATGCAGATATTGAATCTAACTTAGGGTCTTGTTATGGGTCTCTCCAGAGGGATTTATTATCCGGGATCGGTCCCAGTTTCAGACTCAGACACCTTCGTTCCTAAGCTTGTGAAGCTCTCGTCAAATCTAAGGCAAGTGGCGATTCGCTCTTGCTCATCATTCCATATTTCCATTAATTATCAATTGTTTAATTGTTAATTAATTTGGATTGATTATTGTTCTTGTCTGGGAACAGCTTTGTGAAACTGTTTTGGAAATTAAAATGGATATTATAATAGGTTGTATATCTGCTAGAACAATGCTATTATATATATATATTTAGATTGAAATATATCTATGATGGTGGCCTTAATGGCTTTAATATGATTATATGACTGTTCTGAACTATTTAGTTAGAACGAGTATTCGTAGGAACGCTACTCGGTATCTCCTTATGAGTACTAGTCGTTTATTTATAATCAAGTGGATGGGATGTCCAGGCCCCAACACTTCTCTTTGGTCATCTCCAGTCCCTGTCCGTGTATAGGGAAGGTGCACAACAGCTGGTGCCACTCTCTGGGATTTAGTCCCAACTCTCTATCTTAATATCCTGCGAGGATGAGATTCTAAAAGCTTGAAACGTGAATGATCATTTTGGAATTAAATAAGATAAATGCCCGAGCGCACATGATTAATATACCTTTGGCGAGTAGTACAGCTAGGAAAACTCATCTTGACTTTGATCAGAGTACGTTCTCTTTCCAATCTGGATTCGCATTAAGCGGTGAGGTTGGTCGTGAGCCGAAACATCTTATTCAGTTTTTAAACGCTTATATGTAAAACTATAATGTTTCAGACATTTGTCATGCTTCCGATAAGACTCACTCTTTTGGAGTCTTCTCTTGGATATTTCCCATAAGACTTATTTCCGTTGGAACTTCTCTTGATCATGTCTTTTGATATATTCCAGTAGAAGTATGAAGGTTGACTATCGTCGTCGGTTATTATTCGAGGAGCGATAAGTCTAACCTAATACGACTACTCGAACCATCTGCTTTGTACCCTTGTATAGTCTTTCATTAGACTAACCAACCGTAATTGTTCTATGCATGGTTGGCTGGTATCATCCATTCGATTTGGCACATCAGATAAGCTGCCATCCCACGAAGGCTAGAAACGACTATGATGGGTGTTTTCGGGCAAAAAGATTGGACGACCTAAATCGCCTTAGACGGGGTAACTAGTTGATCAGATTATAGATATCAATCCAAACCAAGTAGACAATCAACAAATAAAGAAGAGATGCAAAATAGCAAAGTAATTTTATTGATATATTGACGATTGAGTCGGATCAATGTACAACTTATCCTTGTAGGACAAAGGGTCGAATCTGGTCCGACCGGTGACTCTGGGGCTCGACCGGTGGAGACTGAGCGGGATTTCGAGGGGAATGAGCTAGAATGGGTGTATTCTTTGGTCCTACTCAGGGCAAATCGGCGGATGTGGGTGGTAATCGTGTCTAGATGTCCCTCTTCCATGTTCCGTCGTGGTATATATATGGCAATTATCATCTTGTGACCGTTATTCTCCTCTTGCAATCTTTCTCATTCAATCCGGGCGAGATTCTTGTGATATGCTCTTGATTACCATATTTATGCCTGTGTTTAAGGCTATAATCGTTGTCATTGATCGATCATTCAATGCTTGGACGGGATTCTTGGGATATGCTATTGATTGCTAGTATAATCTCTTACTTTAATGTTGGGAGTGATTGCTGGGATTTCTTCTTAATTACCATCATTATCTCGGTGTTTAAATGATGTGGCCGTTGTCCCAATCAAGCATTCAATGCTCCAGCGTGATCTTCACAGCTGGTCGGGAGGCACTCGACTGCAGGGAGTCCGACGTTTCTTCCTGGTTTCTCTTAGCTTCCGATTCCGCTTGGATATTGGCCCAATTCATTTGATCCGTTTTCATGGGATGAATCTGGGCCCAACAATAGCCCCAAAATTAAACTGGGCCAGAGCGTCAAGTGATGGAACGGTTTGATTTTATAACTTCTCTCTCTTCTGGCATGATTTTGATTCTGTTACAGGCGTTCTGGCGACAAGGCCGACATGTGTATTGCTCAAACTGAGAGTTAGCCTAATACTGCCAATAATCGTGTGAAGACGACTGAGGGCGTTTCTTGTGACGATGAAGGGTCAGGGGACCGCTCCTTGTTTGTCGTTTGTTTTGTTTTGTAGGTGGACTCGTCAGTTGCTTCCCGGTCAAGTCATGTGACATTGGTCGTGTAGACTTGTAATTGTTGTGCGACGATGGTCGTGTAGACCTGTCGTCGATCATCTAGACCTGTAATTGTGTGCGACGATTGGAAGTCCTGCGTGTGTGTAGGCAGACAATGTGCATTGGCGACCCATCCGTTATCGCGGGTTGTGTGTATGTAAAAAATGCTTTTATCTGATGCAATCTGTTTTATAAAGGATCATACATTTGTGTGTTCAGACGTTTCGTTGGATTCTTCTAGAGAAGATTGTCGTTGACGCCTTTGATTTGTGTGTCGGGTTTGCCCGTGTGCTCCATCGAGTAGGGCTTGCCGCATGTATGTCGGGTTTGCCCGTGTGCTTCGTCGAGTAGGGATTGCCGTATGTATGTAAAGAAAGAGGCCTTTATGTATGTGTTTGTGTTTAGTCATGACTTTATGCCGGGGAGGTAAGCAATATGTTTCTATTGCGTAAATGTAATAAGGTGTTTTAACCTTATGTATTGTGTAAGGTAGGCGGTGTGCCGACGTGCATGTGTTGTTCATCTCCCCGTGTTCCGATCGATCGTGTAAATGTAGTGTAAGCGCTTTTTATGGATGACTGGATCCAGTGTGTATGTCGATGTCGTTTTGTACTCATGTTTTTTGCAAGGAGGATGTCCTTACTTAGTGTCAAATGCTAAATTTCAAGAAATAGAGTTGTGTATGCGACAATAAGCAATGTATGACATGTGAAGATATGTAGTTGCGCATGCGACGATAAGAATTGTATGACATATGAAGATATGTTAGTGTCTTACCTTGTTGGTTCAGAAATGGTATAATTTCATATGTGTCGTGTTCCAACTCCTAGGGATTGGTCGTTCGTCTTTGTCTTCTAATTGGTATGCTCCCTGTCCGACTACTTCAGTGATTAAGTAGGGTCTTTCCCATTGTGGTGCAAGCTTTCCGTCGGACGGGTTATATCTTATGCTTATATCTTATAGTTATATATTATGGTTATATCATATAGTTATGTCCAATTTGGTTATATCTTATGGTTATATCCTATAGTTATATACTATAGTTATATCCTTTAGTTATATACTATGGTTATATCCTATAGTTATATACTCTTATTATATCCTATAGTTATATACTATGGTTATATCTTATAGTTATATCCAATTTGGTTATATCTTATGGTTATATCCTATAGTTATATACTATGGTTATATCCTTTAGTTATATAGTATGGTTATATCCTATAGTTATATACTATTGTCCTATAGTTATATACTATGGTTATATCCTATAGCTATATACTATGGTTATATCCTATAGTTATATATTATGGTTATATCCTTTAGTTATATCCAATTTGATTATATCTTATGGTTATATCCTTTAGTTATATACTATGGTTATATCCTATTGTTATATCTTATAGTTATATCCAATTTGGTTATATCATATCGTTATATCTTATAATTATATATTATGATTATATCTTATAGTTATATCCAATTTGGTTATATCATATAGTTATATACTTCGGGTTATATTCTTTAGTTATATACTATGGTTATATCCTATAGTTATATAATATGGTTATATCCTATATTTATATACTATGGTTATATCCTATAGTTATATACTATGGTTATATCTTATAGTTATATCCAATTTGGTTATATCTTATGGTTATATCCTATAGTTATATACTATGGTTATATCTTATATTTATATACTACGGTTTTATTCTTTACTTATATACTATGGTTATGTCCTATAGTTATATACTATGGTTATATCCTATAGTTATATACTATGGTTATATCTTATAGTTATCAATTTGGTTATATCTTATGGTTATATCCTTTAGTTATATACTATGGTTATATCCTATAGTTATATCCAATTTGGTTATATCTTATCGTTATATCCTATAGTTATATACTATGGTTATATCTTATAGTTATATCCAATTTGGTTATATCTTATTGTTATATCCTATAATTATATATTATGATTATATCTTATAGTTATATTCAATTTGGTTATATCTTATAGTTATATATTATGGTTATATCATATAGTTATATCCAATTTGGTTATATCCTATAGTTATATACTATTGTTATATCCTTTAGTTATATACTATGGTTATATCCTATAGTTATATACTCTTATTATATCCTATAGTTATATACTATGGTTATATCTTATAGTTATATCCAATTTGGTTATATCTTATGGTTATATCCTATAGTTATATACTATGGTTATATCCTTTAGTTATATAGTATGGTTATATCCTATAGTTATATACTATTGTCCTATAGTTATATACTATGGTTATATCCTATAGCTATATACTATGGTTATATCCTATAGTTATATATTATGGTTATATCCTTTAGTTATATCCAATTTGGTTATATCTTATTGTTATATACTATGGTTATATCCTTTAGTTATATACTATGGTTATATCCTATTGTTATATCTTATAGTTATATCCAATTTGGTTATATCATATCGTTATATCTTATAATTATATACTATGATTATATCTTATAGTTATATCCAATTTGGTTATATCTTATAGTTATATACTTCGGGTTATATTCTTTAGTTATATACTATGGTTATATCCTATAGTTATATAATATGGTTATATCCTATAGTTATATACTATGGTTATATCCTATAGGTATATACTATGGTTATATCTTATAGTTATATCCAATTTGGTTATATCTTATGGTTATATCCTATAGTTATATACTATGGTTATATCCTTTAGTTATATAGTATGGTTATATCCTATAGTTATATACTATTGTCCTATAGTTATATACTATGGCTATATCCTATAGTTATATACTATGGTTATATCCTATAGTTATATCCTATTTTATATCTTATAGTTATATCATATCGTTATATCTTATAATTATATACTATGATTATATCTTATAGTTATATCCATTTTGGTTATATCTTATGGTTATATACTACGATTATATTCTTTAGTTATATCCTATAGTTATATCAAATTTGGTAATATCTTATGGTTATATCCTTTAGTTATATACTATGGTTATATCCTATAGTTATATACTATGGTTATATCCTATAGTTATATACTATGGTTATATCCTATAGTTATATACTATGGTTATATCTTATAGTTATATCCAATTTGGTTATATCTTATGGTTATATCCTATAGTTATATACTATGGTTATATCGTATAGTTATATCCAATTTTGTTATATCATATAGTTATATCCAATTTGGTTATATCATATAGTTATATAACTATAAGATAGATGATATAACCATAGTATATAACTATAGAATATAATCAAATTGGATATAATTATAAGATATAATCATAGTATATACTATGGTTATATCTCACATTATATTATATAGTTATATACTATGACTATATCTTATACTTATATCCAATTTGGTCATATCCTTATAGTTATATCCAATTTGGTTATATCATATAGTTATATAACTATAAGATATATGATATAATCATAATATATAATAATAAGATATAACGTTATGATATAACTATAAGATATAACAATAGGATATAACTATAGGATATAACCATAGTATATAACTAAAGAATATAACCGTAGCATATAACTATAAGATATAACCAAATTGGATATAACTATAAGATATAACCATAGTTATATGTGATTTTCGATAATAATAATAACAGTAGTTAATATCAAACGAATTGGTGGAGAAACGTACATGAATAAAAGTATACTTGATTATTTCTTTTTGGGTGGAACAATGAGGTTAGATCTGGGCGTTTCCTGATTCATAATTAACTAATTATTCATTGTATTATTGTAATCTCATCTTTCTATGTGAATGTGATCCTTTTTCAATTTTAGTTCTCTCATTCACCATGTTCTATGTGATTGAGACATCACACATGTTCTATGTAATTTTCTTTGGCATTAGTGTTTTTAGGTTGTTCTGAGTATTCATATCTTATCTTTGTTCTAATGTTTCAGTAAATAGAGATCGTTAAATCCATTATAGGGATAATCAAAGGCTAAGGACCAAGTCACCATCTTCTTCCTCATTGTAGTAGATCACCCCACTGTTGGCTATCGATTGTTCCTGGTGGAGCCGGAACGCGGAGCTTACCACTTCCTCTTATGTGACACCCCTTTACCTCTTGCCGATGATGTCATTTATGGGTACCTTTTCCCTAATTTTGCTTCTTATTTTCGGAAGTAATTTTATTATGTGGGTCACAATAACTTAAAACATGTCCTTTTTTTAGATGAATTCAGTCAACATTGCTTGGTTGGGACTTAGAAGACGGTTTGGGTGATTTCAGGTTTTGAAATTTTGTGAATCTCTCTAGGAAAAAAAGTAGCTTAAGTGACTGTTTTTGGATTACTCTTTTTATCTATTTGTTATTATTCTTGGAGAGGGATTGCAAGAATAGATAAGCTGAATTGCAAAAAGTGATCTTCAAATTGGATTTGTATTAGGTAAAGTAGAATACAAGGTTGGCTGAACTGCTTCTTCCAATAAGGTTCTCCCATAATTGATAGTTCCACAAAAGTAGATTATTAATTCCCACTTGTATGTCTTATCGGGAAAAAAAGTAGATTAGATATATTGATTGAGGTATCTTTTAGCCTATTTTAGGTTTTGATTTTAAAGCTCGTAACATTGTCTTGGAGTGTGTGGCATCGGGCACATTAATGTATATACCATATGTTGTTGGATTCATTTGATTGTACTTTCTTATGAAGTGGACTATAATGATTATTGAATTAGATAATTTACAAGAATGTAATGGCTATCTTGAAAGCTTCGTCTTTCTTCCGAGGTTAAGCTATGTAGTTAAAGGATTAGCTAAAATAGATAAGAAGAGGGTTGTTTTCTGTAAAGTATACCCCTTGGATGCGCTTAACTGTACTTTACTATGTTTCTATTAAACTCTGCTTACTTATGTGGTCTGCATACATGTACGAAATAAGTTTTGATGTTGACCCTAGTCATCGTATATTGCCTAAAATATGGGTGGGACCTGCTCACAACTCAAAACTTTGTACATATTTGCAGGCAATGTCATTGCAAGTAGGTTGCCCTGCATGCTTGAGGAACTTTTTGAAAACTTTATGTGAGCTGTCCTGCTCTCCAAATCAGAGTTCATCAATACTATTTCTACTAAGAAGGTCAGATTATGAATTCAACCGTTGACTATGTAAAACATGTCTGCAGATCCATAATCCGATATGGACCGATCAGTGATGAAAAAGGTGCGCCCAAGGCGCGCTTGGCCAAGGCCAGCACCCGCCTAGGGTGAGGCGCAGCCTGTGTGGATGGGCGTCCCTCAAGTGCCCTAGGCGGGGCCTAGGCGCCAAGGCGCGCCTAAGGCTCAGGCGCGCGCCTCTTCCAGCCTGCAGAGATTCCAACAGATTTTTGGTTTTTGAATTTTTAAATTGATTTTTTAAAGATTCTATCCTTTAAATGAACAGATTTATATTTTCTTTTCCTTAATTATCTAGGAAATAGCATATTCCTTAATTATCCTAGGAAATAGCATATCTTTATTATCTTATTTTCCTAAGTAAACACCCTAAATAACCATCAGATCTTCTATATTACTTAGTACGTTCTCTCTATTCTCTTCTTCTTTTCTTCTGTACGTGTGATTTGCAAGTGGCAAAGTTCTACTGCTGAGTGTACTGTTGAATGCTTGACTCACATCCTCTTCATCCGTTGTCATCAATCACTTCCGGCTTCCAGTTTTTTATGCTTCAGACATGATTTTCCTACTTACTTATTAGTTAAAACTTGATTTTATAACATTATGATGTTTTCAAAGTGATTTTATTTCATCTTAAACATGTTTATATGTTTTTATAACATAAGGGGGATAAAAAATGCAATTTTACAGAATTTTATGGCTAGGCGCGCCTAGCATTATGATGTTTTCAAAGTGATTTTATTTCATCTTAAACATGTTTATATGTTTTTATAACATAAGGGGGGTAAAAAAATGCAATTTTACAGAATTTTATGGTTAGGCGCGCCTAGGGGCTCCCAGCGCCTAGCGCCTGGGTGCGCCTAACGCCTTTTTCATCATTGGGACTGATGCTATTATATGTCATTTGTGCATTGTAACTCCTGTGTAAATGGAACTAATAGCTTTTACTAAGTGAGTAGGCTTTTTTTTTCTCGCATATCAGGTTAGTGGCAATCGACTTGGGTCTCTATTGATTTTCATGTGATGGATGCTTTTAGTGAAGGGTTGTACAACTCTTACAAGGATGTAATGTTTGGTACCATGAATACCCTAGCCGTAAACTTTGTTGCTGGTGGTGCTCAAATTTTTTTCTGGTAAGATGCTACTTATTATTTGCTAAGGCACGAGAGACATTTATAACCATCGGTTTTTTTTACAAAAACTGATGCAGGTTAGAAATGTATGAATAATTTAAATTCAGTCAAAATACTAGGCCAAATAGACACCACATCTAAGTGCTCAGAATCTTCGGGGCTTGAATGAAGGTTTGGTGTTCTTGCATTTGAACCAATTTTTCTATTTGAATATTTTTGTAATGGAAAAACAATACACATGCTTAGAAATTTGTTTTGAATGATTATGGTTTGGAATTGTTTGAATGATTATGGCTTGGAATTCTTTGAATGATTTTGGTTCCGAAATAAAAGGATTTTTTCTTAAGAATTTGTTATCAATAACTTAGTTCCTCATAGAAGAAGATCACTCTATCGCATGATGTAGAATATAAACTTCACTTTATTGTTGATCTAATATGCGTTTATGGTCGATAGACCAAGTTGTCAATGCAATGCTGCAAATATGGTTTTGAAAATATTGAAGATGACATATCTGCATCATATATGGTGAAGCTCATAAGCATATAGTAAAACAACAAGAAGATCTTAATAGGCTAATAATGTCTCAGGTTGCTCTCTATAATTGTCTTATCCAATTCCTTATTGATAGGATTGACTGAGATTTCTTATTGTTGCACAATACTTGTATCTTGATTGTTATTGAACCCTTTTCCTCTCCTTGTTTCTTCTGGCTATGCTACTTTCCAGTTGAGTAAAGAAGATCCTGCTTCATTTTTCTTCACATCTCCACCCTACCTTGAAAAAAAAGATAAATATTTGGTCTTTAATTGCTAATTCACTTGACCTGCATTTCAGCTAGGAGCTATATTTCAATGTTTCTCTTCAGGTGTTAGATCCCTTCAGAGTGATGGTCATTGGTGCTCTTGTGGAAGAGCCCGCCATCTTGCACAGCCTTATAGAGTTATAGTCGAAGGAGACAAGAAGCAGAGATGCATGTAACGAGACTGCTAATTATGTGAATGGGAATAAATGTTGTTCAATACTCAACTTAACGGAGTGTCCTTGATGATGCTATAAATTGTTCTGTAATTGAAGCAAACAGGTCACTGAGGTGATGCTTACATATTTTTAAGCATGTTTTGATCATTTGGTTTAGTTTTGCGTGCATAGCCACCCTTAATTCAGATAGTAATACTTAGAAAATCACAATCTGTATTACCTGATGTTTGAGTTGTAAATTAAGATTGTTTTCTAGGATTTTTACTAGCACAATTTGCATCTATACACACTCTGGTATCTTTGATAGAGCTCATTGTAAAAAAGTTTTGAATGAGGAAATTCAACACAAGCAAGCTTCAAGGAATCCCAACATACATAATTATTATGTGCTCTTTGTTGTTATTTCCAACACTATCTCACGATTTTCATCCGTTTATGTGAAATTAAGAGGCTCTTTGATTTAAACCACCAAAACCCTAAAGCAAAACCAAAACCAAAACAAAGCTTGAAAATAAATTCCATCAATGGCTTCCGCCACCATCCCAAGAAATCTCCCCACATTCTATCTCCACCTCACAACCACACCTTCCCTCCCAAAACCCACAACTCTCTTCCTCCCCACAAAACCCTCCACCCCCAAATCCAAATCCCTAATCTCTCGCCTCAAATCAATCGATGTCTCCAAAGAAGACAAGCCCACATCAGACCCGTACCCGAACCCCGACCCGATTCACAGATCCGAACCCGACCCGGCGGAGGAAGGGAGCGAGACGTTCGACAAGCGGAGGCTGGAGGAGAAGTTCGCGGTGCTGAACACGGGGGTGTACGAGTACCGGTCGTGTGGGTACAGGTACGAGCAGGCGGCAGGGAACCCCTCATACTCGGTGCCGCAGGGGCTTCCGTTCGAGCGGCTGCCGAAGGACTAGCGGTTCCCCACCTACGGGGTGGCGTAGAGCTTCCTCTAGAGCAAGAGCGTCGAGTTCGCCCAGAACCAGCATTTTGGACTCGGCGCCAACACGCTCACCGGAGGCCAGAAGGCCGTTCTCATCTATGGCAGCCTCGCCTTCTTCTTTATCCTCTTCTTGAGCGACTTCTTTTTGCCGTGATAGATTCACTAATTTTGTGCAATCTACTATATAATTACACACTGATTGCGCCATGTGGCACCCGCAGAATGAGCCCGAAATTTACGCTGCCACGTGGCGCCTCTGTATTCAATTTGTCATGTGTCGCCTGATGGATCGTGCTATTTTCATAGCACTCAACGTGTTGGATGCCCACCTTTATCCCTGTCATGGCCTTTCATCAAGAAGGAAGATCGCGAGCCAACAAGAAAGAACGCGCCCAACACGTAAAAGAGCCCATCACGGAGTAACAAGAGACCTCGAAGATCCTATAATGCGTCCATTCTGTATGATCGCATGGTATCTGTCAAACGTTGCCAAGCCGCCTCGAATCCATCTGACCAATCCGGGCATGCCAGCCATGCATCTTTCCAAGGTCGACACGCGTCTTCCCGCCTTGCTGGTCCAATCACGGCCCTACACTTACTTGCCGACGTCTATCGCTGGATGAATCACAAGACGACATGTATCCCCGCCTTCGGACCGACTTGGAGCAGGACTCCTTGCCTATAAATAGCCCAAGACCCCTTCATAAAAAAGGGTCGAGAAAAGGAAAGAAACAGGGCCGCAAGCCTGTTTTGGCCTTTTTGAGATCTGTGATGATTTCCAAGTATTTGTAAGAGTGTTCTTGCTTAGTGCTCGCCGTCTGTAATATGTCGCGTCCTTTATTCGAATTTGTGTTCTTGCTTAGTGGATTGGGTGGATCTCCCCTTTTGAGATCCCGCGGATGTAGGGTAACCGAACCGCGTTACCAATTCTTTGTGTCCTTGCATCAATCTTGTTTTATCGCGTTCATCAAGGGCCAAGTATTTTGTAGGCTTTACACTGTTTACTTAAAAACTTGGGAATCATCACTGGCGCCATCCGTGGGGACTTCCTCACACTAGGGCTGCTTGGTCCTCTGAGAACGCGACAGAAGATGTGAACTGGGATTCTTAAACGGGTGAGATCCCCCATCGAGCTTGGGGCTGCCACCGCATTCTTCAAAACGGGTGAGATCCCCCATCGAGCTTGGGGCTGCCACCGTGTTCTTCAAAACGGGTGAGATCCCCCATCGAGCTTGGGGCTACCACCGTGTTCTTCAAAACGGGTGAGATCCCCCATCGAGCTTGGGGTTGCCACCGTGTTCTTCAAAACGGGTGAGATCCCCCATCGAGCTTGGGTCTGCCACCGCGTTCTTCAAAATGGGTGAGATCCCCCATCGAGCTTGGGGCTGCCACCGTGTTCGTCTAAATGGGAAAATTTACTATGTCACTCAGATTGCCACTACCTAGGAAGATGACGAAGTTCAAAAAGTTGTTTTTCATTCATCTGATATCTTACTAATTGTCTCATGCGATGACATACAGGTAGAAAAGTTGAAGAAAGTCTACAAGTCGCCTAGGGGAAATCAAGGAGCATCGCGATCCTCAAGCAAGGTTGCACTGGTTGTCGTGGCATTTGCATCCACATTCATGGCTTGGTTATCTCCTTCCACGAGATCTTCGATCGAAGGCTCGCCAAAAATATCCGTGTAGTCTGGAGTGAAATAAACAATCTTGGGATCGATCTCGCTGAACCTCGCCACCGCTTGCCTGACTCCAATCCTTATGCCCTGCTCCCAATGGGGTCCCACCTCGTCGGCCAACTTCATCTGGTAGTCTTCCGACTTGAGATAGTCAGAAACATCGCGTTCTGCTCTGGCACGCCATTTCTCAGCTTCAAGGTTGGAAACATCGCACTGCCTTCTAAGCTCTGCCACCTCATCATTCTCGGACATGACGCGCCGGAGGTTCTCAACATTCTTCTTGATCAACGCGTTTGCATTCGCCTCATCAAGTTCCGCGGTATATTTCTCAACCTGCTTAGTCAACACGGCCACTTTCGCACGTGCTTCCCTCTCTTTGCGAATGCCTTTGCACTTGGCATCTAAGACATTGCAGTATGATGTGGCCGCCAACATGCTGAGACGAGCCTATAAAATCAAACCTGGTAAGAGTTGATAATCAAAATTGATGTGACAAAAATCAGAAGCAAGCATTGAAGAATGTACCATCTCCATGTATTTCATGCCCTCCAACTGAAGAACTTGAGGAGACAAGGAGGTCAGCTATTCTTTCTCTCTTGCACATACACCACTTGGAATGGCTAGCTTATGCATGTCGGACATAGAAGGCACTGCCGCGGCAAAGACAACCCTCCCTATGGTAGCAATCGGAGCAGGAGCAACGTTGCTCTCAGACCTTGATCTCTTTTCCCCATGACCTGCTTGAGAAGGGGCATCGCGCTTATCTCCTCGCGTCTCTGCCTCGATTGGACTGCCTGGTAGTAGCAACGATGTTGTCATCTCACTCACAATCATCGCGTCAAGAGTTGGAGCCGGGGCCTGCTCCGACGTGGCATGTTCCTCAACTGCTTTGGCTGACCACTTGGATCCACTCGCGATCTTTTTGGCCCTCTTGAGCAAGAAGTCGGACTTCATCCATGTGAATGCATGAGTTAGTTAATACAACACGTAAGTGTATAGAGTGGAGAAAAAGCAAGTTACCACCCGACTCATCGCGTCTAGATGTGCGCGGCAAGCTGAGCCCTGCTTTCTCCAAGTTATCTTGAGTAATCACGCGCTTGTAGTCAGGGGCACTTCCCACATTACGAAACCGACTCTTGCACGCGTCAGTTTCCTTCTGATCTGGCTTGTCCGGATGGCATGAAAGGACCAGGAAACAACTGGTAGTTGAAGACCGCGTGAGAAGAGCACCGCACTAGGAACCACCTGTCCTTCCACTTGCCCACATTGGAAGCCTTACTGATCACGTTTAGGGTGCGTAGGCTAAGATTGCCGAAACCATTGTCGTACTTTAGAGTGAAGAGCTTAAGCATGTGTTGGGCATCGGGAGAAAGGCCAGAATGATAGCATCGCATTGTATACCCACTAAGATATCTCCACGCGTTGGGGTACAACTGGGTAGGGTTGAGATTGATAAGCCTCAAGAAATCGCGATAAAAGTCAGGCAGAGGGAGACAAAATCCAGCTTCGATGCTAGCCACAAAGACGACCACGCAATTTTCGTATCGTGCAAAGGAAGTCCCCTATCTCTCAGGAAGACAGAGTTCTATCCCTGCTGGCCACGGAATTGATCGCGCCAAATCTTCTAGGGTGGATAATGAGACAGTGGTGGTCGACCCAAGACTTCGCATGTCCTTTCTTGGATGATCCTTTACCATGGGAACCTCAGTTGGAATCACCGCGGGAATAAGGGGAGGATCAACTTTCAATCGATGGCTCGCAAAGCCCTCTACACTCCGTGATCTTTCTCCTTGGGGATTACTTTGGGAGACATTAGCAGCGGGAGGATGAGAAACCACACCTTTGCCCCTTGCCTGGTCAACTCGCGGCGCTCGCCTCTTCGAAACAACTTTAGTTGTGGTCTGACGTGATGATTCACTCGAAGATGAAGATGCAGCTTCGGACTCTGGACTCGAGGTGGATTCATGTTCTCTGTACGCGTTCCCCACTGATCTACCATATGCATCGCCACTCCCTGAGTTCGTTTCACTTGACATGACGGAGGAAGGAGGAAGGACGATTGCGCGCGATAAAACCAGGCAAGTCTGAAAAAGAGAAAAGAGTTTAGTCACTAGAAATGAAAGATAACACGCGCAATCAAAACAAAGAAGAAAGAAGATAAAGCAGAGGAGGAAAGGTAACCAGGCTCGAAGAAGGATCCAAGTTAAAAGAAAGAGAGTGTAGCAACCCGGCTCGAAGAAGGAGGAGCACGCACAAACGAGGTCAAGCAAAATAAAGCGCTATTAGAAAATCAACGCGGTCAATAAGAAATTGGGAACAGATGAGGCTATCGAAAGATCTAGAGGCGGAATTTTAAAAGTCAGAAAAAAGATGAAGCAAAGAAGAGGAAAAGTCGCAGTGAGAAGCGGCAGCGAATCCTTGTGCTCCATGACCAAAGTGACTCACCAAATCAGGTTATGCGACTCCTCCCCCATATCTCTGTTTTCACCTTCTCAGGGGAACACCCATCGGCCCCGTCACCATCACCATTATTACCCAGAAGAACAAGAAACAAGAAGATGAAGCGGCGGAAGAGAGAGAAGAAGAAGAAAGTACAGTCATCCACAAGAATGCTAAAAATATTGAGTGAAAAAACAAAGGACTAAGAAATTAGAAGGAAAGGGAGTTGATTTACCTGAGCAATTCCAAGCGAGGTGACGAAGAAGGAGCACAAGTGAATGAAGTTGAGATAGAAAAAACCCAATCGTCTCGGAAGCCTCTGACAGAGAGAGAAAAGAAGAAAGGTGAGGGTTTCCCGCTGCTTCCTGCTCTTATATAAAGGCTCTGCTGGGCCGACCTGATGAAGGCCCATTATGCAAAGGCCCACCACTATAGGACCAGGACGTCCGTCTCAAAGCATCTCGAAGTGAAGCGAATAAACGCGTCCATCAAAACGCGTTCTCCTTGGATTGCCTTGACGCCTCACGCGTTTGCCATCAATGCAAGGGGCTGTGATGGATTGCGCTATTTTCATAGCACTCAATGCGTTGGATGCCCACCTTTATCCCCCTCATGGCCTTTCATCAAGAAGGAAGATCGCGAGCCAACAAGATAGAACGCGCCCAACACGTAAAAGAGCCCATCACGGAGTAAAAAGAGACCTCGAAGCACCTGTAATGTGTCAATTCTGTATGATCGCGTGGTATCTGTCAAACACTGCCAAGCCGCCTTGAATCCATCTGACCAATCCAAGCATGCCAGCCATGCATCTTTCCAAGGTCAACACGCGTCTTCCTGCCTTGCTGGTCCAATCACGGCCTTACACTTACTTGCCGACGTCTATCGCTGGATGAATCACAAGACGGCACGTATCCCCACCTTTGGACCGACTTGGAGCAGGACTCCTTGCCTATAAATAGCCCAAGACCCCTTCATAAAAAAGGGTCGAGAAAAGGAGAGAAACAGGGCCACAAGCCTGTTTTGGCCTTTTTGAGATCTGTGATGATTTCCAAGTATTTGTAAGAGTGTTATTGCTTAGTGTTTGCCATCTGTAATATGTCGCATCCTTTATTCGAATTTGTGTTCTTGCTTAGTGGATTGGGTGGATCTCCCCTTTTGAGATCCCGCGGATGTAGGGTAACCGAACCGCGTTACCAATTCTTTGTGTCCTTGCATCAATCTTGTTTTATCGCGTTCATCAAGGGCCAAATATTTTGTAGGCTTTACACTGTTTACTTAAAAACTTGGGAATCATCATCGCCCTCATATTTTCTCGGCAGATATGTCAAAAAACTAATAAAATCAAACAAATTAAAAGTACTACTTATAATAGCCGGATTTGCACACGCTCCCCAATTATTTTGATCTACTTTTTTCCATAAATATTTTGAAAATATAATTTTACCTTTTAAAATATGAAAATATATAACAAATATTTAATCATTTCCTAATATTCTATACATATTGGTTGGTAATCTTATGAAGATCAAGATTGTGACTTCTGAAAATGGAGTGAATTAAAATCTGAATTTTTTTTTTCCTTACATAGATTATAAAAGGATCAAATAAATCGCACAATTTTCTTTCATAAATACTTTGAAGATATAATTTACTTTTTTAAACATCTAAATAATAATCCGATAAACAAATTCCGTGATAAACCAATTCGTGCAGGGCACGAGAATTAAACTAGTTATATTAAAGTGATGAGCGCAAGAAAAAGATACTCTCCAAAAGAGAGCTAGCCGGCCCTAGAAGGAGAAAGGGCCTCAAGCTTCCATCAATGGCGACCTTGAGCGAAGCGCTCCCCGGTGACTTCAAAGTAGAGAGAAGATGCTCTGAACGAGCCCCGCTCCGCACCGAGTCCCCGCTCTGATCGAGCCCTACTCCACACCGAACGCTCGCTCCGACTGAGCCCTGCTCTGCACCGTGCCCCCGCTCCGACCGAGCCCCCGCTCCCTCAAGAACGCACCAGTGCACCACCAACCTGCACTGCTACTTGCTATTGCTTTTTTGTTTTTTGTTGTTGTTTGTACCTGTTTGGTTGTGTTTCTGTTTTGCAAACTTTGGTGTTAGTACTTCTTTGCTTTAGTTGAGTTAATCTAGGTGGAGACCGAGTTGTTTCGATTGTAGTCGTGGTTGTGTTTGAGGCTCCTGAAGATCCATTGTAGGCAACGTCAGGGTGGTCGAGACTCCTGGAGATCATTCATCTAGGTGGGGGCAACGTCATGGTAGTCCATTCAGCACATGCCCAGGATTCATCATGTTTGACCCTTGTTCTGGTGGCCCTATTTGTTAATTTGTGCTTGACTCACCTCTCTCCCTAGTTCATTTGACTCATTTTTTCTTGTTGTATTTTCCTTTGTTTGCTTTGTTGATCTAACCGGTTTTTCGGTTGCCGATTTTTTGGCCTATCGAGTTTTCCGACGTTGTTGTCGGTACTCGAATTTTTACCTTATAAAAAAGAAGGCTCTTTGATTTGTTAAGGCAGTTGCTCATGAGTTGTATTCAAAATTATGTGTCATCACTTATTTGTTAACTTATAATTGCCTTAACCCGTGCAAGGAACGGGCATTACAATGCTTATAGGTGACAAAGAATGTGTCGCATGCTGTAAATCTTACTTTTGTCGGTGTTTGTGCAATTGGCCAATAATTATGTTAGATGTTTCTTAATTATGTTTTGTCATATTAAAGTTCTAAAACTCAAGCTCTGCACTTTTGATTTTCCCAGGCTTTATGCTTTATGGCCATTGAGAAGTTGGTCATACCTATTATTTCTGAGGTCACAGAAACTTTGAATTCCCTAGCCTTCGAGTCTTAAACTATAATTTTTCACGACACAGATGCAAAATTCTTCAATTTTACAATAGGATATACAAGTGTACATTTTTAAATCAAGAATGCACGTAGTTAATATTTTTACAGTAAGATATACGCGACGTATTTTTTCTTACAACATGATTGCACATAGTAAACGTTTTTTACATTAAGATATACGAGGCGTATGTTTTCTTATAACAATAATGCACATAGTAAACGTTTTTACAATAAGATATACGGGGCATATTTTTTATTACAACAGGATTGCACATAGTAAACGTTTTTACAGTAAGATACACGGGCCGTATGTTTTCTTACAATAATAATGCACATATCGTTTTTACAGTAAGATATACGGCGTGTATTTTTTCTTGTGGTATCAATCCTTGAGGATAAGTAAATGTTAATATTTCTTATAAGAAGTATCAATTTAATTTATTAGAATATGACTATATTTTATAATATAAATATAATTTTTATGTTTGTTTTATCAAGGTCTCGAAGAGAGTACTAGATTGACCGATCCAAAACTCCAATAGTTTAATGACAAAAAACAATAAATTTTTAATATTAAGAATTTTAAATTACTTCAATTTTTTAAGCATAAAACCTACAAAAATGTTTGAATGCCTTCTTTACCCATCGGTTAAAATTTAGGCCTATATAGCTATAACCCACCGTACATATGACAAATAATTTCATTCTTCCAATTTAGCGTTCACGGTAGAGTTGAATATTGACAATCAAATGCTTACAATAGATTCTTTTGTACTAGAAAGCGTCTTTATCTTAATACAAAAAAATACATGACATTATTATTATTATTATTTAATATTATAAATAAGTAATGTAATTTAGACTTACCGTGTTATTTTACTAATATTAAGCTAACCCTTATATATTTTAATTAAAAAATATAAGAACTTGAAATTAATATGTATTTTTTTTCATTTATTATAATAACTAAAACCATATAAATAAATTTATAGATTTAACAAGGGTTTCCTATTTATTGCCATGGGGCCAATTAATAAAATGCTTAATTAATAATTTAGATGAAAAATTAAATAAACTACTAATTAAACCTATAAATCTAACTCATTGATTTTACCTACTTACAGTCATTTCAATTTTTATCTTTTACATTGCTCAATTTTTCAATCTTAATATGTTTATTGGTTCTTTCGAAAATTGATATTGTCATCATCTATAACTACACATTGTCTGATAAAACCATGACTAAAGAATTAATTGGATCCAATTTTTGCTATTAGTTAAAATAACTTTTGTGTTAATCTGAAACATAGTACAACATTTAATAAAAGTACGTAGCTATGGAAGTCTACTTCCAACGGGTCTATGGTGTTAACTGCCAATGAAGTCATTCATCCAAGTGTCATTGGATTCTCACTTTCCAGTTCAGAACCTTTCCCATGGAATCTTCAACACACATATCAAATCTTTAGGAAAACTATGATTAGAGAATTCAAATGTAAATGACATAGTTTTCAGGGATGTTTTAAAACGTTATACAATGAAATAAGATTGGTGTCCTATTATTACAATTAACTCATTATACAGGTTTCTCTTAAATATTTTAATTTTATTTTATATTATTATGTTGATAATTATATATTGATACGTACCCTACCCGTACACAAACTTTACTACTATTAACTTCAACAAGTAAATAAAAGTATTCAATCTTATCCCATGTTATAGCACAAGATAGACGCACACTAGAACTAATTTATTTCTAGCAATATTTACAACATCTTTTACAAGCGTAGAAATTCACTCATTCATACCGTAATTTGTGTTAAAACACTATTTTTTAGCAACTTTATAAGATGTTTTACGGGTGGAGAAATTCATACAGTCGTATCATAATTCGTGTTAAAATACTAATTTATTTCTAGGAGCATTTACAACATGTTTTACGGGCATAGATTTTCATTCAATCATGCCGTAATTTGTGTTAAAACACTATTTTTCAACAACTTTATAAGATGTTTTACGGGTGGAGAAATTCATAAAGTCGTATCATAATTCATCTTAAAATACTAATTTATTTATAACAATATTTAAAGCATGTTTTATGGGCGTAGAAATTCATTCAGTCATATCGTAATTTGTGTTAAAATACTATTTTCAGCAACTTTACAAGATGTCTTACTGGTGGAGAAATTCCTACAGTTGTATCATAATTCGTGTTAAAAATACTAATTTTTAGCAATTTTTTACAACATGTTTTACAGTGTGAAATACGTGTTAAAATACTTATTTTTTGTAACGTTTTACACCATGTTTTGTCAACCGAGGTCCCTTGGTGGGCTGGGTTTGTACAAAGTTGAAAAATATGAACAAGTCCTTAGAAATGAAATTGCTATGGAAACTCCTTGTTGAAACAAATAGTCTCTAGGTCCGTATCATTACTGAAAAATACCTTGGATCTAAAGACCTTTTCTCTTACAAAAAGAAAACCAAACAATCTTGACAATTTTCTAGACTTCTTCATATTCGTGATATTTTCATAAAGGGAATCGCGTGGGAATTAGTAATGGCAAAACCATTAATTTCTGGACAGTCTCTCGGATCCCAGATTGCGACCTACAACCCTACTTTAATAACAATTCTGATACTTCTTTAAAGGTCCCCCACTTCATTAGTCCTAGTTATCAATGGGATATCCAAAAATTAGAAGCTATTCTCCCACACTATATTATCGCCAAAATTATGAGAATTTACATCCCAATAACTCTAGTTGAAGACTGACTAATTTGGAAACCCTCGGCTGATGGCAACTTCACAGTTAAATCAGCGAGAACTATAACAGAACCACACCCAGCAACCACCAACGATTAATATTCTTGGATTTGGAAATTAAAAATTCCTCCAAAGATCCAACATTTTCTCTAGAAAGCAGTCTCTGATTGTCTTTCTACTACAGAAAGATTAAATCGACACTTTTCTAAAGTTACTTCACAATGCAGTTTATGTAATTTGAATAATGAAGATATCAACCATTTTTTCTTTGAATGCCCATATACCCAACAAATGATGACTAATCTCCAAAATCGGCTACACAAAACATTTTCCATCCAATCAACATCGGACTTCCTGACACATATTAGCTACTTCATACAATCGAATGCATCTCCTGAACCTATGCTCTTCCTATGGTGGGCTATTTCGCACCATCGTAACTCAATCATTTTCGGTAGAAACAATAATGACCACATTCTTTTACCTTATGACCAAGCTTATTTTCAATTCCATTCCTGCTACAGTTCGACCCTAAGTTCCATATCTACTTACAAACCTTCCATTAAACGCAATAGAACTCGCAAAACCAATAGGATTTGGACAAAGCCTCCTCCTGTATGGGCAAAATTAAACTTCGATGGGTCCAAAAAGCATAATCACTCCTCGCACATTGGCTACATAATACGCAAATCTAATGGAAAGATTATGTCTATTTTCCGTGACCTCATTCCAGATAAATACCACCGTCTTACAAACAGAGGCTTACACAGCTTTGTTTGGAATTCGCAAAACTCTTAATTTGAATATTAATAATTTGGTTATAGAAGGCGATAATTTAACTCTTATAAACTCAATTTGTGGAACTTGGAAGATTCCGTGGGAAATTCACTCAATTATTCTTGACATTTCTTCTCTATTTTCTTTTTTTGAGTGTATTCAGGTACACCATTATTTTAGGGAAGCAAACCATGTAGCTGATTTCCCAGCTACACATGAGATTACTTCAACTGACATTGTCCGATTGCAACGGATCCTCTCTTCTACTACTCTTTTGTAGCGTTCAATTCATATTTTTCGTTATGAGTTCTACTGTTTGAACTCAATATATGATGACTTCTATACTAAATTTGAAAAGATCATCCATTGCGATGATTCAGAGTTGTCATTCTGTTTTTTAATGGGCCCTATTGTTTACCTTATATCAAAAAAAAAAGTTGCACTTTTTTTGATATTCTTCTATTTCTTTCTAATGACTCATCCACAAACTTGAGGAGCAAGCTTGGATGACAGCCACACAGAATAATCACCGATTGTAAACCGGCAAGAAAGCGGCAAGTGGATGACCATAGAAGGTGGTGGTGGACCTAACGCATTAGAGAGCTTGTGGGAAGAGGAGTTATGAGTCAATTTGAGATTAGGAATCGGAGAAAAGTGTGGAATATCAACCCCGTTAAAAACAGAAACACTTGCAGTCAGGAATGTTCTCGTTAAAGCCTATGCATTAGGCCTTAACAACATTCACCTTGAATGTGACAACCTCACCATTGTAAACGTCCTGAAAAAGAATTGGCACTTTCCTTGGGATATTAAAATTTTAATTTCTGATATCCTTTGTGTTTTACAACTGTTTTCTTCAGTGAAAATCTTTCATGTCTTTCGAGATACAAATGTTGTGGCCGACTGTATTGCAAAGCTGGGGTAGCAAAGTTCTTTGGAAGATATTCAAGCCAATTTAGAGCTTTTAGTTCTCATCCGTAAGGATGCTATAGACTGAGAAACCGTTTCGTTTGTGGTTTCCAGTCTAATTTTTTCCTTATCAAAATAAATAAATAAATTCAAACCACAATCCTTCAGCTTGTTACATATCTGGGAAATAAAACTACGAAACCAGAGCATATACAGACCACATTTATTGTGCATCATGTGGACCACTTGTGTGTCGTTGAATCATCTTCATCCAACAAACGGGATAAAATGCGCTTTTAAAATTTTTCAAAGGCTTCGAGGGTTAGAATTGTAATTGTGCTCTAGAACTCTTTTTTTTCCGTCTCCCCCGATGGCCCCGAACTCCAATCTCGCCTTTCTCACGGTATCTCCTCCATTTCGTCAGAGAACTTGACCTCGATGTGGATGTAGCCATGGGCGACGAGCTTCTGAAAGCAGTCTATAGCAGGCTCGACGATCTTGATGTTGTCGGAGGAGTGGGCGTTGAGGAAGGTACTGAGAAGGAGGACTTGCTTGGTGTGTTTCCGCCATGAGCCTTGCTTGATGATCTTCTCCAAGGAAGGGATGAGGACTTGCTTCAGACGGGAATCGACTTGCGAAGAAGCCATTCCCATTGGCGACGGTGGTGTTACTGCTGCGAATTGCTCAGATCTGGCGGTTTTGGCGTCTTCTTGTCGTTCCAATGCATGCAGGTGGCATTTTCTTCTCTTAATTCACATCTTCAGTAATCTAGGTTTTCGAATTGGGGATTTTTGGATGTCAATTCATAATTTAGGTTTTCTTATATTAATTTTATGATTGAATAAAGCTTTATTCTCTTGCAAGATGACAACAATGTCATTTATGAGAAAGAAATCACTGCACAAAAATTGCAAGACTTGGAGCATTAACTGATAGAAATGCATGAAGAGAATGAGAAATTAATGGGTCTGTATGAGAAGTTAATGTATGAGAGGATTTCCCCTATGGTGATTGATTCACATGAACAGACTAACAAAGAATAACAAATATGGTGTTGGTTCTGACATAAAGTTTGATGAGAAAGATGCTTTTATGAAGAAGATACAAGACATGGAGCATCAACATCTGGAGTTGTACGAGAAACTGAGAGGCTAATGAGCCTGTATGAGATATCAATGTAGGAGAAGGATGGATTTAAGAAGATTATCTCTTCTCGACTTTGTAGGGAGACCTTATGCCAAAGACTATCTAGGCATGAACATGACGCTTAATGATCACCATCAAACCAAAATTTCTGAACATGGAGTTGCACCAGTGGAGTGCATTGAGTTTGCGAACAATGATTCCAAACTCAAAAGTGACAGTTCCATAGTTGAAAGTGGGGTTCTCGATGCCTGCCATAATCCTGATCTTGAGTTTGCAACAGCTTCAGGACATTGTTGTGCCATTTTCGAATAAGATGGTAAAGGATATATTGTTGTAAGTGAATATCGCTTACCTGTTGCTTGTAAATCTACTTTCTTGATGGCAATTCATGATATTGTCCTTTTCCATGTGGAATGAAAAGAGAGGGAAATATTTCCAGTTTGAAAAATGATGGCGGTACTGAAAAGGAAAATGTTCAAGATGATGGGAGGACTGTGTGTAGATGGTGACAATGTTTCTGAGAGTTGTGTCTCTAAATGTCTACAAAGCACAAATGGCGGTATTGCTGAACATAAAGATGAAATTAATCTAAAACTGAGACCTCATAGAAAGAGGTTTGTGGGGGTGTGTAGCACTGGTAGGATTACAGTTCAACCTCGCCTTGGTCGTGCAATTATCTTATGTTCTTTTTGAACTTTGTAGTACTGCAAGCATCAGTTTCTAAACCAAGTATTTCTTTGTCCTTACTATTTCTTCTTCAGAACAGTAGTGAATCATTACTCATATGTATGGTGAGGCAATGAGAGGCAACAAAGTGAAAGAAAATTTCTCATTGATGGGAGAATCCAAAATGCTGGTGATTGAACAACTTAGCCGGTGTTATACTGTTATCCCATTAATAAAAACTTGGGAAAATGTGAATATAGCATGCGCCTCTGTTAGAATATGAAGAGAGAGAAGAGAGCAAAATGGAACAATTCTGTTATAATTTCATTGCCTGAATTCTGTTACATAGAGAGGCTTATATAGCCGAGTTAGCTAAGACTAACTACACTTAGTCATGTTAACATCCCCCTCAAGTTGGCGGTTGATTCACGAGGAATCAAACCTAACTTGGGTAAGATTGTAGTATGTACATGACAAGGCAAAGGTTTAGTGAATACATTAGCAACTTTCAGAGAAGTTGGAATATGAGTAAGAGATATGAGCCCTTCTAGCAACTTGGCTCTTACAAAGTGACAATCTAACTCTATGTTTGGTTCTCTCGTGGAAGACAAGATTTTTAGCAATGTAGATGGCAGATTGAGAGTCACACTTTACCGGAATTGGTTGAACATTGGGAACCTCCGGCTCATGAAGAAGCCTGCTTAACCAAGCAAGCTCAGCAGTCACACGCCTCAAAGATCTATACTCAGCCTCTACTGAAGACAATGAAATAGTCACTTGTTTCTTGGATTTCCAAGACAAAGGAACACCACCCAAGTTGACATAAAAGCCACTAATAGATCGTCTAGTGGTTGGGCAAGAAGCCCAATCGGAGTCACACCTTTGTCAACTTGTAACTTTGTTGAACAGTCCAAAGGACTAGACACATTCCTGGAAGGAATTGGTGAAAAATCATGTAAAAGTTCTTGTATGAATTTCCTCTGTGTGATAACCATGCCCTGAGGTGTGGAAATAAATTCCATGCCAAGAAAACAGTTGAGAGACCCCAAATCCTTAATACTGAAAGTATGATGATCGAAAGCTTTCACATAAGCAATCTCAGTTGCATCATTGCCAACAATAAGTATGTCATCAACATAGATGACTAGAAATATCACAGTAGAATTACTCTTCTTATAGAAAAGAGAGTAGTCATTGAGAGACTGAGAGAAACCTTGAGAAAGTAAGGCATCAGAAAGCTTACTGTACCATTGTCTAGAAGCATGTTTTAATCCATAAAGGGATTTGTTGAGACGACATACTTTCTTTGGATACTTATGAGCAAGGCCCAAAGGCATTTTCATGTAAACTACAGTATCAATGTCACCGTGTAGGAATGCATTGTTAATGTCTAATTGAGACATCAACCAACCCTTCTTGACAGCAGTAGCAACAAGAGCCTGAATGGTGGTCATCTTGACCATAGGAGAAAAAGTTTCATTGAAATCTATACCTATTTTTTTAGTACATCCTTTGATTACCAATCGAGCTTTGTACCTTTTCAGAGAATCATCTGCCTTGAATTTGAGTTTATAAACCCACTTTGAACTGATAGGACGCTTACCCTTAGGTAAATCAACAATGTCCCAAGTGTGATTGTTCTATAATACTAGAAGTTCAGCATCCATGGCTATAATCCATTCAATAGATTGAAGAGCCTCCTCATAAGAACAAGGTTCAGTTGTATGGGAAAGTGAAGTAAGAAGTTGTTGTGTGGAGGCAGATAAAGCATGAAAAGAAATGGTGTTGGATGGGAAAAGAGTAAAGTCAGATGACACAAAGTGACAAAAGTAATCTTAGAGGTATGAAGGTGGATGAAGGTTTCTTGATGACCTTCTAATAGGTGGAGCTGGAGTAGGTTGTATGTGTGGAGTAGGTAGTAAAGAAGGAGATGGTATAGTAGTGACAGGGGAAAAGCTAGGTGTAGAAGTATGGGTGGGCGTAGTAGGTGTAGGCAGAGGAAAGTCATGAAAATAGGTGTCCTGGGCAGGGAACATAGGACAAGGAAGTTTCCCAAGAGAAGCAAGGATAGAGAAAGGAAATGTCTCTTCATGAAAGGAGACATCTCGAGATATGAACACAGTAGATGTAGTAAGGTTCAAAAGCTTCTAGCCTTTAGTGCAGTATGGGTACCCTAGGAAAACACAAGGCATAACTCTAGGCATGAGCTTATTTCTGCCAACCTTAATAGTGGATGCATAAGCTAAGCAACCAAAGCTTTTGAGGTCAGAATAAGCAGGTGGTTGATCAAATAACTTTTCATAAGGAGAAACACCATTTAGTATGGAAGAGGGATACCTATTAATAAGGTAAGTGGTTGAAAGAAGGCAGTGTCCCCAATATTTCAAAGGAACTTGAGACTGAAATAGCAGAGCCCGTGTGGTTTCCAACAAATGCTTGTGTTTGCGTTCGACTGCACCATTCTGTTGGGGAGTATGTACACAACTGGTTTGATGAATTATACCCTTGGAAGTGAAATACTCAAAACCAGCATGACTCAAACCTAGCTCATGAGCATTGTCTGATCTCACAATTTTCACTTTCTGAAACTGAGTTTCAACCAGTTGAATCAAGGATTTGAGTAAAGAAAAAGCATTCCCTTTAGACTGCATTAAGTGTGTCCAAGTAACACGTGTGAAGTCATCTACAATTATGAGAAAGTAATTGTAACCATCATGAGTAGGTGTACTGAACGGCCCCCCATGTATCAACATGTATAAGCTCAAAAGCATAAGAAGTAGAAATAGAACTGTGTGAAAATGGCTTCCTTTGCATTCTGGATTTTGCACAAATTTCACAAGATGTCAACACATCATTATTTCAATCAAGACCAACAACAATCTTGAGTTTATTCATAGGCATATGGCCTAGTCTATTGTGCCAAAGTACAACAACTTTGGTCTTTGACGAACAAACAATAGAAACACTTGACAAGTTAGGAACTGCACATGTAGCAGGTGTAACTTCAGGGAAAACATAGAGCCTGCTAGTCACTTTACCAAGGATAAGAGGCTTCTCCAGAGAGGGACCCTGCAACCAACACAAAGCAGAATCAAAAGATGCAACACAGTTCAACTGAGCAGCTAACTTGTTCACAAATAACAAGCTAAACTTGGAATTGAGGCACATAGAGAACATCCTGAAGAATCAACTCCTCTGAAAGCCTGACATAGCCAAGCAGTTTGACAACCAAAACAACACCATTTGGCAAGGAGATACAAATAGGATTCTCCAAAGGTCTTAAATCAGAGAATAAGGACAAGTTAAATGTCATGTGATCACTAGCTCATGTGTCGATAATCCAGGTGGATGGAGAAAAGGAAGATCTAGAAGTATTCAATGAAGTATAATAAGAAGAAATACCAGCAAGATGTGCCATGGATTGAGAAGAATCAAGTGAAGTCTTCTGCAGCAGAGTCAATAACTGAGAAAATTGATCTTGCGTAAGACCGAGGATAGTAGAACATAGTCTGTACTAGGAGGAACTGAATTAGCCTGAGATGATCGAAGAGTCTAAGGGAAACCATGAATCTTGAAGCATCTTTCAATAGAATGACCAGGTTTCTTGCAATGAGTGCATAAATAAGATCGACGACCTTTAGTCGGAGCAGAACCTATAGCTTTAGGTTGAGACTGAACATCAACATTGAGGGAGGAAGAATCAAGAAGTAACCGATTTGAAGCATGAGTAGAACATTGCCTCTCTTCTTGAATCAAGATAGAATAAGCTTGATCAATCGAAGGAGCAGGATCGAGCATGAGAATGTTACCTCTCACAATGGAAAACGAGTCATTCAACCCCATCAATAACTGAAGAAGGCGTTGATTCTCCTCGTATTTGTGAATAGCCTCTGCAAGACCGCAAGAACACGATGAGAAATTCTTCATCGAGTCTTTTTCACCCCAAAGACTTTTGATCCGATTGAAATAGGCAGCAACACCATCAGAAGCTTGAGCAATGTTGTAGATTTGCTTTTCAACAGGATACTTCTGAGCACTGTTGACTTGAGAGAATCGAGTGTTGACATCGTGCCAGATTTGTTTCGCATCACCGGAGAGAAGAAAAGTGTCGCGGATTTCCATCATCATGGAATTCAACAGCCACGCGATCAACATGTTGTTGCATCGTTCCCAACGGCGAAAAAGCGGAGACGCTTGATCAGGTTTAGCGATTTCACCATCCACAAATCCAAGCTTGTTTTTAGCCGATAAGGCGATCATCATCGAATATCGCCAAGCGAAGAATCCAGATCCGTCAAACAATTTGTTGACGAGAACCAAGCCAGGGCCATCCGAAGGATGCAGAAAGTAAGGATCATTCGAATATCCAGGGAGATTATTTCAAGGATTAGCAGGATTCAAAGGTGGAAAATCCTCGCGATTGAACAAAGGACGATTGTTTGGAGTGGTCGCCATGAAAGACGAAGCGGAAGGAAAAATGATCGAAGGATCAGGAAACTGATACCATGTTAGAATATGAAGAGAGAGAAGAGAGCAAAATGGAACAAATTATGTTATGATTTCATTGACTAAATTCTATTACAGAGAGAGGCTTATTTAGCCGAGTTAGCTAAGACTAACTACACTTAGTCATGTTAATAGCCTTTCAAGAAGCAATATGTCTTTTCATTCATCATAAAACATCCATGTGTTCTTGGAGTTTGACATAACTTTTAAACAACTGGATCCAATAACCCTGTAAAGTCCCATCAAACCCTCTTCTTTGATGAACAAAACACGGCAACGACAAAGATCCCGAAGTTTTGTTCGGCGAATGCTGCTACCATGTTTGTTGGGCACTTCCCTTGCAGTGCTCCCACCATAAGCCTCTTCCTCGCCACCTCCAAGGGGAAACTAATCGTGCTCGTTGTCAATCCTGCAAAGATACAAAATAACCCAACAAACTAACCATTATTTCATGCATTTCTGAAAGGTGAAGTTATATATGAACTGTGTATCTGACTTGACATAGCTCTAAATAGAAGAAACTCTACATGGTTAACAAATTTCTTCTTCTTTGGAGCACAATACTTGGTCTTCAGTGTGTCATACATGAAGTAGTAACAAGTGATATAAGGGAGCATCCCTATAATAGTTTGTTTAAGACCAAAATACAGCGTACCAACTCCACCGTCCTTGTAAATGTTGGCAAGTGTAATTGTCAGATTGGTATATTCATCAGGCCTTACAGTCAAACGATCCTACAATAGAAGCTTGACATTTTTGCTTAATATGTCTAGTTGTCTAATTTTGATAGTCCATGGAATGGTAATATTGTCTTGATGCCTCATCAACCCTCATTATCAATATGAAGTCATGGACGCATATGTTCTGGAGCAAGAGAGACTGGCAAGATATATGATCTGGAGCAAGAGAGTCTAAAGGAGGGTAGTGACTAATGTTGTGGTGATTTGAGAGAGCAAATATCATTGTAAACCTCCATAATAAATTTGTGAACCTATTGTATAAATTTTGTAGACCTGTAATATAAAATTAATGAACCTCTTGTATATAATTTGTGAACTTGTAATATAAAGTTATAAACCTTTAGAATAAAGTTTATGAACCTCTAGAATAGGGTTTATGAACCTCTAGAATAGGGTTTATGAACCTCATGTATTGTGTTTATGAACCTCTAAAATATGGTTTATGAGCCTCTTGTATAAGAGTTTATGAACCTCTTGTTTAAGAGTTTATGAACCTCTAGAATATGGTTTATGAACCTCCATTTAGGGTATATGAACCTCCATTTAGGGTTTATGAATCTTTAGAATATGGTTTATGAACATCCGTTTAGGGTTTATGAACCTCTAAAATAGGGTGTAGTTTAGGATTTATGAACCTCTGTTTAGAGTTTATGAACCTCTAGAATAAGGTTTTATGAACTTCTAGTATTAATTTTATTTATTTGTGAACCTGTAATATAATATTTATGAACCTCTTATATATAATTTGTGAACTTGTAATATAAAGTTATGAACCTTTAGAATAGAGTTTACGAACCTCTAGAATAAGGTTTATGAATCTCTTGAATAAGAGTTTATGAGCCTCTAGAATAGGGTTTATGAACCTCAATTTTGGGTTTATGAACCTTTACAATAGGGTTTATGAACCTCCGTTTAAGGTTTATGAACCTTTAGAATAGGGTGTATGAACAATCGTTTAGGGTTTATGAACCTCTACAACAAGGTTTATGAACCACCGTTTATAGTTTATGAATATCCGTTTAGGGTTTATGAACTTCTAGAATAGGGTTATGAACTTTCTAGTATTAATTTTATTTGTTTTTGAACCTCTGGTATTTGTTTGTGAAACTCCCGTATATAGTTCATTTAGGGTTTATGAACCTCTAGAATAAGGTTTATGAACTTCTAGTAATAATTTTATTTGTTTGTGAACCTCTCGTATAAAGTTTGTGTATAATATCCCACTTAAATGAGAAGGGTAAAATGGTAATTTTAATTTGATAAAATAAAAGTTATGAAATTTATTTTATTTCTTTTAAATGAGTAATTTAAATTTTCATGAACTTAAGTTCAATAATTGAGTTATGATAATTTTGTACAAATTATCAAATGGGTAATAATAGTATGGTGTTGAAATAAATAAATAAGTATAACAAAGAATGTAATTTTAAAATTCTAAATAATATAAAATGTCATAAGAATTATTATGAGAGGATAAAATAAAGATTGCCCTAAGTATATTATTTAAGCTATGAATGGTATAAACTATGATTAACCTTATGTTAATTATAATTTATATAAAACTTATCAACTTTGACTTAGAATATTTAAATCAAGTTAAACAAATTTTTGTTAAGGATTTAAGTATGGTCAAATTCATAAGAAAAATAACTTAAGCTTATTTTAACCTAAGTTAAAAATTTCTATACTTTAATTTTGGGTTAAAATAATATTATAAACTTAGAATATTAAAATAGATAAGTTTGGGTAAATTTTGAAAGTTAAAATAGGAGCATTTTTGCCACAACTTTAGAAAGTTTGGCTAAATGTGCAATCAAGCCAAATTAGGGGGGTCGTGCGTAAATACCCAAAAATTGCATCTTCTTCCCCAGCCCCCATTCCTCCTTTTTCACGCAGCCATGGAGCTTCCATCAATGGCCAAAATTGCTTCAACCTCGAGCTGAATCATCAAATTAAACACTGGGAATTGAAGAGCAAGATCTTAGTAATTGAATTCCTCAATCAATTTGGATTAAAAGAGGCTAATTTGACGGGATTTTGTCCGAATTTTAAACGTGTCGTCCGTATGCCGAATTGTATGTTTTTCAATATTCGATCGATGTGGCTTGAATTGGGAGGAACGAATTTCGGGTTCTTGTCAAGCGCATTAACACCTTCAAAAACCCTATAATTAGGCCTATCAATCGATCCTCCAACTCATCCAATTTCAAGCATGTTCTCAAAAACCCTAAAATCCCGATTCCCTTTGTTCATCTGAAAACTTCGAGCCCTTGGAAGCTTTATTCTTGCAATTGCTTGCACCGTTAGCTTCGTCATGCCCCAATTTTGCCATTTTTCGGCGGGTGTAGGTGTCCCCGTCAAAACCCCTCTAACCCCGACGTTGTAGGTGCCCCGTCATGCCCCAATTTTGCCATTTTTCGGCGGGTGCAATCGTCATGGTTGGTCCGATTTGCGTTTTGGGTATTTTGGTTGATTTTAAATTATTTTGGCTTAATCTTGATTAATTTAATTAATGTGGATTAATGTAATTAATCTGGATTAATTAAAAATATGTTAGGATTAATTTGATTTTATGAAAATTATAATTGAATTAATTATAATTTTTATAATATTATCATATATTATGAATGGGTAATTATGACTATTCATTTAGATAATATTTTGAATAGAAAATTTGACGATTATAAATAAATTATTTCATCAATTTAGTAATCCTATGATTATTTATAATATACGACTAATAAATTTTTAATCGTTATATCAAAGAGCCTTGAAATTGATTTATTTATGAGTTAAATAAATTCAATTAAAAACCGAGACATTGTATCTTTCAAATAATAATATTGAATAAATTATCTAATATAATTTATTCATTGTGTATGATTTGGGTACGTCTCGGAATTGCGTTTGGAACAGAGATAAACAGGGAGCCGATTTGTTTTTCGAAAGCAACCATCTCCGAGACGTCGTTCATCATCTTCGTGATTCAAGGCAAGTGACATTTATTATTATAGGGAGCTAGATAATAATTGGTGTGGATTGTTATGCTTTGGTGTGGATAATAGTTACTAGTTAGCACGGGTATTCGTAGGAACGCTATTACCTTGCGAGGTTTAGTTGTTTCTGTATTACTTGGTATTAGGTGGATAATTGCCCTAATACTTTTGATCATGACCTACCCTTATTTTATATAAGTAGTGGTGCACTTAGTTAGTGCCAAAAATCGGGATTCGTCCCATGTTATATATCTCATTGCGAGATTGGTGTGATTAAAAGCTTTAACATAAATGCGCGTTTTGAAATTAAATAAGATAAGTGCCGTTTTGCACATAACTAGATGTACACCATGGAACCCGCCCAATCTCTTGTCTAAAGTAAGTCCCTTTCCAATTTGGATTCGCATTACGCGGTGAGGTTGGTCGAGGACCCAAATATTCAACGAGATGTTTTTTAAAACTTTGTGTGATAATGTTCTCAAACAAATTCATGTAATTTGCCATAAGAATCAATTCATTGGAATCTTCTTTTTAATCATACCTCTTCATTCTTTTCAGTAAAAGTCTATAGTCATATACCGTTTATCCAGTTTTATTAGAGAAATAAGGGTAGTGACTATAAACGACTTCGAGAACCAGACTGTTTTCACCCTTGTATAGTCTTTCATTAGATTAACCAACCGTTTCTATTCCTTGCATGGTTGGCTGGTGTCATCCGTCCTATACGGCACATCAGAGGTTGGTCCCCGACAATTTGAAGTAACCAATCGAAGACGAAGCCTTGCAGTTGAATGTTGTGTTTTAAGTAGTAATATTTTAAATGTGTGTATGTTTTCGAAATAAATGTAATGTTTATATAAATTACTCATGTAATTAGGGTTTCCATAAAAAGTCTTCCGCTGTAATTTAAAAAGTCTTCCGCTGTAATTTCACTTAGTTTTATTACTGTCCTTCTCAATTTACGAGAGGAATTTTAATAAAAGTATTGAGTATTCATTATAAAAGTCTTTCGCTACTTTGTCATTATTTAACATTTATTTATATATTTAAGCTTAATTGTTCCGATGAAAGCCTAGGGTGACTTTGGACATGAACGTCTAAGATCACTGGCGTGTGGTATTATCGACATAAGTCATGGATGTTACATTGTGAATCTAAGTTCAATCAAACATTTGTGAACCAAGGTAGATTCGTGAATTTTAAAATTTATGAACCTCTCACATAATATGTATGAACCTAGGTACATTAGTATATTTTAATAACATATTGTCAACCTACGTATAAGTTTGTTAACCACTAACATAAGGTTTGTGAACCTTAGTATAAAGTTAGTTTGTAAACCTTTGGCACAAAGTTTGTGAACCTCAAGTATAAATGTTATTGAACCTATGATACAAAATCTATGAATCTAGGTATTCTTAGTGCATTGCGTTAGAAACAAATATAAATTGGGTTCAGAAAAAAAACCCTTCACGTGCATTGTTCACGTTATTTAGAAAATTATCCCTTTAATTAAATCAATTTTTTTTTTCGCTAAACAGGGCCATTTTTCAGCTTTTAATCTGAGCCATTCACATCCCTCATCCAACAGCTTAAAAGTGATCCGCATTAAACACACGAAACCTTGTACGGAGCAGGACTGATAAATTAACAACGAAAGACTACCATAACTTTTATATATCTCTCACTTGTATAAATTTCGAGCTTCAATACTGACAACACACAAATGACTAGAAAAAAACTTCTACATCTTCAAATTGACAAGAATAATTAACTAGACTCCAACTAATCAAACAATACATTAATTAATAAACCCGTCATCATACCAATATTCAGATGGTCTAGTAGTTTGACTCTACATTTATTTAAGCGTTATATTCAGAGATCTCGAATTCGATTCCTGCTAGAGGCGTGTATGAAGAGACTGATGTTGGGAGGTGTATGACCACTTTGTATGCCAACAATACCCCGATCTGGACATCATAATTCTATTAAAATGCAACAATTATTTTCAATCACCCATTCTTCTTGGATCATCAAAGACAAATTTGTCCGCCTTAAACAACCCATGCCAAGAGAAGGCCTTGGTTACAAATCAAAGTGGCGGCAGTGCATAGAAAGGGAGCAGGGTGCTGTATCTGACCTGGCAAACTGGGTAGAACACAAACATCCACGTCGACGAGTTCCCGCAACAAGTCGGCATGAAACCGAAGGCAGACCGAAGGCACGTGTCACACTGCGTCGCATTCAAATCAGGGCTACACTGAACCAAGCAATACAACGTAGTGTTAGAAGTTGGCAACGCAATCACCTCCTCCCTGGTCGCAAACCGGACAAAGCTATTGCTCCCGGTAGAGTTCTCTATCAGCCCATCCATGGTTTCCTGGAGCACCCGAGAGAACCTATTCGGGTCCGATACGTTTTGATCGCTGGACCACCAAGAGCGAGGGTATTCGACTTCTATGCCCGCCATGGACTGATTCTCGTAGCGGAGCGTGCACTCTTGGAACCACATGATCGCGGCTTTGGATCTCGAGCAGTTTTTTAAGAGGCTCTCTGCTGCTTCCCCGATGCAGTGGATGCAGAGCCCGATTTCGATGTCTCCGCGACAGTAGTAGTGGCCGTAGACCTTGTTGAGGCCTTCGCCTCTGCTCACGGTGTCGAATGGGGACGATAAAGCCCTGTGTTTGAGGTCCGAGAAGACTCTTTGGTGGTTGTTGTGGTATGTGCTGTTCACGGTGTAGTTTTCATAGGCCGATCGACAGACTTCAATGAAGTAGGTCGGTTCCGTGGGCGCCTGGGCGGTCCCCTGTTTTGGGAGTAGCGTTAGCACCAGCAACGTCGAGACAAGGATCGGAAGTCGGTCCATGCTTGCGATGCGATTAAGTCTACTGAGGCTACGGCTGTATATTGTAATTTTGATATGAATTACTTCATAATGTATACTCGCTTGATTGGAGATTTGGAATTGTCAACACCAAATTGAAATAATGTTTGTATTCTTGTTACACTACATTTTACTAAGTCTTAAGCAAGAACAAGTACGATTGACCCTTGATATTTAATTTTTCTTCTGTTGAAATGTAATACATAATTTAATTTAATTTACTCATTCCGATTATTTATATTTGTGTTTATCTCCACCAAACTTGAGAGATTGGGAAAAAGGTTGACAAGGTCATGAAAGGGGTATGCGAGCTTTCCTCTACATCATATATTACCGAAGACCGACGATGTTGAATCGTAGTGTGTTAGACAGAGAACGATGTTACGGTTTCCTGGGTAGTGGAAATATTATAGATTTAAGAGTAACAATTAAGACATTTTCTTATAAAGGAAACTCTATCAATCAACTAGTTGAAAAGAAAAAAACATCTAACTCTAGGTATTATCCTAAGAATATTTCAAACCGTATACTTGTATTATTAATAAATTGTATAATCTCACAAGCATTCTCTCCACCTATTCTCACACAGATCCTAGGTTTCTAGACTTTGAGTGTAATCAACTCACAATGACACAAGAACACAACATGACTCTAAGTAAGTACTCACAACACAAGTTCGTACCTTGCCTTCGAATCTTCGATCTCAACTTGCAGTATCTTCTTGGTATACTTCAGTGGTTGTAGCTGAGATACCTTTCCGTAGGGTAAACTAATCTATTTATAGTGTTGGATAAGATCCCCTTATAAAGTACCCCAAATATCTATCAATCGTCATACAAGGTAACATTGTAAGATTTTCTTTCCAACTAAACAATCCAGCTTATAATCTCATAGTTTCCATATAAAAACTTTCCTAAGATACGCTAGCTAACTCTTCTCTCTCCATGTGGATCTTCAAATATCGTTTCCTTGTGTAGCGGTCTTCACCTGGTAACAGCTGACAATTCATGCTTCCCACATTGTTCCTTATATGCTGTTTCCATCTATAAAATTTTCCTTATATGAAACATACGCGCGCTTCATATTTCCAATTTGCTTCCGCGTAATAGTTCCTTGTTTCCACAACGTTTCGTTGTACATCTTTGCTTTCTCTTCTTCACATGATTTCCATTGTTCTCTAATTCTTTCATAAAACATGGAACTCATAGGAACAACAAAAACCATAAAACCTAATGGTGTTTATCATCATCAAAACTAGAGGGAACGTCAAGGTTCCAACAACTTCTCCATTTTTAGTGATGACAAACTGTTAGGAAACGGAACTCATGAACCTCAGTTCCCATGAGAGTTCCTTTCCTCAGTTTCTCTACTTTTGAAGATGACAAATACTTTGATACTAATGTTTTATTTTAAAGATGTGTTTAAAGGAACCACATGACAGTTTTTGAAACCATGGAAGCCAAACAAGATAAAGAAACCAAACAAGCAAGCCAAAGGAACCCAAAAGTGCCCAAAAATGCAACACGTGACTTTGCTCTTCCCGATGAAGCTGGGAACACAGAACCTCGGACAAAAGATGGTGAAAGAGACTTGAGCAAATCTTCCAAAAGTCTGCCACCATCCAAAGGAAAGCTCCAAGATGTCTAGAACGCTGAACCTCGGACAAAGGTTGCTGAAAGAGACGTGACACAAGGCTGTCACCATCCAGAGGATAGTTCCAAAGTGTCTAGGTTGCTGAACCTCGGACGAAAGGAGTTGGACAACGACATGACAGACTTGTCTGAAGCAGTTGACCAACCAATGTGGATTCTGAGTTGCCTAGATTGTTGGTACATGTCTAAGTCAGTGTGAATCAAGGATTACCACACAACCTAGGTCAAGCTTGCTCTGTGGGAACCAAGAGAAGATCCAACCTCGAGGATCCACTATATAAGGAAGATAGGCTCCGCTGTTATCTTCAAGCATTACAACAGAATCACACTCCATAGCAAACATCAAAGTATGAAGCTTCAAACAGATCGTCAACTCAAACCAAGATCGAGAGGAACCAGTCAAGGAATCTGAGAGCTGTGTGCTAGTTCCTGTGACTGTAAGTGAGTTAGTTCCTTAGTGGTTAGGACTGCTTCTGTGATTGATTATACTTGCTGTTAAGTTTACCTAGGATTGTCTAACTGTGTGTAAGACAAAGAAACTGTGTGTTTGTTCCTAGGGTAATCTGTAACCGAAGTGATAAGAAATCAAGAAGTAGACCTTGAAATCCTTTCGAAAGAAAGGTAGTGGTTTTTATCCTAGATTGCTAGTTGGCAATCGAAGGTTTCCGCTATAAGGAACTTGTTCATTTATTTTGATTGTTTATTTCCGATGCGAAGGGAACTGAATATCTGTATTCTTAGTTCCCTTGTTATTACTCTAACAATCACGATCCTACAATTGGTATCAGAGCAGGAAAAGCTTAGATCTTTGTTTAAGTTTGCAGATCTAAGATGTCTCAGTCAAGCAAGTTCGAGCTCAGAATCTCCACCAATAAACCACATCTCCGAAAGAAGGGAGAAGAAACATGGTGGGCCAAGTACATGGAAAGCCACATAAAGACCAATGACTACCAATGCTGGAGGATAGTCGAGAATGGAGATGGCCATGTCGATCTCAACCAAAAGGAAGAAGATTGGAAACCTGAGCACTATGTCATCATGGAAAAGAACGCCAAGGCTAGACAGTTCATTCTCAATGGACTGGATAGAGAAGATATGGACAAAGTCATAGGAATCAAGACGGCGAAAGAAATGTGGCAAGCACTCAAGGACATGCATGAAGGAAGTGAGGAACTAAAGCAAAGCCGGAAGTTTGCTTTAGAAGGAGAATACCACACATTCAAAATGATGGAAACTGAAACCATCTCTGAGTATTACTCTCGCTTCAACAGGCTCATTGGAAAGCTAACAGCGGCTGAGGTCACCCTTGATGAAGTCTCCAAATCACTGGTGGTCATCAATGGACTTAACTCTAAGTTCACCCTCATCAAATGAATCATGAAGAACACCCTATGCATTCAATCCCTTCCCTTGACTCAAATCATAGGGAAATTGGAGGTTGAAGAAGGAGAACACACCAAGGTCAATGGTGACAAGAAACTGGAGAAAGGAATTGCCCTCAAAATCTCTAAAGCCTTCACAAGGCTTGAAATGGAGTAGGAGAACTCAGACCTAGAAGATGAGGAGGACTAACTTACAGCTCTCTTCACAAAGAACATTAAAAAATTCTTTGTGAAGGGAAAGTTTCAAAAGGGCAGTTCCTCTCACAATGGACCGAGGAGAGATCTCAAAGATGTCTCTTGCTATGAATGCAAAGAAAAGGGGCACTACACTAAGAGTTGTCCCAACAAAGAAGACTCCAAAGAAGATGAAAGACCTCAAAGGAAGAAGGTTCTTGTGGCCTCATGGGGAGAAGACTCATATGAGGAACTAGATCTGAGTGGATTCTCTGGAGGAAGATGTCTCATGACAAAAGGAGATTCAAGCGACTCAGAAGAACTTGAGGTAACTTCTGATGACTTCCTAAAATCTCTAGTTGACTGTGATAAGAAACAACTTCTAAAAATCATAAAGAAACTAGGAAAGGAAACGAGTGCTCTTCAACAAAAACTTGATGATTGTGAAGATGAGATTACTTGCCTGACTGTTGAGAACTCTGTGTGGAGTAAGAAACTTGATGAAACTGAGAAAGATCTAGCTGAAACCCACTCCAAACTCATTGATATTAGGAATGTGCATGCTAGTCACCTTAAAATTTGCCAATCCTATAGTGAGACTAAGATAGAATCTGTTACAGTTCCTATGCATGATAATCTATCTGGAAATGATTTGCTTCAATCTATAATTGATAGGTTAGATACTCTCACTGCCTCTATAAATGAAAAAACGATCAATCAAACTGTCTTTGTGAAACAACGTCATGGAGTTGGATACATTGACAACAAGATCAATAATGATCCTGAAAATGAAAAGGTTAGACGTGAACTTGTTGAGATGAACGAGAACCTCAGTACTTCTCTTGCGACTTCTCGAGATAGGAATCGGTTCCTATTAGAGAAGATCATCGTGCTTGAGAACAAGGCTGAGGTTGCCAAGCGTCTCAAAGAAAGTTCTGAAAGTCCAAAAAGGGACCCTAAGGCCTTTGAAAGGGAACCTAAGGGAAATGAGAAAGAGTCTCCTAAAAACAAGTGGTTCACTAACTCCTTTGCTCACAAAAGGTACGTGGACATGGACCATGGTAAGGTTAGAAATAATGTTGATTTCAATAAAAGAAAAAATGAAAAACCTTTTAGGCTAGGAAAGGGAAAATATGGACATGTTGTGTACAATCGTCTGTGTTTCTATTGTGGTATGAATGGTCATTATAACACTGAGTGTCCTAAGAAAAGAAACTATGATAATGAGAAAAGTGCTTATTATCGTGAAAGGAATCAGTTCCCTGGTCATTCACATACTCGCAATGATAATTCACATGATAATCCCCCCAGTAAAGCCAAGCTTCACTGGGTTCAGAAATCTTAGTTTCCCTATGTGCAGAAAGAAGAGAGGCAACCTCAACTATGGTACATTGACATTGGTTGCTCGTGCCATATGACCGGAAGAAGAAATCAAATGACTTCTCTTCAACCTCTCCAAGGAGGGAACATCTCTTTTGGAGACAAAAGCAAAGGGGAAATTTGTGGAATAGGAACTGTGAATCTCAATGACCACATTAAGGTAAACTAAGTCCACCTTGTTGATAATCTCGCTTTTGATCTAATTAGTGTGTCACAGCTGTGTGGTCAAGGAGACAACGAAGTTAGATTCAAATCAAATGAATGCACTGTCCTTGACTCCTCGGGACAAATCATCTTAAAAGGTAAAAGGTTCAACAATGTGTATGTTATCGACCCATCCTTTGTTCCCAAGGAGAAACTCTGTCTCTCAACTGTGAATGATCAAACGGACTTGTGGCATCAACATCTTGGTCATGCTAGCACTAAATTGATCCAAAAGCTACACTCAAAGGAGCTAGTCAGAGGCCTCCCAAAGTTAAGTGGCAAATCTGAGGAACCATGCTCAGATTGTGTAAAAGGGAAACAAGCTCGAAGTTCCTTCAAATCCAAAAATATGGTAAGTTCCTCAAGGCCCCTTGAACTCATCCACATGGACCTTTGTGGACCCATGAGAGTTCAAAGCCTAAGAGGAAACAGGTATATCTTTGTTCTTGTCGATGACTTCTTTCGTTTCACTTGGACAATTTTTATAAAATCTAAGAGTGAAGTCGTTGGACGATTTAAGGATCTGGTTCTCATGTTAGAAAAATCTCTCGATTGCCCCATCAATTCTATTCGTTCTGACCATGGTACTGGGTTCAAAAATGGAGAATTTCTAACCTTTTGCAGTGAGCATGGCATTGATCACAACTTCTCTACACCATACACTCCTCAACAAATTGGAGTAGTGGAAAGGAAGAATAGAACCTTAGAAGACATGGCTCGAATTATGCTCATCTCAAGTGGACTCTCTCAATCATTCTGGGCTGAGGCAATCAACACAGCCTGCTACATCATCAATCGAGCTATGCTTTGCCCAATCACAGAGAAGACTCCCTATGAACTTCTAAGAGGAAGAGTTCCCAACATCTCACATCTTAGGGTGTTCGGATGCAAATGCTTTGTGCATAACAATGGAAAAGATAATCTTGGTAAATTCAACCCGAGGAGTGATGAAGGGATCTTTATTGGATATGCCTCAAGCAACAAAGCATACAAGGTCTTCAACAAAAGGACTAAAAAGGTAGAAGAAAGTGTTCATGTTGTTTTTAATGAGAAATCACTTGGTAGAAATATGCAGAACACCACCAGTCCATTTGAAGATCCATTTCCCAAGCCACCTCAAGAAGATCTAGATGAAGATATCACACCTCCCAGTTCCTACCCAGCTGTACAAGTTGTTCCGCCAGTTCCTCCCCCAGTTCCCATGGACAATCAACAACAATCCATCTCTGGGAACCATGAACATGAAGATAATACCAGTGGAGACATCAATGATTCATCATCTCACATGTTCTTAAATGGAGATGGTGATCCCAACATAGAAGTTGAGGCTGAATGTTCAAATCAAAATGCCTCCACATCAAATGCTCTAACTCCCAACAGAGAAAGAAGAACCATCAAGCCTCCAGTCAGGTTTGAACATCTAACCTTCTTTGCTTTCAATGCTTTCTTATCTATTGTGGAACCAAAGAACATAGGTGAAGCACTGAAGGATGTAGACTGGATCCAAGCCATGCAAGAAGAACTTCATCAGTTTGAAAGGAATAAAGTGTGGCATCTAGTTCCCCGCCCCAAGGATAAGCATATCATAGGAACTAGATGAGTTTTCAGAAACAAGATCGATGACTCAAGAGCTATAATTAGGAACAAAGCAAGGCTTGTTGCTCAGGGATACAATCAACAAGAAGGAATCGACTATGATGAAACCTATGCTCCAGTGGCAAGGATTGAAGCAATAAGGCTGTTGATTGCCTTCGTGATAAGTGCTATTTTGTAGCACGTATCTAAGAGTTATTACCAGGTTTGAGGTGCCATTTGGTTGGATTTTATGCACAATTGGATATTATGGAGTTAGAGTGGAAAAGTGAAGAAATCATGGGATTTATAGAGGTTTGAAGTGTATTGAAGAGTAGAAGAACAATATGCTGAATTCAAATGGTTCTTTCTCTCTACTCAGATGTCCAAATGAAGTGATTCCAATTCTAGGAGTTAGATCTTGAAGTCTACTGCAAGTCCTCAAAATATGAGCGCAATCCGAGTTGGGAATCAAAAGTTATGGCGTTTTTACTAAAGTGTCGCAGAAGCTGAAAAGTCACCGCCCCGCGCCAGAAGCCACCGCGACCCGGCGGTGGGTCTCAGAGAAGGATGCCGCCCCGCGGTGGGAGTTGGCGCCCCGCAGCCATATGGGCGAATTAATTAATTAAGCTGGTGGGCCGATCAGCTGGAATTGGAGATGGACAGACGAGAGGCTTGCGCGAGAGCACGGGATTAATTCCCAAATTTGGATTGTTTATTTTACTATTACTTTATTATTATTTTATTTCCTTGTAAAATAGGGTTTGTGATATTGGGCTTTAGGTTAACTCTATTTAACCTAATTCCCACAGCCTCCAGCCATAATTAATCTAGATTTAGTTTTGAAGTTCGTTTCTTTTCCACCTCCAGGGTTTCCAACCCATGGAGAACTAAACACCTTGTTCTACTAGACGTTTGAAGCAATACAGTTGATTATGTTGTGAGATTTCTATTCCTTGTTCTTATTGTTATGTGTGTTGGTTTGATTCTCTTGGTTATATTGATTATTGATTTATCGTTATTCTTCATAGTCTGGCCAGCTAGGTTGAATACTTTTTATCAATTGCTAGGATTGCATATAGGGGTTCCAAGTGCATATCTAGTGGCAAATACAATTGTGCGTATAGGGGTTCCGAGCGTACAATTGTGAGTGAGAATCATTGCATGTTAAGTAGGGGAGTGAGTACTTGTACGTCTTTCTACTTGCATGTATCCTATATCCTTGTGTGCATTGCTATTGCTGTGTTGGTGCTAAAGTACGCTGACAACTGTGAGAATCAGTGGTACTTTATCATTGGCATAGTAATAAGTCTATCGACAACTGTGAGAATCGGTAGTACTTAAGATCAGGATGGGAACAACCATAAGAATAGTTAAAGAACTTGGATTTATAAGATTTCAATGATCGACTTATCTCTGTATTGTGGATCTCGTTCTAGTGGAACTACTTTCCCCATTCATATTCTCAAGTCAACTAAACCTGTTTACTTTGCTCTGTGTTTGATAACCAAAACCCCCCTTTCCTGTTACTTTGCTTGCTCATAAACACATGAATTGATCACTTCCTCCCTGTGGATTCGACCCTTGCTTGCCTCTACTACTTGTTTAGGTTTGTTTAGGATTTTATTTGTTTAGGTGTCACGACGACAACGCCTTATCAAATTGGCGCCGTTGCCGGGGAGGCAAGATTTGATTTTTCTGTGTGTTTGTTTGTGTGTGTGTTACTTTGGTGTAGACCTATCTTATGGCCCACACCTGTGCTACTGATTTTTGTTTTTCTCTTGTTGCTTTTGATACAGATATGGATTTCTGGGGAGAGTCGCGCGATAACTCATACCCTTGCTCTTTCTCTCCAGAGAGGGGACACTACCCAACTCCTAGTGCCTGCAGAATCTGCCGCGATACGCTGCACACCACTGACGATTGTCCAGGACTTCCTGCATTCAGAGCAGCAGTAAATGCACATCGAGGTGTGAACTCGCAAGGACCGAGGCAGGAGCCATATCCGAACACTTACAGATCAGGGTGAAGGGAGCACTATAACCCAGTTCCATATGGAAATCAACCACAGTGTTCGCCCGCACCCAATGCTGATGTACTCAGGACCCTGATGCAAAGTATAGCAACTGTGGCCGAGAACGTGATCTCAAAGCATACAACCATGGCCCAGAACGTGTCCTCACTGCAAGCAACCATGGCTCAGAGTGTCCAACAACAACAAGAGGCGATTTCCAGTCTCCAAAGCCAAGTTGACCAACTGAGTCAAGTGTTGATTGAGTCGAAGTCTGCTGAAAAGGAGAGCGACCGTGAGATGGAGAACATCGCCCACCGCCCCGCGTCACCCGTCACCGCGACCCGGCGTGAAGTCCTAGTTACCTCACCGCCCCGCAATAATGACCGCCGCCCCGCGGTGGACGAAGTATCTCCTAGCGCGATCTCGCCGTGGCCCGGTGTCCAAAATTTCAGATATGCTGGTGAGGTTTGGGTAGATCCTTACGGGGTTGCACGGTAGGTGCTTTCTGAGGAGGATAACTTCTTTGGAGATGAGTGGAGCGACGATGAGGAGGAGTGCTGTGATCGCGAAAATACTCCAGAGACAATCGCCCCGGCAGTCCCCGATCCTCTAGAGGCTGCCTATGATGAGTTTGTGCATCTCAACTCCTTCCCGCTTGTTTCGCTGCAGCCCGTCGCGCCCCTCCTTGAGGCTTCCCGAGTTACTCAAAGGCCGAAGAACAATAAGGACATCTATGAGGCCTTCAGTAACTGCCAAAAAACCGTCCCCTTGGTCACACTGGCGGACAGTACCCCTCGCAGTAAGGAAATGTTAAAGGTGCTGGGTATGATCAAGAAGAAACCGAAGGGGAGGCACAAGAAGGAGAACTTGACTCAAGTGGTGAATTCGTACATGCTGGATACGGGGCAGAACATACATGCAGCCCTTGAGATGCTGGGTAGGCCATTTCTGAAAATGGCAAGTGCGTTCATGGGTATGCACAATGGTCCAGCCACAAAGAAGTGCACAAGCATGGGGGAGAGGCTCAACAGGGACTATACAAAGAGGCATCCCCCTGATATAGATCTCAGGTGCTCAAAAGCTAGGACCAACCCGAGTTGAGGAGGCTGGAGTAGTATGTCAAGCCATGACAATAACTAAGGCGCTGTCCGGGAGGCAACCCGAGGTATGTTTTACTTTCTTTGTTTTTCTTTCTTTATTTCTTGCATTAGTTTTGCTTGTTTTTGCTTTGTTTTTGTTTTGGTTTTTATTTCCGACTAACCTGCAGGGAAGAGACCCATGCCTACTGAAGAAGGTGTTTACCACCAATGTAAGTCTTCTCTTCCCTACACTAAGTCATCCCCCGAAAAAACCTTAAACGGGGGGAAAAAAAAATAAAATAAAAAAAGAGTTCTACCGAGGCCAGCTGTCCAGAGTTCCCCATGGAGATGGTGCGCATCATGTTGTCAAGGAGGAAACCTTAGCCCTACACATTATTTGGCAACGATGATGGCCCTACAATTGGCAGCTGAGGAGGAGGAACACTAGAGCCCCCAACATGATCATATCTGGGCTCCACCATGTGTTCCTAGAAGGCCGTGTGACCCCGCCATACTATGTTTTACCACTATTCACCAAAGTGGTTTCCTATGGTTGCACGGTAGGAGAAGATTATAGAGTTGATGAAGACACCCGCCCAACACCAGAGACATGGGCATTTATTGAGAAGACCGCCAGCGATCACCCACAGTGTCCAAGTAGCTTGGCAACGTTTGTGAGTTATTTTTTTGCTTTTCCCTCTGCTTCTATTCTTTTGTCTTTCATTACATTGAGGACAATGCAATGTTTAAGCATGGGGGAGGGTTCTATACTTGCTACGTCGTTGAGGAGAAAAATATAAATGGAAAAAGCCAAAAATTTGAAAAAAGGCATACATAAAAATCATGGGATAGGTCGAAAACCCGAAAGGGCGGCCTAGGTAATAAGCAGGTGGCTTGGACCAACATTAGGCTGGGGTAATATGTGGTCAAGAGTGACGTGAGCTTATGTGAGTACATCTATTGGAAAATAAAATGAGTGGATTGGTGAAAACCCGAAAGGGCGCCTTGGCAAAATGAGCGAAAAAGCAGAAGAGTGATTCTAGGATTTCTCATTATTCTTGGCGAGGCGTCATAAGAAGAGGAGTCAAAGAAGGATTGTCGGATAGGTCACTCTAGAGGGATAAGAAGATAGATGGGAGATAGGATTAGAATTTATTCACTCTATGGTGTTTGGGATAAGCTTGGGGGAAGTACTCTGCTTTCCTTTTAGCTTGGTTGTGTGGGGTGTTAAGATTTTTGATTTGATGTTGTAGTTATTGTGCTGGGCTTATTTTGTATGGTTGCCTGGAGTTTATTGTTGGGTATGATTCTTGGAGGTTGAATTTTCTATGCTTCCTGAAGCCTTGGGGATTGATTGGAGGAGTAGGTTTACTTTAGCTTACTCGAGGACGAGCAAGGTTTAAGCATGGGGGATTTGATAAGTGCTATTTTGTAGCACGTATCTAAGAGTTATTACCAGGTTTGAGGCACCATTTGGTTGGATTTTATGCACAATTGGAGATTATGGAGTTAGAGTGGAGAAGTGAAGAAATCATGGGATTTATAGAGGTTTGAAGTGTATTGAAGAGTAGAAGAACAATGTGCTGAATTCAAATGGTTCGTTCTCTCTACTAAGATGTCCAAATGAAGTGATTCCAATTCTAGGAGTTAGATCTTGAAGTATACTGCAAGTCCTCAAAATATGAGCGCAATCCGAGTTGGGAATCAAAAGTTATGGCGTTTTTACTAAAGTGTCATAGAAGCTGAAAAGTCACCGCCCCGCGCCAGAAGCCACCGCGACCCGGCGGTGGGTCTCAGAGAAGGATGCTGCCCCGCGGTGGGAGTTGGCGCCCCGCGGCCATATGGGCGAATTAATTAATTAAGCTGGTGGGCCGATCAACTGGAATTGGAGATGGGCAGACGAGAGGCTTGCGCGAGAGCACGGGATTAATTCCCAAATTTGGATTGTTTATTTTACTATTACTTGGGCTTTAGGTTAACTCTATTTAACCTAATTCCCACAGCCTCCAGCCATAATTAATCTAGATTTAGTTTTGAAGTTCGTTTCTTTTCCACCTCCAGGGTTTCCAACCCATGGAGAACTAAACACCTTGTTCTACTAGACGTTTGAAGCAATACAGTTGATTATGTTGTGAGATTTCTATTCCTTGTTCTTATTCTTATGTGTGTTGGTTTGATTCTCTTGGTTATATTGATTATTGATTTATCGTTATTCTTCATAGTCTGGCCAGATAGGTTGAATACTTTTTATCAATTGCTAGGATTGCATATAGGGGTTCCGAGTGCATATCTAGTGGCAAACACAATTGTGCGTATAGGGGTTCCGAGCGTACAATTGTGAGTGAGAATCATTGCATGTTAAGTAGGGGAGTGAGTACTTGTACGTCTTTCTACTTGCATGTATCCTATATCCTTGTGTGCATTGCTATTGCTGTGTTGGTGCTAAAGTACGCTGACAACTGTGAGAATTAGTGGTACTTTATCATTGGCATAGTAATAAGTCTATCGACAACTGTGAGAATCAGTAGTACTTAAGATCAGGGTGGGAACAACCATAAGAATAGTTAAAGAACTTGGATTTATAAGATTTCAATGATCGACTTATCTCTGTATTGTGGATCTCGTTCTAGTGGAACTACTTTCCCCATTCATATTCTCAAGTTAACTAAACCTGTTTACTTTGCTCTGTGTTTGATAACCAAAACCCTCCTTTCCTGTTACTTTGCATGCTCATAAACACATGAATTGATCACTTCCTCCCTGTGGATTCGACCCTTTCTTGCCTCTACTACTTGTTTAGGTTTGTTTAGGATTTTATTTGTTTAGGTGTCACGACGACAACGCCTTATCACTTCGCATCACACTAGGGTTTCAAACTATTCCAAATGGATGTAAAGACCGCCTTCCTCAATGGCATTCTTCAAGAGGAAGTCTATGTCAAGCAACCACCCGGTTTTGAAGACAGTGATCATCCAGACCATGTCTATTTCCTAGACAAAGCCTTGTATGGTCTCAAGCAAGCTCCTAGAGCTTGGTATGATCGTCTTGCCCAGTTCCTACTCTCCAATGGTTACAGGCGTGGAATCATTGACAAGACTCTCTTCATTCTAGAGGAAGAAGGTAACATCTTAGTGGTTCAAATTTATGTTGATGATATCATTTTTTGTTCCACTAACCTGTCCCTTGTAGATAAGTTCAAAGACATGATGAGCAGTGAATTTGAAATGAGTCTAATAGGGAACTCACTTTCTTCCTCGGATTGCAAATAACCCAAAAGAAAGATGGCATACAAATTCACCAACAAAAATATGTCAGGGAACTATTGAAAAAGTTCAAAATGGATTCATGCAAGCCTCTCTCCACACCTATCTCTACAATTGCTCATTTGGACAAAGATCACTCAAGTCCTCTTGTGGAAGAAAAACTCTATAGAGGTATGATAGGCTCTCTCATGTATCTAACAGCTTGTGATACCCCGTAATTCTGTAAGGTTATTTTGGGGATTTTGGGAATTTTCCCGAGTACCCGTTTTCTACGTCGGATTTAATTCAGGTAGCTTGAGACATTCTGTAATGTGCTCTGTATCTGTAATATTTCTCTCAGTAAAATAAAATACAGACGACGTGCTTCAGATGTTTATACGCGTTCGCGTACGATTATTTTTATCCCGGGTTAATGTCTTGCTCGTTCAAAAGCTGAATGGGCGGGAAAAGGCAAAAACGGCGACCGTCGTACAGTAACGGCGCCCGCCGTCGCTGGGCCCGAGGTGTCAGGCCGTCGTCTCCTACTCTGGGCTCGCCAGGGCTAGGAACGGCGACCGCCGTAATTACGGCGCCCGCCGTAGGCAAAGTTGCGGCGCCCACCGTGATTACCCAGAGGTCATTACCCGTTTGTCGTCGGCGAGCTCTGGCCGCGCCGATCTAGTCCTGCTCGGCCTCGTCTAGGGTGATGATGATGTTCCCATTGCTTTGGCTATAAAAGGAGGTGTTGGGGGAAGGGTTTTGAGCCATCCCAACACCGAATCTCTGCCAAAATTTCGCCTCGTCGGAGTGTTAGTTTCGTCGGATTTCGGAAGCTTCGTTGGTGTCGATTGGTGGTGTTTCCAGAAGCCCTTGTGAAGCCTTTTGGTTGCCTTTGGAGGTTGGAACCCAGGCAAGGCAAAAAGGGGTCGAAACGCGCATCATTTGGGTTAGTTTTTCTCTCGTTCTGTCGTCGGAGTTCTTCACGGCGACCACCGTGTTCTTTACGGCGCCCGACGTGATGAATGCGGCGACCGTCGCCAAGAACGGCGACCGCCGCCAGTGCCCAGAATGCCTTCGTGGCTTTGGCTTGGTTGGTTGTCGTCGTGGCGTCTTTCCTTTCGATTTCTTTCACCGTTTTTAGATTCGTACTGTTGTTATGTCGGATCTAACTTAGGGTTCCTTTTATGGGTCGACTCGAAGGTCGTTGTGCTGTCGGAGCTATACCCGTGTCGAGCCCGGAATCTCGTCGTTGTTGTTAGGCTTGTTTCTACTCTGCGGATTAAGGCAAGTGGCGGTTCGCTCTTGCTCATCGTTCCATATTTACATTAATTATCAGTTGTTTATCTGAGTAATTAATTTGGAATGATTATTGTGTTCATCTGAAAACGGTTTTGTTAACTGTTTTGGAAAACTAAAATACAGATATTATAATAGGTTGTATATCTGTTAGAACAACGCTATTATATATATATATGTGAATTAATACATATATTATAATAGGTTATATATCTGTTAGAACAACACTATTATATATCTATATGTGAATTAATACAGATGTTATAATAGGTTGTATATCTATTAGAACAACACTATTATATATATATATGTGAATTAATACAGATATTATTATAGGTTGTATATTATTAGAACAACGCTATTTTATCTGTAATTGGCCTTGAGGGCATTGATATGAGTTATTGCTGTGTTTGTAACTGTTTAGTTAGAACGAGTATTCATAGGAACGCTACTGTGTATCTCAGTACGAGTGCTAGTCATTTCTTGATAACCTGGTGGTTAGGATTTAGTTCCTACCATTCTTCTTTAGTGCCGTTGTAAGGATTTAGTTCCTGATTCCGCCTGAGGGATATAGTTCCCGCGAGATTTAGTTCTCGATTCGACTCTTGGGATTTAGTTCCCGAGTCAACTCTGCCTTAGGGATTTAGTTCCCGAGGGATGTTTAAAAGCTTATAATGTCATGTGGGTTTTTGAATTTAATAAGATAAAGTGCCCGAGTGCACATAATTAATATACCTTTGACGAGTAGTGCAGCTAAGTAAATAGTGTAGCTAGGAAAGCTCATCTCGACTTTTGATCAGAGTACGTTCTCTTTCCAATCTGGATTCGCTGTAAGCGATGAGGTTGGTCGTGAACCGAAACATCTAAGTCAGCTTTTAAATCACTGATTGTTTGATTCTTTAAACGTTCCAGATTTGTCATATTTCCTTAAAGACTCAATCTCTTGGAGTCTCTTTTCGGGTCGATTTCTGTGAAGATTAAGTCTTCCAGAATCTTCTCTTGTGCATACCTCTTGTTGTTATTCCGTGAAAGTTCCGGGTTATGTATCGTTCCTTCGGTTATTATTCGAGGGACAATGATAGTAAACGGTTACGATCATTCGAACCACTCTGCTTTTTACCCTTGCATAGTCTATTCAGTAGACTAACCAACCGCAATTGTTCTCTGCATGGTTGGCTAGTGTCATCCGTTCGATTCGGCACATCAGATAGAGCGAAGATGAGGAGACTAGATTGACTATGAAGACGACGGTTATTTTTGGATGTTTTTAATAATTTCTTTTAATCAGGTTGAGATCCTTGGGAGATGACCATTGTGGTCAAGATCCTTGTTTGTAATACATTTAAAAGACTTCCGCTGTACTTTGTTTAAGACTTCCGCAGTAATTTATTTAAACTCTGTGTTTGTCTTATTCGGTATTGGGATGTAATCCCGGGACTCATGTTTTATATGAATAAAATTATGCTTTTGTATCCTTTGTATCCCATGAATTGTATTTAAACGCTAAAGCCTTGAGTGATCTCGGTAAGGAACACTGAGGTCACTGGCGGTAATACCTTTCCAAATGGGTTAAGATTTGGGGGTGTTACACAGCTAGTCGTCCAGACATTGTGTTTGCTGTTTGCTTGTGTGCTAGGTTTCAATTACGTCCAAGAGAAACATATTTAGCTGCTGTGAAAAGGATATTTCGATATCTCAAGGGAACTGACTCACTCTGCATTTCGTACCCCAAAGAGTGTCCCTTTGAGCTGATGGGTTTCACTGATGCTGATTATGCTGGATACTTGGTGGATAGGAAGAGTACTTCTGGAATGGCACAATTCCTAGGCCCTTGCCTTGTGTCATGGGGCTCAAAGAAATAAATCTCAGTCTCCCTCTCCACCATAGAATCTGAATACATTGCAGCCGCCTCTTGATGTTCCCAACTCTTATGGCTAAAGCAACAACTCGCGAATTTCGGTATGTCTTATGGTCCTCTTACTATTCTTTGTGATAACACCAATGCTATAAACATTTCTAAGAATCCTGTGCATCATACTAGGACCAAGCATATAGATATAAGGCATCATTTCCTTAGAGATCATGTTGAGAAAGGGAACATTATTATGAAATTTTGTAGAACTGAAGAACAGGTTGCAGATATATTCACCAAAGCCTTGAATAGAGCTCCCTTCGAGAACCTTAGATTAGAAATGTAAATGATTCCTATAAACTAGGAGTTCCTTTAGTTTAAAGTTCCTCTCCAGTTCCCTTGATTGACTGGTTCAGATCTCTTTACTTGTCTTTGTCTTGGAATCTTCATGTTATTTCTCTTGCGTTAGACCCTCATATCCATAATGGTTACTCAAAAGGCTTTGACAAATTTTTCTAGTTCTTCCCCTTGGATGTTCATTTCTTATTAAAATTCAATCATTGTCCAAGTTTCTTTGTTGGCCCAAAAGTCACAATCTGATCACATTCTAACCCCACAATATAAGCCGAAATGATGATTGTGTACTATGACCCTCCCTTGCCTCATTGCACAATCTAATTCCCTATGATCCTTCTCTTAACCCTCTCTGGGAATTAGTGTGTGATGCGATAAATGGCCTTTCCCGATTTATTTTATGGGAACGTACTTTCAGGTCCTATGTCTTAAAACCCCGCATCAAAGGTTCCCATATATCCCTCTAGCACACTGAAAAAATCGCCAGAAAGGAACTAGGTCAGACTGCTCTTCAAACGGCTCGTAGAAACGCGCTCCTCCCAAGACAACATTTATGGAAATTTCACAGCGTCAGAGATGTCTTCTCAACTTTGAATAGTTGCCATTTCTGAGTATTTGATTTTTGAATCTGTGACCGTTTCACCGCCGATAAAGCTGCAAGAAAATTAGCCATTTCAATTCTTCAGAGTTCCCAGAATCTCTCTTGCCAACGGCTTGATTTCTCCAACGGCTCCAACAATGCTCAAGGGTTACTTAAGGTCTCCTGTTTAATTGAGCCGAGCACTCTGCTTTCTCTCGCTTTCTCTCAATCTCTTGTTCACCTTTTCTCTCAAAACACAAAGCTCCTCAAATGGCCAAGAAAAACCTCAATCTTAACCTTGCCCAAGACGAGGAGGAAGCTGCCCTCCTAAGAGCCTTCAGAGAGAAGAAAGCAGCCTCTTTCTCCAAATCCCCTGATCTCACACCCACAAAAGAACCCTTACCCAAGCATACAGAAGAGGTGGAAAACGAACTCCACCATGGATCTGCATCAGCTACTCATACTGTCTCTGAGGGAGGTTCCCACGACTCTTCTCCAGACAAGGAAACCATGGAGATTCACAGCTCTGACCCCTCGCCGGTTAGCACCAAATCCAAGGTTGCTCCCTCAGTTGCTACCGGGCTCAAACTCCGAAAGAGGAGTTCCCAGGCCCTGGTTCCCTACAACCCTGCCTCCAAAGAGCCGACCCCCTCCAAAAAGGCCAAATCAGTTGTCCTCTCTTCCTTGTCCACCAGAGCCATAACCTCTACTCTAGGGCAAGTGTCTTCCTCATTCGCTAAGAGGAAGATACTCAAGCCCCTCATCATTGGTGAGGAGTTCTGGACCCAACCCCTAGAAGAAGAAGATGAAGCTCAATTCGGCGAAGCCCTCAGTGAATTCCATTCTCTGCTCCAGTTTCAAGGGTGAGACCAGCTCTTGGTAGAACCCTTCTCAGTATCTGTTAGGAAACGGAACTCTGGAACTTCAGTTCCCCTGAGAGTTCCTTTCCTCAGTTTCTCTACTTTTGAAGATGACAAATATTATGATACTAATGTTTTATCTCAAAGATGTGCTTTAAGGAACCACAAGAATATACCGAAGGCAAGAAAGCCAAACAGGACAAAAGAACCAAAGGAACAAGACAGAGGAAGGAACCCAGAGGAACCCAGGTGTGCCCAGAAACGTAGCATGCGAGGTTGCGATTCCCGAGAAATCTGGGAACACCAAACCTCGGACAAAAGGAGGTGAAAGCGACTTGAGAGAAGCTTCCAAAAGCCTGCCACCATCCAAGAGCAAAACTCCAAGATGCCTAGAACAATGAACCTCGGACAGAGAAAGGTGAAAGCGACAGGACATGGAACCTGTCGCTGTCCAGAAGACAGTTCCCAAGTGCCCAGATTGTTGAACCTCGGAAGAAGGAAGCTGGAGAATGACTTGGCTGAAGAGGTTGACTAACCTAGAAGGATTCTGAGCTGCCTAGGTTGTTTGTACATGCCAAGAACAACGTGGACCAAGGAGAACCACTTATCCTAGGGCAAGCTCAATCTGTGGGAACCTAGAGAGGATTAAGCTACGAAGAATCCTCTATAAAAGGAAGACTAACTCAAGAGTTATCTTCAAGCATTCACAATAGAATCACACTCCATAGCAAACATCAAAGTGTGAAGCTTCAAACAAGATCATCAAAGCAAACCGAGATCAAGAGGAACCAGTCAAGGAATAGAAGAGCTGAGTGCTAAGTTCCTGTGACTTTAAGTGATAGTTCCTAGATGCGAAGGTCTATTTCTTGGATTGATTATTGATTGTGTTAAGTTATCTAGGATTGCCTAACTGTGTGTAATGCAAAGAAACTGTGTGTTTGTTCCTAGGATAAGCTGTAACCAAAAGAGATAAGAAATCAAGAAGTAGACCTTGAAATCCTTTCGGAAGAAAGATAGTGGTTTTTATCCTGGATTGCTAGTTGGCAATCAAAGGTTTCCACTATAAGGAACTTGTCATTTGTTTGATTATTTATTTCCGCTGCGAAGGGAACTTAGAATCGATATTCTGAGTTCCTTAAGTTATTATCTAACAATCACGATCCTATAATTGGTATCAGAGCAGGAAAAGCTCTAGATCTTTGTTAAGTTTGCAGATCATGTCTCAACCAAGCAAGTTTGAGCTCCGAATCTCCACCAACAAGCCACATCTCCGAAAGAAAGGAGAAGAAACATGGTGGGAAAAGTGCATGGAAAGCCACATCAAGACCAACGACTACCAATGCTGGAGGATAGTCGAAAATGGAGATGGCTATGTCGATCTTACCATGAAGGAAGAAGATTGGAAACCAGAACACTATGTCATCATGGAGAAGAATGCCAAGGCCAGGCAGTTCATCCTCAATGGATTGGACAAAGAAGACATGGACAAGGTCATAGGCATCAAGACAACGAAGGAGATGTGGAAAGCTCTCAAGGAGATGCATGAAGGAAGTGAAGAACTAAAGCAAAGCAGAAAGTTTGCTTTGGAAGGAGAATACCACACCTTCAAAATGATGGAAACTGAGACCATCTCAGAGTACTACTCCCGCTTCAACAGATTGATTGGAAAGTTGACAGCGGCGGGAGTCGATCTGGATGAAGTTTCCAAGTCCCTAGTGGTCATCAATAGACTCAACTCCAAGTTCACCCTTCTCAAGGGAATCATGAAGAACACTCCAGGCATCCAATCCCTTCCCTTGACCCAAGTCATAGGGAAACTGGAGGTTGAAGAAGGAGAGCACACCAAGGCCAATGCCGACAAGAAACTGGAGAAAGGAATTGCCCTCAAGATCTCCAAAGCCTTCTCTAGGCTCGAGATGGAGGAAGAAAACTCAGACCTTGAAGAAGAGGAGGACGAACTAACAGCCCTCTTCACAAAGAACATCAAAAAATTCTTTGTGAAGGGAAGGTTCCAAAAGGGCAGTTCCTCTCACAATGGACCAAGAAGAGATCTCAAGGAAGTCTCCTGTTACGAGTGCAAGGAGAAGGGACACTATGATAAGAACTGTCCCAACAAAGAAGAGTCCAAGGAAGAGGAAAGACCTCAAAGAAAGAAGGCTCTCGTAGCATCATGGGGAGAAGACTCAGATGAGGAACTGGATCTGAGTGGCTTCTCTGGAGGGAGATGTCTCATGGCAAAAGGAGACTCAAGCGACTCAGAAGACCTTGAGGTAACCTCTGACGATCTCTTAAAATCCCTAGTTGATTGTGATAAGAAACAACTTCTTAAGATCATAAAGAAACTAGGAAAGGAAACCAGTTCCCTTCAACAGAAACTAGATGATTGTGAAGATGAAATTGCTTGCTTGACTGTCGAGAATTTTGTTTGGAGTAAAAAACTTGATGAAACTGAGAAAGACCTAGCTGAAACTCACTCCAAACTCATTGATATTACAAATGTGCATGCTAGTCACCTTAAAATTTGCAAATCTTGTGATGAAACTAGCATAGACTCTGTCAAAGTTCCCTTGCATGCTAACCCACCTGGAAATGACATGCTTCAATCCATAATTGATAGGTTAGACATTCTCACTGATTCCATTAATGAAAAAACGATAAATCAAACTGTTTTTGTGAGACAACGCCATGGAATAGGATATGTCAATAATAAAGGGAACAATGATGCTGAAGAAGAAAAGGCTAGGCGAGAACTTGTTGAGATGAATGAGAGTCTCAGTATTGCTCTTGCCACTTCTCGTGATAGGAATCAATTCCTATCAGAGAAGATCATGGTCCTTGAGAACAAGGCTGAGGTTGCCAAACGTCTCAATGAAGGCTCTCAAAGTCCTAAGAAGGAACCAAAGGGAAAAGAAAAGATGGTTCCTGAAAACCAATGGTTCACTAATTCCTTTGCTCACAAAAGATATATTGACATGGCCCATAGCAAGGTTAGAAACAATGTTGATTTTAACAAAAGGAAAACTGAAAAACCTTTTAGGCCAGGAAAAGGAAAATATGGACATGTTGTTTACAATCATTTGTGTACCTATTGTGGTAAGAATGGTCATTACAACACTGATTGTGCTAAGAAAAAGGAACTTTGAAAAGGAGAAAAGTACTCATTACCATGAAAGGAACCAGTTCCCTGGTTATTTACAGACTCGCAATGCTAATCCCCCCAGTAAAGCCAAGTTTTGCTGGGTTCAGAAATCTTAGTTCTCTTATGTGCAGAAAGATGAGAGGCAACCTCAACTATGGTACATCGACAGTGGTTGCTCAAGCCATATGACTGGAAGAAGAAATCAAATGACCTCTCTTCAACCTCTCCAAGGAGGGAACATATCCTTTGGAGACAAAAGCAAAGGGAAAATCTGTGGAATAGGAACTGTGAAACTCAACGACCACATTCAGGTAAACAAAGTTCACCTTGTTGATAATCTTGGTTTTGATCTAATAAGTGTGTCACAGCTGTGTGATCAAGGAAACAATGAAGTTAGATTCAGATCAAACGAATGTTCAGTCCTTGACTCCTCGGGACAAATCATCCTAAAAGGGAAAAGATTCAACAATGTCTACATAATTGATCCATCCTTTGTTCCCAAGGAGAAACTTTGTCTCTCAACTGTGAATGACCAAGCTGATTTGTGGCATCAACGCCTCGGTCATGCTAGCACCAAGCTGATTCAAAAACTACACTCAAAGGAGCTAGTCAGAGGGATGCCAAAGCTAAGTGGCACATCTAAGGAACTGTGCTCTGACTGTGTACAAGGGAAATAGGGTCGTAGTTCCTTCAAGTCCAAAAACATGGTAAGCACCTCAAGGCCTCTTGAACTCATCCACATGGATCTGTGTGGACCCATGAGAGTTCAGAGCCTAGGAGGGAACAGGTATATCTTTGTTCTTGTCGATGACTTCTCTCGCTTTACTTGGACCATCTTTATTAAATCTAAGAGTGAAGTTATTGACCGCTTTAAAGATCTGGTTCCCTTGTTAGAAAAATCTCTTGATTGTTCACTCAATGCTATTCGGTCTGACCATGGTACCAAATTCGAAAATGGAGAATTTCTAACCTTTTGCAGTGAGCATGGAATTGATCACAACTTCTCTGCACCATACACTCCTCAACAAAATGGAGTAGTGGAAAGGAAGAATAAAACTTTGGAAGACATGGCACGGACTATGCTGATCTCAAGTGGACTCTCTCAATCATTTTGGGTTGAGGCGATCAACACAGCTTGCTACATCATCAATCGAGCCATGCTTCGCCCAATCACAGAAAAGACACCCTATGAGCTCCTAAGAGGAAGAGTTCCCAACATCTCACATTTGAGGGTGTTCGGATGCAAGTGCTTTGTGCACAACAATGGGAAGGACAATCTTGGCAAATTCGACCCAAGAAGTGATGAAGGAATCTTCATTGGATACGCCTCGGGTAGCTAGGCGTACAAAGTCTTCAACAAAAGGACTAAAAAGGTAAAAGAAAGTGTTCATGTTATTTTTAATGAAAAATCACTTGGAAAGATTGTGCAGAACACCACCAATTCCTTTGAAGACCCGTTTCCCAAGTCATATCAAGAAGATCCAGATGAAGATGTCACTCTACCCAGTTCCTGTCCTGCTGCTCGAAACCCTCCAATGACTCCTCCACCAGTTCCCATGAATAATGAATAACAATCCATCTATGGGAACCATGAGCATGACGACAACATCTGTGGAGACTTCAATGACTCATCTTCCCACATGATCTTCAATGGAGAAGGTGATTCCAACCAGGAAGCTGAATGTTCAACTCAGAATGTCTCCACATCAAATGCTCTAGCTCCTAACAGAGAAAGAAGAGTCATCAAGCCTCCAGTCAGGTTCGATCATCTAACCTTCTTTGCCTTCAATGCCTTCCTGTCTATTGTGGAACCAAAGAACATAGGTGAGGCACTGAAGGATGCAGACTGGATTCAAGCTATGCAAGAAGAGCTTCATCAGTTTGAAAGAAATAAAGTATGGCATCTAATTCCCCGCCCCAAGGATAAACACATCATAGGAACTAGATAGGTTTTCAGAAACAAGCTAGATGAAACAGGAGCTGTGATAAGGAACAAAGCTAGACTCGTTGCTCAAGGATACAATCAACAAGAAGGCATCGACTATGATGAAACTTTTGCTCTAGTGGCAAAGATCGAAGCAATAAGATTGTTGATTGCCTTCGCATCTCACAAAGGGTTCAAGTTGTTCCAAATGGATGTAAAGACGGCCTTCCTCAACGGAATTCTTTAAGAAGAAGTCTATGTCAAGCAACCACCTGGATTTGAAAATGATGATCATCCAGACCATGTCTACTTTCTAGACAAAGCATTGTATGGCCTCAAGCAAGCTCCCAGAGCTTGGTATGATCGTCTTGCCCAGTTCCTACTCTCAAATGGCTACAGGCGTGGAGTTATTGACAAAACTCTCTTCATCCTAGAAGAAGAAGGTAACATCTTGGTGGTTCAAATCTATGTCGATGATATTATCTTTGGTTCCACTAACCTGTCCCTTGTAGACAAGTTCAAAGACTTGATGAGCAGTGAGTTTTAAATGAGCCTAATTGGGGAACTCACCTTCTTCCTCGGATTACAAATCACTCAAAAGGAAGATGGTATTCAAATCCACCAACATAAGTATGTCAGGGAACTACTGAAGAAGTTCAAAATGGATTCATACAAGCCTCTCTCCACTCCCATATCCACCATTGCCCATCTGGATAAGGACCACTCGAGTCCTCTAGTGGAGGAGAAGCTCTATAGAGGTATGATAGGCTCACTCATGTACCTAACCGCTAGTCGACCAGACATTGTCTTTGCTGTTGGCTTGTGTGCTAGGTTCCAATCTTGTCCGAGAGAAACCCACTTGACTGCTGTGAAGAGAATACTTCGATATCTCAAGGGAACTGACGATCTCTGCATTTGGTACCCCAAAGAATGTCCCTTTGAGCTCATGGGTTTCACTGATGCTGATTATGCTGGATACTTGGTGGATGGAAAGAGCACCTCTGGAATGGAACAGTTCCTAGGCCCTTGCCTTGTGTCATGGGGATCAAAGAAACAAGTCTCAATCTCCCTCTCCACCACAGAATCCGAGTACATTGCGGCTGCCTCCTGTTGTTCCCAACTTCTCTGGCTAAAGCAACAACTCGCGGACTTTGGTATGTCTTATGGCCCTCTTACTATTCTTTGTGATAACACTAGTGTCATAAACATTTCTAAGAATCCTGTGCATCACTCTAGGACCAAGCATATAGACATAAGACATCATTTTCTTAGAGATCATGTTGAGAAGGGAAACATCATTATGAAATTTTGTAGAACTGAAGATCAAATTGCAGATATATTCACCAAAGCCTTGAATAGAGTTCCCTTCGAGAACCTTAGATTAGAACTGGGAATGATTCCTATAAACTAGCAGTTCCTTTAGTTTAAAGTTTCTCTCCAGTTCCCTTGATTGACTAGTTCAGAACTCTTTACTTGTCTTTATCTTGGAATCTTTGTGTCATTTCTCTTGCGTTAGACCCTCATATTCATAATGGTTTCTCAAAAGGCTTTGACAAATTTTTCTAGTTCTTCTCCTTGGTTGTTCATCTCTTATTAAAATTCAATCATTGTTCAAGTTTCTTTGTTGGCCCAAAAGTCACAATCTGATCATCTTTCTAACCCAACAATACAAGCCGAAATGATGATTGTGTACTATGATCGTCCCTTGCCTCATTACACAATCTATTTCCCTATGATCCTCTTCTTAACCCTCTCTGGGACCTAGTGTGTAGTGCGATAAATGGCCTTCTCCGATTTCTTTTATGGGAACATACTTTCAGGTCCTATGTTTTAAAACCCACATCAAAGGTTCCCATATATCCCTCTAGCACACTGAAAATTTCGCCAGAAAGGAACTAGGATGGGCTACCCCTTAAACGGCTAGTAAGAGAATTGCTCCTCCCAAGACAGTATTTATGGCAAATCTCACAGCGTCAGAGACGTCTTCTCAGCCTTGAACAATTGCCATTTTTGAGCATCTAATCTTTGAATTTGTGACCGTTGCAAAGGCGCAAAAGCTTCAAGAAAATTAGTCGTTTCAACTCTTCAGAGTTCCCAGTAATATCTCCAATGGCTTGATTCTCAACGGCTCCAAAATTGCTCAAGGGTTATTTAAGGTTTCCTGTTTGATTGAGCCGATCAATCTGTTCTCTCACGCCTTCTCTCAATCTCATGTTCACCTGTCTCTCTCAAAACACAAAGCTCCTCAAATGGCCAAGAAAAACCTCAATCTTAACCTTGCTCAATTGGAGGTAATCGGGCCGATAAGATGACAACAAGCCAAGATGAAGGAACTGCAGAAAAGAAGAAAACTGAAGAGGAGGCCACTACGCTGCCATAGGAACGTCTATCCTAGTTCCCAGTGCTATAACATCACAGTGTGCTAGTAGTTCCATAGGGTCCTACTCTCCTCTTCTATCCTTTTTTGTCTATGTCAAGTTGTTTGTGATCTTTTGTTTCTTTTTCCACTATGCATCTCTGGATAATATACTTGACTTTAATGATTAATGAACTCCTTTGGCAATGTTTCTAATGCATCATTTGTCTTTGCCTTAAGTTTCTATTATGGTCACTGTCATGGGTTTAACGCAAATTGTTTATTTCACATTGATATCCTATACTTGATAAGTAACTTGATCTTTTCGATGATGTCAAAAGGGGGAAGAATGGATAGGAACCTTGAACTATTGGAACTACTGGACCTATAGGAAATCTGAACCCGTTCTATTTCTGAGAGGGAACTTGAATAACTTAGTTCATCTGCTTAGGGGGAATTTGCAACTACTGAATGTTCTATCATTATTTTATAAAGTTGTAAATCTCTTAGCTCAACTGTTCTCATGAATTTCATGTCCTTATTATACTGCCAGGTTCCTTATATTTGTCATCATCAAAAATGGGGAAATTGTTAGGAAACGGAACTCTGGAACTTCAGTTCCCCTAAGAGTTCCTTTCCTAAGTTTCTCTACTTTTGAAGATGACAAATATTATGATACTAATGTTTTATCTCAAAGATGTGCTTTAAGGAACCACAGGAATATACCGAATGCAAGAAAGCCAAACAGGACAAAAGAACCAAAGGAACAAGACAGAGAAAGGAACCCAGAGGAACCCAGGTGTGCCCAGAAACGTAGCATGCGAGGTTGCGATTCCCGAGAAATCTGGGAACACCAAACCTCGGACAAAAGGAGGTGAAAGCGACTTGAGAGAAGCTTCCAAAAGCCTGCCACCATCCAAGAGCAAAACTCCAAGATGCCTAGAACAATGAACCTCGGACAGAGAAAGGTGAAAGCGACAGGACATGGAACCTGTCGCTGTCCAGAAGACAGTTCCCAAGTGCCCATATTGTTGAACCTCGGAAGAAGGAAGATGGAGAACGACTTGGCTGAAGAGGTTGACTAACCTAGAAGGATTCTGAGCTGCCTAGGTTGTTTGCACATGCCAAGAACAACGTGGACCAAGGAGAACCACTTATCCTACGGCAAGCTCAATCTGTGGGAACCTAGAGAGGATTAAGCTGCGAAGAATCCTCTATAAAAGGAAGACTAACTCAAGAATTATCTTCAAGCATTCACAATAGAATCACACTCTATAGCAAACATCAAAGTGTGAAGCTTCAAACAAGATCATCAAAGCAAATCGAGATCAAGAGGAACCAGTCAAGGAATAGAAGAGATGAGTGCTAAGTTCCTGTGACTGTAAGTGATAGTTCCTAGATGCGAAGGTCTATTTCTTGGATTGATTATTGATTGTGTTAAGTTATCTAGGATTGCCTAACTGTGTGTAAGGCAAAGAAACTGTGTGTTTGTTCCTAGGATAAGCTGTAACCAAAAGAGATAAGAAATCAAGAAGTAGACCTTGAAATCCTTTCGGAAGAAAGGTAGTGGTTTTTATCCTGGAGTGCTAGTTGGCAATCAAAGGTTTCCACTATAAGGAACTTGTCATTTGTTTGATTGTTTATTTCCGCTGCGAAGGGAACTTAGAATCGATATTCTGAGTTCCTTAAGTTATTATCTAACAATCACGATCCTATAGTATCCGACGAAGTGGTACGTCTCTTCTATCAATCCATGACCTTTGTTCCAGCCAAAGAGAAATCTCCCTGTAATGATACCATCCTTCAATGGAAGGGAACCATGTTCCCCTTGTCCCCAAGCATCATCGCCTCAACTCTAGGGATTGAGCACATATCAGGTTTTGACATTCTGCATCAAAAGAAGACTTGGCCCAAAGGCAAAGGGTACAAAACCAAAACTGAGGTGGTCGGCAAGCTCTATGATGGCGACAAACCAAAGAATATGCTGACAAAGGGGCTCTCTCTATCCAACAAGCTCCTGCACTTCTGGATCATAAGGAATTTGGTTCCCAGGTAAGAGCACTGATAAGTGCTATTTTGTAGCACATATCTAAGGGTTATTACCAGGTTTGAGGCGCCATTTGGTTGGATTTAGAGCACAATTGGAGATTATGGAGTTGGAGCAGAGAAGTGTGGTTTTGGTGGTCTGGAGGAACTAATTGGAGACATCCAGAGGAAGAGGAGTTGACCACCTGAGGAGACGACGAAGATCCATGAAGGAACCACAATAAAGAAGCAGAAGAGAAAGAGAAGGCAGGCAAAAGTCACCGCCCCACGCCAGAGCCACCGCGACCCGGCGGTGGGTCTTAGAGAAAGTCACTGCCCCGCGGTGAGAAGCGCCGCCCCGCGGCCATCACGCGAGGCAAAGCAGCTAATTAGAGAGGTGAACCGTGTGCTGATTGCTGATGTTGGGCCGAGTTGAAGAAAGAAAGGCCCAAAACAATTGGAAGAAAGGCCCATGTGAAATCTCAGCTGCCGCGTGAATTGAAGTCCGTGAAATGAAATTGAAGTTGGAATGTGGGGATGACGCCGCATGACATTAGCGGGAAATTGAGCTACTGGATGATGGGCCGAGTTGGCTGATGCCTTAGAGATGGGCCGTGCGAAGCAGCTGCTGAACGAGAGAAGATGGACCGAGAATATGGGATTAATTTATCCCCGATTTTCATAGTTTATTTTTTGTTATTATTTTATTTTTATTTCCTTTTTTTATTTTTATCAGTTTTAGAATTAGGTTAAAAACCCTTTAGTTAACCTAGTTGCCACGATTCACATCGAGAGACTAGTTTTCATTCTGCCTCTAGGGTTCCAACCCATGGAGAGCTAAACACCTTTATTTCGCTAGACGATTGAAGCATTGCAATGGATTGGTTGTGAGATTTCTATTCCTTGTTCTATATCTTATTAAGTTGGTTTAATTCTCTTGAGCATATTGTCTATTGGTTTATGTTGATTCTTCTAGCGTAGCTAACTAGGTTTTTCGACATCTATCAATTGCTAGGATTTGCATATAGGGGTTCCGAGTGCATATCTAGTGGCAAACACGATTGTTGCGTATAGGGGTTCCGAGCGTGCAATCGTGAGTGAGAATTATTTGCATGCTAAGTAGTAGGGTGTCCTTCTATTTGCATGTATCCTATATCCTTGTGTGCATTGCTATTGCTTTGTTGGTGGTAAAGTCTATCGACAACTGTGAGAATCGGTAGTACTTAAGATCAGGGTGGGAACAACTATAAGATTGTGAAAAGAACTTGGAAAAATAGTTATCAGTGATCAACCTGTTTCCTTTACAGTGTGGATATTTGTCTAGTGGAATATTTTCACCCATCATATTTATTTTCCTTCTAAAGCTTGCATCCTTGTTACTCTGTGAACAATCAAAACCCCATTTTGTTACTTTGCATGCTTATAAATACTTAGAAAGATCACTTCCTCCCTATGGATTCGACCCTTACTTGCCCAGACTACTTGTTTAGGTTTGTTAGGATTATTTTGTTTAGGTGTCACGACAACGCCTTATCAAGCACTGAGCCACAGTTCTCATCACCGATGCCATCCTTATGGATAAAATCTTATCTGGTGACCAAGTTGATCTCCCCAAGCTAGTGTTAGCTCATATGCAGTTCTGTCAATCCCATGAATCCCATGCCTTGCCCTTCCCTCACCTCATAAAAAATCTTCTCTCCATGCTTAGCCAGTACCCATAAGACCTCAGGGAAATAACCTACAGCAAGTTCCTAACCATGGCCACTGTCAAGAAGCTCAAAACCAAAGATCATCTGGATGCTCCTTCTGATGTGCACGCGGAATTGCCTAAGGAAAAGGCAAGTTCCCAAGCCACTCCAAGCTCCTTGCCTCCGCTCTACCCCGTTCAAGACTCCTCTGCGATCCTAGCTTCACTGGGTCGTATTGAAAAAGCCATCACGGAAGGAACCACTGCTATCTCTGGTGCCATTCGTGATCAAGTAACTGAAATGGGAAAGACCAGAAAGGCTGTATCTGGTCTAGTGGATGTGATTCAACAGACCTTGGAGGCTGCAATTGGAGGCAATCAGGCCACTGAGATGGCTACAGGCCAAGATAAAGGAACTGCAGAAAAGAAGGAAACTGAAGAGGAGGCCACTATGCTGCCATAGGAACGTCTCTCCTAGTTCCTAGTGCTATAACATCACAGTGTGCTAGTAGTTCCCTAGGGTCCTACTCTCCTCTTCTATCCTTATTTTGTCTATGTCAAGCTGCTTGTGATCTTTTGTTCCTCTTTCCACTTTGCATCTCTGGACAATGTATTGACCTTAATGATTAATGAACTCTTTTGGTAATGTTTCTAATGCATTATTTGTCTTTGCCTTAAGTTTCTATTATGGTAACTGTCATGGGTTTAACGAAATTGTTTATTTCACATTGATATCCTATACTTGATAAGTAAATTAATCTTTTTGATGATGTCAAAAGGGGGAAGAATGGATAAGAACCTTGAACTCTAGGAACTATTGGACTTATAGGAAATCTAAATCCGTTCTACTTCTGAGGGGGAACTCGAATAACTTAGTTCATTTGCTTAGGGGAAATTTGCAACCATTGAATGTTCTCTCATTACTTTATAAAGTTGTAAATCTCTTAGCTCAACTGTTCTCATGAATCTCATGTCCTTATTATGTTGCCAGGTTCCTTATATTTGTCATCATCAAAAAGGGGGAAATTGTTAGGAAACGGAACTCAGGAACCTCAGTTCCCATGAGAGTTCCTTTTCTCAGTTTCTCTACTTTTGAAGATGACAAATACTTTGATACTAATGTTTTATTTCAAAGATGTGTTTAAAGGAACCACATGACAGTTGTTGAAACCATGGAAGCCAAACAAGATAAAGAAACCAAACAAGCAAGCCAAAGGAACCCAAAAGTGCCCAAAAATGCAACACGTGACTTTGCACTTCCCGATGAAGCTGGGAACACAGAACCTCGGACAAAAGATGGTGAAAGAGACTTGAGCAAAGCTTCCAAAAGTCTGCCACCATCCAAAGGAAAGCTCCAAGATGTCTAGAACGCTGAACCTCGAACAAAGGTTGCTGAAAGCGACGTGACACAAGGCTGTCACCATCTAGAGGATAGTTCCAAAGTGTCTAGGTTGCTGAACCTCGGACGAAAGGAGTTGGACAATGACATGACAGACTTGTCTGAAGCAGTTGACCAACCAATGTGGATTCTGAGTTGCCTAGGTTGTTGGTACATGTCTAAGTCAGCGTGAATCAAGGATTACCACACAACCTAGGTCAAGCTTGCTCTGTGGGAACCAAGAGAAGATCCAACCTCGAGGATCCACTATATAAGGAAGATAAGCTCCGCTGTTATCTTCAAGCATTACAACAGAATCACACTCCATAGCAAACATCAAAGTGTGAAGCTTCAAACAGATCGTCAACTCAAACCAAGATCGAGAGGAACCAGTCAAGGAATCTGAGAGCTGTGTGCTAGTTCCTGTGACTGTAAGTGAGTTAGTTCCTTAGTGGTTAGGACTGCTTCTGTGATTGATTATACTTGCTGTTAAGTTTACCTAGGATTGTCTAACTGTGTGTAAGACAAAGAAACTGTGTGTTTGTTCCTAGGGTAATCTGTAACCGAAGTGATAAGAAATCAAAAAGTAGACCTTGAAATCCTTTCGAAAGAAAGGTAGTGGTTTTTATCCTAGATTGCTAGTTGGCAATCGAAGGTTTCCACTATAAGGAACTTGTTGATCGGTGCTATTTTGTAGTGCATATCTGGGGGTTATTACCAGGTTTGAGGCGCCATTTGGATGGATTTAGAGCACAATCGTGGATTATGGAGTTAGAGTGGAGAAGTGAAGAAATCACGGGATTTATAGAGGTTTGAAGTGTATTGAAGAGTAGAAGAACAATGTGCTGAATTCAAATGGTTCGTTCTCTCTACTCAGATGTCCACATGAAGTGATTCCAATTCAAGGAGTAAGATCTTGAAGTCTACTGCAAGTCCTCAAAATATGAGCGCAATCCGAGTTGGGAATCAAAGGTTATGGCATTTTTACGGAAGTGTCGCAGAAGCTGAAAAAGGCACCGCCGCCCCGCGGTGGAACTCACCGCCCCGCGGTGGAAGCCGCCGCCCCGTGCCAGAAGCCACCGCGACCCGGCGGTGGATCTCAGAGAAGACTGACGCCCCGCGGTGGGCACGTAGCACCTCGCGGCCATAAGACTTTATTTCCTTATTTTTGCTATTTCGGATTTTCTTATTTTCTATTATTTTATTTCCTTTGTTATTTTGCATTAGGTTAACTTTATTTTCCAAAGCCTATTTAAGATATTTTCCAGGTCTTAGATAGGAGACTCGTTTTCTTTCTGCCTCTAGGGTTTTAACCCATGGAGAACTAAACACCTTTGTTCTACTAGACGATTGAAGCATTGCAATGAATTGGTTGTGAGATTTCTATTCCTTGTTCTATATCTTATAAAGTTGGGTTAATTCTCTCAAGCATATTGTCTATTGGTTTATGTTGATTCTTCTAGCGTAGCTAACTAGGTTTTTCGACATCTATCATAGTGCTAGGGTTTGCATATAGTGGAATACGAGTGCATACCTAGTGGCAAACACAATTGTTAGTAGTAAGGTTTTCTTCTATTTGCATGTATCCTATATCCTTGTGTGCATTGCTATTTCTTTGTTAGTGGTAAGGTTTTCTTCCATTGATATTGTGATAAGTCTATTTGCATGTATCCTATATCCTTTTATAGGTTTTATGCTCAAAACGGGTGAGATCCCCCATCGAGCTTGGGGCTACCACCGTGTTCTTCAAAACGGGTGAGATCCCCCATCGAGCTTGGGGTTTCCACCGCGTTCTTCAAAACGGGTGAGATCCCCCATCGAGCTTGGGGCTGCCACCGCGTTCTTCAAAATGGGTAAGATCCCCCATCGAGCTTGGGGCTGCCACCGTGTTCGTCTAAATGGGAAAATTTACTATGTCACTCAGATTTCCACTACCTAGGAAGATGACGAAGTTCAAAAAGTTGTTTTTCATTCATCTGATATCTTACTAATTGTCTCATGCGATGACATACAGGTAGAAAAGTTGAAGAAAGTCTACAAGTCGCCTAGGGGAAATCAAGGAGCATTGCGATCCTCGAGCAAGGTTGCACTGGTTGTCGTGGCATTTGCATCCACATTCATGGCTTGGTTATCTCCTTCCACGAGATCTTCGATCGAAGGCTCGCCAAAAAGATCTGTGTAGTCTGGAGTGAAATAAACAATCTTGGGATCGATCTCGCTGAACCTCGCCACCGCTTGCCTGACTCCAATCCTTATGCCCTGCTCCCAATGGGGTCCCACCTCGTCGGCCAACTTCATCTGGTAGTCTTCCGACTTGAGATAGTCAGAAACATCGCGTTCTGCTCTGGCATGCCATTTCTCAGCTTCAAGGTTGGAAACATCGCACTGCCTTCTAAGCTCTGCCACCTCATCATCTTTCTCGGACATGACGTGCCGGAGGTTCTCAACATTCTTCTTGATCAACGCGTTTGCATTCGCCTCATCAAGTTCCGCGGTATATTTCTCAACCTGCTTAGTCAACACGGCCACTTTCGCACGTGCTTCCCTCTCTTTGCGAATGCCTTTGCACTTGGCATCTAAGACATTGCAGTATGATGTGGCCGCCAACATGCTGAGACGAGCCTGTAAAATCAAACCTGGTAAGAGTTGATAATCAAAATTGATGTGAAAAAAATCAGAAGCAAGCATAGAAGAACGTACCATCTCCATGTATTTCATGCCCTCCAACTGAAGAACTTGAGGAGACAAGGAGGTCAGCTATTCTTTCTCTCTTGGACATACACCACTTGGAATGGCCAGCTTATGCATGTCGGACACAGAAGGCACTGCCGCGGCAAAGACAGCCCTCCCTATGGTAGCAATCGGAGCAGGAGCAACGTTGCTCTCAGACCTTGATCTCTTTTCCCCATGAACTGCTTGAGAAGGGGCGTCGCGCTTATCTTCTCGCGTCTCTGCCTCGATTGGACTACCTGGTAGTAGCAACGATGTTGTCGTCTCACTCACAATCATCGCGTCAAGAGTTGGAGCCGGGGCCTGCTCCGATGTGGCATGTTCCTCAACTGCTTTGGCTGACGACTTGGATCCACTCGTGATCTTTTTGGCCCTCTTGAGCAAGAAGTCGGACTTCATCCCTGTGAATGCATGAGTTAGTTAATACAACGCGTAAGTGTAAAGAGTGGCAAAAAAGCAAGTTACCACCCGACTCATCATGTCTAGATGTGCACGGCAAGCTGAGCCCTGCTTTCTCCAAGTTATCTTGAGTAATCACGCGCTTGTAGTCAGGGGCACTTCCCACATTACGAAACTGACTCTTGCACGCATCAGTTTCCTTCTGATCTGGCTTGTCCGGACGCATGAAAGGACCAGGAAACAACTGGCAGTTGTAGACCGCGTGAGAAGAGCACCGCGCTAGGAACCACCTGTCCTTCCACTTGCCCACATTGGAAGCCTTACTGATCACGTTTAGGGTGTGTAGGCTAAGATTGCAGAAACCATTGTTGTACTTTAGAGTGAAGAGCTTAAGCATGTGTTGGGCATCGGGAGAAAGGCCAGAATGATAGCATCGCATTGTATACCCACTAAGATATCTCCACGCGTTGGGGTACAGCTGGGTAGGGTTGAGATTGATAAGCCTCAAGAAATCGCGATAAAAGTCAGGCAGAGGGAGACACAATCCAGCTTCGATGCTAGCCACAAAGACGACCACGCAATTTTCGTATCGTGCAAAGGAAGTCCCCTATCTCTCAGGAAGACAGAGTTCTATCCCTGCTGGCCACGGAATTGATCGCGCCAAATCTTCTAGGGTGGATAATGAGACAGTGGTGGTCGACCCAAGACTTCTCATGTCCTTTCTTGGATGATCCTTCACCATGGGAACCTCAGTTGGAATCACCGCGGGAATAAGGGGAGGATCAACTTTCAATCGATGGCTCGCAAAGCACTCTACACTCCGCAATCTTTCTCCTTGGGGATTACGTTGGGAGACATTGGCAGCGGGAGGATGAGAAACCACACCTTTGCCCCTTGCCTGGTCAACTCGCGGCGCTCGCCTCTTCGAAACAACTTTAGTTATGGTCTGACGCGATGATTCACTCGAAGATGAAGATGCAGCTTCAGACTCCGGACTCGAGGCGGATTCATGTTCTCTGTACGCGTTCCCCACTGATCTACCATATGCATCGCCACTCCCTGAGTTCGTTTCACTTGACATGACGGAGGAAGGAGGAAGGACGATTGCGCGCGATAAAACCAGGCAAGTCTGAAAAAAGAGAAAAGAGTTTAGTCACTAGAAATGAAAGATAACGCGCGCAATCAAAACAAAGCAGAAAGAAGATGAAGCAGAGGAGGAAATGTAACCAGGCTCGAAGAAGGATCCAGGTTAAAAGAAAGAGAGTGTAGCAACCAGGGTCGAAGAAGGAGGAGCGCGCACAAACGAGGTCAAGCAAAATAAAGCGCTATTAGAAAATCAACGCGGTCAACACGAAATTGGGAACAGATGAGGCTATCGAAAGATCTAGAGGCGGAATTTTAAAAGTCAGAAAAAAGATGAAGCAAAGAAGAGGAAAAGTCGCAGTGAGAAGCGGCAGCGAATCCTTGCGCTCCATGACCAAAGTGACTCACCAAATCAGGTTATACGACTCCTCCCCCATATCTCTGTTTTCACCTTCTCAGGGGAACACCCATCGGCGCCGTCACCATCACCATTATTACCCAGAAGAACAAGAAACAAGAAGATGAAGCGGCGGAAGAGAGAGAAGAAGAAGAAAGTACAGTCATCCACAAGAATGCTAAAAATATTGAGTGAAAAAACAAAGGACTAAGAAATTAGAAGGAAAGGGAGTTGATTTACCTGAGCAATTCCAAGAGAGGTGACGAAGAAGGAGCACAAGTGAACGAAGCTGAGATAGAGGAAACCCAATCATCTCGGAAGCCTCTGACAGAGAGAGAAAAGAAGAAAGGTGAGGGTTTCCCGCTGCTTCCTGCTCTTATATAAAGGCTCTGCTAGGCCGACCTGATGAAGGCCCATTATGCAAAGGCCCACCACTATAGGACCAGGACGTCCATCTCAAAGCATCTCGAAGTGAAGCGAATAAACGCGTCCATCAAAACGCGTTCTCCTTGGATTGCCTTGACGCCTCACGCGTTTGCCATCAAGGCAAGGGGCTATGATGGATTGCGCTATTTTCATAGCACTCAATGCGTTGGATGCCCACCTTTATCCCCCTCATGGCCTTTCATCAAGAAGGAAGATCGCGAGCCAACAAGAAAGAACGCGCCCAACACGTAAAAGAGCCCATCACAGAGTAAAAAGAGACCTCGAAGCGCCTGTAACGCGTCAATTCTGTATGATCGCGTGGTATCTGTCAAATGCTGCCAAGCCGCCTCGAATCCATCTGACCAATCCAAGCATGCCAGCCATGCATCTTTCCAAGGTCAACACGCGTCTTCCTGCCTTGCTGGTCCAATCACGGCCCTACACTTACTTGTCGACGTCTGTCGCTGGATGAATCACAAGACGGCACGTATCCCCGCCTTCGGACCGACTTGGAGCAGGACTCCTTGCCTATAAATAGCCCAAGACCCCTTCATAAAAAAGGGTCGAGAAAAGGAGAGAAACAGGGCCACAAGCCTGTTTTGGCCTTTTTGAGATCTGTGATGATTTCCAAGTATTTGTAAGAGTGTTATTGCTTAGTGTTTGCCATCTGTAATATGTCGCATCCTTTATTCGAATTTGTATTCTTGCTGAGTGGATTGGGTGGATCTCCCCTTTTGAGATCCCGCGGATGTAGGGTAACCGAACCGCGTTATCAATCTTGTTTTATCGCGTTCATCAAGGGCCAAATATTTTGTAGGCGTTACACTGTTTACTTAAAAACTTGGGAATCATCATCGCCTTCATATTTTTTCGGCAGATATGTCAAAAAACTAATAAAATCAAACAAATTAAAATTACTACTTATAATAGCCGGATTTGCACACGCTTCCCAATTATTTTGATCTACTTTTTTCCATAAATATTTTGAAAATATAATTTTACCTTTTAAAATATTAAAATATATAACAAATATTTAATCATTTCCTAATATACTATACATATTGGTTGGTAATCTTATGAAGATCAAGATTGTGACTTCTTAAAATGGAGTGAATTAAAATCTTAATTTTTTTTCCTTACATAGATTATAAAGGGATCAAATAAATCGCACAATTTTCTTCCATAAATACTTTGAAGATATAATTTACTTTTTTAAACATCTAAATAATAATCTGATAAACAAATTCCGTGATAAACCAATTCGTGCAAGGCACGAGAATTAAACTAGTTATATTAAAGTGATGAGCGCAAGAAAAAGAAACTCTCCAAAAGAGAGCCAGCCGGCCCTAGAAGGAGAAAGGGCCTCAAGCTTCCATCAATGGCGACCTTCAGCGAAGCACTCCCCGGTGACTTCAAAGTAGAGAGAAGATGCTCTGAACGAGCCCTGCTCCGCACCGAGTCCCCGCTCTGATCGAGCCCCGCTCCGCACCGAACCCCTGCTCCGACTGAGCCCTGCTCTGCACCGTGCCCCCACTCTGACCGAGCCCCCGCTCCCTCAAGAACGCACCAGTGCACCACCAACCTGCACTACTACTTGCTATTGCTTTTTTGTTTTTTGTTGTTGTTTGTACCTGTTTGGTTGTGTTTCTGTTTTGCAAACTTTGGTGTTAGTACTTCTTTGCTTTAGTTGAGCTTATCTTGGTGGAGACCCAGTTGTTTCGATTGTAGTCGTGGTTGTGTTTGAGGCTCCTGAAGATCCATTATACGTAACGTCAGGGTGGTCGAGACTCTTGGAGATCCTTCATCTAGGTGGGGGCAACGTCATGGTAGTCCATTCAGCACATGCCCAGGATTCATCATGTTTGACCCTTGTTCTGGTGGCCTATTTGTTAATTTGTGCTTGACTCACCTCTCTCCCTAGTTCATTTGACTCATTTTTTCTTGTTGTATTTTCCTTTGTTTGCTTTGTTGTTCTAACCGGTTTTCCGGTTGCCGATTTTTCGGCCTATCGAGTTTTCCGACGTTGTTGTCGGTACTCGAATTTTTACCTTATAAAAAAGAAGGCTCTTTGATTTGTTAAGGCAGTTGCTCATGAGTTGTATTCAAAATTATGTGTCATCACTTATTTGTTAACTTATAATTGCCTTAACCCGTGCAAGGAACGGGCATTATAATTCTTATAGGTGACAAAGAATGTGTCGCATGCTGTAAATCTTACTTTTGTCGGTGTTTGTGCAATTGGCCAATAATTATGTTAGATGTTTCTTAATTATGATTTGTCATGTTAAAGTTCTAAAACTCAAGCTCTGCACTTTTGATTTTCCCAGGCTTTACGCTTTATGGCCATTGAGAAGTTGGTCATACCTATTATTTATGAGGTCATAGAAACTTTGAATTCCCTAGCCTTCGAGTCTTAAACTATAATTTTTCACGACACAGATGCAAAATTCTTCAATTTTACAATAGGATATACAAGTGTACATTTTTAAATCAAGAATGCACATAGTTAATATTTTTACAGTAAGATATACGCGACATATTTTTTCTTACAACATGATTGCACATAGTAAACGTTTTTTACATTAAGATATACGAGGCGTATGTTTTCTTATAACAGTAATGCACATAGTAAACGTTTTTACAATAAGATATACGGGGCATATTTTTTATTACAACAGGATTGCACATAGTACACGTTTTTACAGTAAGATACACGGGCCGTATGTTTTCTTACAATAATAATGCACACAGCGTTTTTACAGTAAGATATACGGCGTGTATTTTTTCTTGTGGTATCAATCCTTGAGGATAAGTAAATGTTAAGATTTCTTATAAGAAGTATCAATTTAATTTATTAGAATATGACTATATTTTATAATATAAATATAATTTTTATGTTTGTTTTATCAAGGTCTCGAAGAGAGTACTAGATTGACCGATCCAAAACTCCAATAGTTTAATGACAAAAAATAATAAATTTTTAATATTAAGAATTTTAAATTACTTCAATTTTTTAAGCATAAAACCTACAAAAATGTTTGAATGCCTTCTTTACCCATCGGTTAAAATTTAGGCCTATATAGCTATAACCCACCGTACATATGACAAATAATTTCATTCTTCCAATTTAGCGTTCACGGTAGAGTTGAATATTGACAATCAAATGCTTACAATAGATTCTTTTGTACTAGAAAGCGTCTTTATCTTAATACAAAAAATACATGACATTATTATTATTTAATATTATAAATAAGTAATGTAATTTAGACTTACCGTGTTATTTTACTAATATTAAGCTAACCCTTATATATTTTAATTAAAAAATATAAGAACTTGAAATTAATATGTATTTTTTTCATTTATTATAATAACTAAAACCATATAAATAAATTTATAGATTTAACAAGGGTTTCCTATTTATTGCCATGGGGCCAATTAATAAAACGCTTAATTAATAATTTAGATGAAAAATTAAATAAACTACTAATTAAACCTATAAATCTAACTCATTGATTTTACCTACCATTTCAATTTTTATCTTTTACATTGCTCAATTTTTCAATCTTAATATGTTTATTGGTTCTTTCGAAAATTGATATTGTCATCATCTATAACTACACATTGTCTGATAAAACCATGACTAAAGAATTAATTGGATCCAATTTTTGCTATTAGTTAAAATAACTTTTGTGTTAATCCGAAACATAGTACAACATTTAATAAAAGTACGTAGCTATGGAAGTCTACTTCCAACGGGTCTATGGTGTTAACTGCCAATGAAGTCATTCATCCAAGTGTCATTGGATTCTCACTTTCCAGTTCAGAACCTTTCCCATGGAATCTTCAACACACATATCAAATCTTTAGGAAGACTATGATTAGAGAATTCAAATGTAAATGACATAGTTTTCAGGGATGTTTTAAAACGTTATACAATGAAATAAGATTGGTGTCCTATTATTACAATTAACTCATTATACAGGTTTCTCTTAAATATTTTAATTTTATTTTATATTATTATGTTGATAATTATATATTGATACGTACCCTACCCGTACACAAACTTTACTACTATTAACTTCAACAAGTAAATAAAAGTATTCAATCTTATCCCATGTTATAGCACAAGATAGACGCACACTAGAACTAATTTATTTCTAGCAATATTTACAACATCTTTTACAAGCGTAGAAATTCACTCATTCATACCGTAATTTGTGTTAAAACACTATTTTTTAGCAACTTTATAAGATGTTTTACGGGTGGAGAAATTCATACAGTCGTATCATAATTCGTGTTAAAATACTAATTTATTTCTAGCAACATTTACAACATGTTTTACGGGCATAGATTTTCATTCAATCATGTCGTAATTTGTGTTAAAACACTATTTTTCAACAACTTCATAAGATGTTTTACGGGTGGAGAAATTCATAAAGTCGTATCATAATTCGTCTTAAAATACTAATTTATTTATAACAATATTTAAAGCATGTTTTATGGGCGTAGAAATTCATTCAGTCATATCGTAATTTGTGTTAAAATACTATTTTCAGCAACTTTACAAGATGTCTTACTGGTGGAGAAATTCCTACAGTTGTATCATAATTCGTGTTAAAAATACTAATTTTAGCAATTTTTTACAACATGTTTTACAGTGTGAAATACGTGTTAAAATACTTATTTTTTGTAACGTTTTACACCATGTTTTGTCAACCGAGGTCCCTTGGTGGGCTGGGTTTGTACAAAGTTGAAAAATATGAACAAGTCCTTACAAATGAAATTGCTATGGAAACTCCTTGCTGAAACAAATAGTCTCTAGGTCCGTATAATTACTGAAAAATACCTTGGATCTAAAGACCTTTTCTCTTACAAAAAGAAAACCAAACAATCTTGACAATTTTCTAGACTTCTTCATATTCATGATATTTTCATAAAGGGAATCGCGTGGGAATTAGTAATGGCAAAACCATTAATTTCTGGACAGTCTCTCGGATCCCAGATTGTGACCTACAACCTTACTTTAATAACAATTCTGATACTTCTTTAAAGGTCCTCCACTTCATTAGTCCTAGTTATCAATGGGATATCCAAAAATTAGAAGCTATTCTCCCACACTATATTATCGCCAAAATTATGAGAATTTACATCCCAATAACTCCAGTTGAAGACCGACTAATTTGGAAACCCTCGGCTAATGGCAACTTCACAGTTAAATCAGCGAGAACTATAACAGAACCACACCCAGCAACCACCAGCGATTAATATTCTTGGATTTGGAAATTAAAAATTCCTCCAAAGATCCAACATTTTCTCTAGAAAGCAGTCTCTGATTGTCTTTCTACTACAGAAAGATTAAATCGACACTTTTCTAAAGTTACTTCACAATGCAGTTTATGTAATTTGAATAATGAAGATATCAACCATTTTTTCTTTGAATGCCCATATACCCAACAAATGATCACTAATCTCCAAAATTGGCTACACAAAACATTTTCCATCCAATCAACATCGGACTTCCTGACACATATTAGCTACTTCATACAATCGAATGCATCTCCTGAACCTATGCTCTTCCTATGGTGGGCTATTTTGCACCATCGTAACTCAATCATTTTCGGTAGAAACAATAATGACCACATTCTTTTACCTTATGACCAAGCTTATTTTCAATTCCATTCCTGCTACAGTTCGACCCTAAGTTCCATATCTACTTACAAACCTTCCATTAAACGCAATAGAACTCGTAAAACCAATAGGATTTGGACAAAGCCTCCTCCTGTATGGGCAAAATTAAACTTCGATGGGTCCAAAAAGCATAATCACTCCTCGCACATTGGCTACATAATACACAACTCTAATGGAAAGATTATGTCTATTTTCCGTGACCTCATTCCAGATAAATACCACCGTCTTACAAACAGAGGCTTACACAGCTTTGTTTGGAATTCGCAAAACTCTTAATTTGAATATTAATAATTTGGTTATAGAAGGCGATAATTTAACTCTTATAAACTCAATTTGTGGAACTTGGAAGATTCCGTGGGAAATTCACTCAATTATTCTTGACATTTCTTCTCTACTTTCTTTTTTTGAGTGTATTCAGGTACACCATTATTTTAGGGAAGCAAACCATGTAGCTGATTTCCCAGCTACACATGAGATTACTTCAACTGACATTGTCCGATTGCAACAGATCCTCTCTTCTACTACTCTTTTTTAGCGTTCAATTCATACTTTTCGTTATGAGTTCTACTGTTTGAACTCAATATATGATGACTTCTATACTAAATTTGAAAAGATCATCCATTGCGATGATTCAGAGTTGTCATTCTATTTTTTAATGGGCCCTATTGTTTACCTTATATCAAAAAAAAAAGAGTTGCACTTTTTTTTGATATTCTTCTATTTCTTTCTAATGACTCATCCACAAACTTGAGGAGCAAGCTTGGATGACAGCCACACAGAATAATCACCGATTGTAAACCGGCAAGAAAGCGGCAAGTGGATGACCATAGAAGGTGGTGGTGGACCCAACGCATTAGAGAGCTTGTGGGAAGAGGAGTTATGAGTCAATTTGAGATTAGGAATCGGAGAAAAGTGTGGAATATCAACCCTGTTAAAAACAGAAACACTTGCAGTCAGGAATGTTCTCGTTAAAGCCTATGCATTAGGCCTTAACAACATTCACCTTGAATGTGACAACCTCACCATTGTAAACGTCCTGAAAAAGATTTGGCACTTTCCTTGGGATATTGAAAATTTAATTTCTGATATCCTTTGTGTTTTATAACTGTTTTCTTCAGTGCAAATCTTTCATGTCTTTCGAGATACAAATGTTGTGGCCGACTGTATTGCAAAGCTGGGGTAGCAAAGTTCTTTGGAAGATATTCAAGCCAATTTAGAGCTTTTAGTTCTCATCCGTAAGGATGATATAGACTGAGAAACCATTTTGTTTGTGGTTTCCAGTCTAATTTTTTCCTTATCAAAATAAATAAATAAATTCAAACCACAATCCTTCAGCTTGTTACATATCTGGGAAATAAAACTACGAAACCAGAGCATATACAGACCACATTTATTATGCATCATGCGGACCACTTGTGGGTCATTGAATCATCTTCATCCAACAAACCGGATAAAACGCGCTTTTAAAATTTTTCAAAGGCTTCGAGGGTTAGAATTGTAATTGTGCTCTAGAACTCTTTTTTTCCGTCTCCCCCGATGGCCCCGAACTCCAATCTCGCCTTTCTCACGGTATCTCCTCCATTTCGTCAGAGAACTTGACCTCGATGTGGATGTTGTAACACCTCGGGCCAGAGGTGCTATAGTGCCATAGTCCCGAAGGACTATAAGGCAGTTTTTAAAAGAAAAGAAATCCCAAAACTCTTCCCAATACATAAAAATCATCAACAATAAACCCTGTTCAAGATTGCATCAATACTTAAACCTGTCATCCAGTTTAAAAACATCAATTTATATCCAAAACACGGAAGCGAATACAACATTTTCAAATCCGATGCAAAACTAAATCTTTAACTGTGAAGACCAATCTGTGATCCAGAACCCGCTTGCTGCTGCAAACCTACAAAGCCAAATTGACTGGGGGACCCGATACCCCAGCCAACCGCGGCACGTAAACCGAAGTTGGTCAGTCTTCCATCAAGACTGGCAAGACTCCTCAAGCCAAAACAGTTTAAAAATCCGGAGAATTATCACAACAATCAATAATACCAAACAACAACATGACACACCATATATAAATATATATATCATTATTATACCACTATCATATCAACCAACCAATAACCACCACACATCAAAGCATAAACACACACTATCACATAACCATTCATTACCCACTCTTATCCAACTCTTCACTATGCTAACCTCATCAATCCAACTTACTAACACAACCAAACAACCTTCGCATCACCGAACACATAAGCACCAACGAGACAATCATTACCTTAAACAAATATAACGACCCAGGCCAGCCATCCTTCCGGTGCCGCCTGTTCGTTAACATGGGCCGTAACCCATACACCTCAACCCAACCCATATTGACCCACACCCTCAAGATGGGAAACCAACCTTCCTAATCAATTAACATAACCAACCTTCTCAAACAATTCACACCAAGATCCAACAACCACTACCAATGGACAACAATAGCCCACAACCACCACTAACAACAATCAACAAACGACTACTAACTACAACCAACCGACAACCAAAGTCTAACACAAAACCAATAATCAAACACCCCACCAATAATCCGCAAACAAAACCATTAACTAAGCACACAACCAATAATCAAGCACACAACCCAAAACCGAACACACAACCACCCACACACACAATCCAACACATAACTAGCAACACACACAAGTGTCAACACACATACACGTCCACACACACAATCCAACACACAACTACCAACACACACAAGTGTCAACACACACAACTGCACACACACACACATGTCAACACCCACAGTCTAACATACACAACTGTCAACACACACATATGTCAATTCACACACAATCCAACACACACAACTGTCAATACACACAATTGGCAACACACACAATCCAACACCCGATCCAAACTCCGATCCTACCTCCAATCCAACCCACCACCGGATGGGACTTTCAACCATCCAACCTAACCTTAACCAACGGAGGTCACACCCTCACGCGGTCGAATGAGGTCACACCCTCACCCGGCTCCATAACCAACCATCACCAATCCACCAACCACCCACCACCGGATGAGACTTTCAACCATCCAACCTAGCCTTAACCAACGGAGGTCACACCCTCACGCGGTCGGATGAGGTCACACCCTCACCCCGGCTCCATCACCACACCAACACCCAATCAAACACTACACACGACAACTATATCACAAACTCACATATATTCAACCAAGCAACTCTACAGTCAAATAATCCAATTTAACCAACAACAATCCACCATCACACCCGTACTCAATCAATCAACAATCAATCACAATTAGTCACAATTGACTACCACGTCAACATTTAATTAGACACAACCCGAAACAAATACTAACACACGCACACACACATGCACACACATATTCACACACTTTCAAACAATCACAATTAATCATCATTAGTCACGATTGACTACCACGTCAACATTTAATCAAACACAACACGAGACAAATACTAACACACACACACATTCAACCAAGTAACTCCACAATCGATAATCCAAATTAACATACTCAGACAAGAGTAAAATCAATTACTGAACAAGATAAGATGCGAAAGTAATTTTATAAAAATATACGAAGGGTTAGCAAGAATCATCTTGCCTCAAACTCGACAACCACGACCTCAGAGATCTCCAACCAACTCGAACGAATCTGCGAAATCAATCCGAGCAAATCCCTGGCATTAATTACTCATACAAATCCACTACTAACCAAAACCCCCCAAATTCAAACCCTAATTAATCTAAAATCAGTCCAACTTAGTCCAAAACTTCCAAAATTGAAACCATACTCAAAATCACATACCAACACCTTAGTCAAATCAAGAATTTCTTTGGTTGCTCATACAACCTTCAATTTCAACCCAAATCTGCCCACAATCCTCTTCAATTGCTCGAACCAAAATCTGTCCAAACTCAAATCTGCCCAAAATCAAATTTAATTCTGTATAACATTCAAATCTGTCCAGAGCAAAAATTCAGTAAAAAATTTCAGATTGAAGAGATCCCCAACATACCTCGTCGTCACCTTGCTCTCGCCGCCGGTTCGGGCTTCTCGTCGCCGGCGATTTCAGCCACCAGCAGAACGCGGCAACAGCTTCACCCAAACGCAGCAACATCAGCTGGTCGTGGCTCACACACCAGTGGTTCGTAGGCAGCATCTCGCAGATCGCGTCCAGGTCCGGGAAGGAGTAGTCCAGCTGGGGTCGTGCTCTCCGGCGTGGATCTGAGCAGCTGGAGGCGCGAGGTAAGGGAGACACGAGCTCTCCTGGTGGCTCTACCGAAAGGCAAGGGCTAGATCCCCTTTCCTACCCTTTTCTGATTTTTGCTCTCCTGCCAGCTCGTCGCCTCCTCTTAGCCGCTGCCTCGTCGCCTCCAAGACAACCACAATTTTTGTCGCCCTCCACCTCGTCATCCTCCAACCGCCAGCCTCCTCTCATCCTCCAGCAGCCCGGCGTCCCAGCTCCACCACCAGCCTCCTCTCGAGTCTCGTCCTCTAGCAACCCGGTGTCGCAGCACCACTCTGCCCACCGATGTCCCTCTCCTCCTCTGAAAGGTATGCCTCAAATCTTCTTTCCTTTTTTTTAAACTTTGTTTCTCCTAAAATTTGGGCTTTTGCTGGCTTATATAGTCAAAGAAATCATTCACCATTTAATATATATATATATATTGGGGTATTTCAGATGTAGCCATGGGCGACGAGCTTCTGAAAGCAGTCTATAGCAGGCTCGACGATCTTGATGTTGCCGGAGGAGTGGGCGTTGAGGAAGGTACTGAGGAGGAGGACTTGCTTGGAGTGTTTCCGCCATGAGCCTTGCTTGATGATCTTCTCCAAGGAAGGGATGAGGACTTGCTTCAGACGGGAATCGACTTGCGAAGAAGCCATTCCCATTGGCGACGGTGGTGTTACTGCTGCGAATTGCTCAGATCTGGCGATTTTGGCGTCTTCTTGTCGTTCCAATGCATGCAGGTGGCATTTTCTTCTCTTAATTCACATCTTCAGTAATCTAGGTTTTCGAATTGGGGATTTTTGGATGTCAATTCATAATTTAGGTTTTCTTATATTAATTTTATGATTGAATAAAGCTTTATTCTCTTACAAGATGACAACAATGTCATTTGTGAGAAAGAAATCACTGCACAAAAATTGCTAGACTTGGAGCATCAACTGATAGAAATGCATGAAGAGAATGAGAAATTAATGGGTCTGTATGAGAAATTAATGTATGAGAGGATTTCCCCTATGGTGATTGATTCACATGAACAGACTAACAGAGAATAACAAATATGGTGTTGGTTCTGACATAAAGTCTGATGAGAAAGATGCTTTTATGAAGAAGATACAAGACATGGAGCATCAACATCTGGAGTTGTACGAGAAACTGAGAGGCTAATGAGCCTCTATGAGATATCAATGTAGGAGAAGGATGGATTTAAGAAGATTATCTCTTCTCGACTTTGTAGGGAGACCTTATGCCAAAGACTATCTAGGCATGAACATGACGCTTAATGATCACCATCAAACCAAAATTTCTGAACATGGAGTTGCACCAGTGGAGTGCATTGAGTTTGCGAACAATGATTCCAAACTCAAAAGTGACAGTTCCATAGTTGAAATCGGGGTTCTCGATACCTGCCAAAATCCTGATCTTGAGTTTTCAACAGCTTCAGGACATTGTTGTGCCATTTCCGAATAAGACGGTAAAGGATATATTCTTGTAAGTGAATATCGCTTACCTGTTGCTTGTAAATCTACTTTCTTGATGGCAATTCATGATATTGGACTTTTCCATGTGGAATGAAAAGAGAGGGAAATATTTCCAATTTGAAAAATGATGGCGGTACTGAAAAGAAAAATGTTCAAGATGATGGGAGGACTGTGTGTAGATGGTGACAATGTTTCTGAAAGTTGTGTCTCTAAATGTCTATAAAGCACAGATGGCGGTATTGCTGAACATAAAGACTAAAATAATCTAAAACTGAGACCTCATAGAAAGAGGTTTGTGGGGGTTTGTAGCACTGGTAGGATTACAGTTCAACCTCGCCTTGGTCGTGCAATTATCTTATGTTCTTTTTGAACTTTGTAGTACTGCAAGCATGAGTTTCTAAACCAAGTATTTCGTTGTCCTTACTATTTCTTCTTCAGAACAGTAGTGAATCATTACTCATATGTATGGTGAGGCAATGCGAGGCAACAAAGTGAAACAAAATTTCTCATTGATGGGAGAATCCAAAATGCTGGTGATTGAACAACTTAGCCGGTGTTATACTGTTATCCCATTAATAAAAACTTGGGAAAATGTGAATATAGCATGCGCCTCTATTAGAATATGAAGAGAGAGAAGAGAGCAAAATGGAACAATTCTGTTATAATTTCATTGACTGAATTATGTTACATAGAAAGGCTTATATAGCCGAGTTAGCTAAGACTAACTACACTTAGTCATGTTAACATCCCCCTCAAGTTGGCGGTTGATTCACGAGGAATCAAACCCAACTTGGGTAAGACTGTAGTATGTACATGACAAGGAAAAGGTTTAGTGAATACATTAGCAACTTGCAGAGAAGTTGGAATATGAGTAAGAGATATGAGCCCTTCTAGCAACTTGGCTCTTACAAAGTGACAATCTAACTCTATGTTTGGTTCTCTCGTGGAAGACAAGATTTTTAGCAATGTAGATGGCAGATTGAGAGTCACACTTTACTGGAATTGGTTGAACATTCGGAACCTCCGGCTCATGAAGAAGCCTGCTTAACCAAGCAAGCTCAGCAGTCACACGCCTCAAAGATCTATACTCAGCCTCTACTGAAGACAATGAAATAGTCACTTGTTTCTTGGATTTCCAAGACAAAGGAGCACCACCCAAGTTGACATAAAAGCCACTAATAGATCGTCTAGTGGTTGGGCAAGAAGCCCAATCGGAGTCATAGTGAGCATGCAAAGTGAAATCAGAGGATGAAGGCAACAAGAGGCCTAAATTGATGGTGCCTTGAAGATACTAAAGTGTATGCATAGCAGCATCCCAGTGGGCAAAGGTTAGAGCTTGCATAAATTGACATAAGTGCTGCACAGAGAATGCCAAGTCTGGCCTAGTGTTGACAAAAAAATTCAGTTTGCCCACGAGCCTTCTATAGGAAGTAGGATCAGATAGAGGAATACCTTTGTCAACTTGTAACTTTGTTGAACAGTCCAAAGGACTAGACACATTCCTGGAAGGAATTGGTAAAAAATCATGTAAAAGTTCTTGTATGAATTTCCTCTGTGTGATAACCATGCCCTGAGGTGTGGAAATAAATTCCATGCCAAGAAAATAGTTGAGAGACCCCAAATCCTTAATACTGAAAGTATGATGATCGAAAGCTTTCACATAAGCAATCTCAGTTGCATCATTGCCAACAATAAATATGTCATCAACATAGATGACTAGAAATATCACAGTAGAATTACTCTTCTTACAGAAAAGAGAGTAGTCATTGAGAGACTGAGAGAAACCTTGAGAAAGTAAGGCATCAGAAAGCTTATTATACCATTGTCTAGAAGCATGTTTTAATCCATAAAGGGATTTGTTGAGACGACATACTTTCTTTGGATACTTATGAGCAAGGCCCAAAGGCATTTTCATGTAAACTATAGTATTAATGTCACCATGTAGGAATGCATTGTTAATGTCTAATTGAGACATCAACCAACCCTTCTTGACAGCAGTAGCAACAAGAGCCTGAATGGTGGTCATCTTGACCATAGGAGAAAAAGTTTCATTGAAATCTATACCTATTTTTTGAGTACATCCCTTGATTACCAATCGAGCTTTGTACCTTTTCAGAGAATCATCTGCCTTGAATTTGAGTTTATAAACCCACTTTGAACTGATAGGATGCTTACCCTTAGGTAAATCAACAATGTCCCAAGTGTGATTGTTCTATAATACTAGAAGTTCATCATCCATGGCTATAATCCATTCAAGAGATTGAAGAGCCTCCTCATAAGAACAAGGTTCAGTTGTATGGGAAAGTGAAGTAAGAAGTTGTTGTGTGGAGGCAGATAAAGCATGAAAAGAAATGGTGTTGGATGGGAAAAGAGTAAAGTCAGATGACACAAAGTGACAAAAGTAATCTTGGAGGTATGAAGGTGGATGAAGGTTTCTTGATGACCTTCTAATAGGTGGAGCTGGAGTAGGTTGTATGTGTGGAGTAGGTAGTAAAGAAGGAGATGGTATAGTCGTGACAGGGGAAAAGCTAGGTGTAGAAGTATGGGTTGGCGTAGTAGGTGTAGGCAGAGGAAAGTCATGAAAATAGGTGTCATGGGCAGGGAACATAGGACAAGGAAGTTTCCCAAGAGAAGCAAGGATAATTCACATGCTAATCCCCCCAGTAAAGCCAAGCTTCACTGGGTTCAGAAATCTTAGTTTCCCTATGTGCAGAAAGAAGAGAGGCAACCTCAACTATGGTACATTGACAGTGGTTGCTCGTGCCATATGACCGGAAGAAGAAATCAAATGACTTCTCTTCAACCTCTCCAAGGAGGGAACATCTCTTTTGGAGACAAAAGCAAAGGGAAAATTTGTGAAATAGGAACTGTGAATCTCAATGACCACATTAAGGTAAACTAAGTCCACCTTGTTGATAATCTCGCTTTTGATCTAATTAGTGTGTCACAGCTGTGTGGTCAAGGAGACAACGAAGTTAGATTCAAATCAAATGAATGCACTGTCCTTGACTCCTCGAGACAAATCATCTTAAAAGGTAAAAGGTTCAACAATGTGTATGTTGTCGACCCATCCTTTGTTCCTAAGGAGAAACTCTGTCTCTCAACTGTGAATGATCAAACGGACTTGTGGCATCAACGTCTTGGTCATGCTAGTACTAAATTGATCCAAAAGCTACACTCAAAGGAGCTAGTCAGAGGCCTCCCAAAGTTAAGTGGCAAATCTGAGGAACCATGCTAAGACTGTGTAAAAGGGAAACAAGCTCGAAGTTCCTTCAAATCCAAAAATATGGTAAGTTCCTCAAGGCCCCTTGAACTCATCCACATGGAGCTTTGTGGACCCATGAGAGTTCATGGCCTAGGAGGAAACATGTAATCTTTGTTCTTGTCGATGACTTCTCTCGTTTCACTTGGACAATTTTTATAAAATCTAAGAGTGAAGTCATTGGACGATTTAAGGATCTGGTTCCCATGTTAGAAAAATCTATCGATTGCCCCATCAATTCTATTCATTCTAACCATGGTACTGAGTTCAAAAATGGAGATTTTCTAACCTTTTGCAGTGAGCATGACATTGATCACAACTTCTCTACACCATACACTCCTCAACAAAATGGAGTAGTGGAAAAGAAGAATAGAACCTTAGAAGACATGGCTCGAACTATGCTCATCTCAAGTGGACTCTCTCAATCATTCTGGGCTGAGGCAATCAACACAGCCTGCTACATCATCAATCGAGCTATGCTTCGCCCAATCACAGAGAAGACTCCCTATGAACTTCTAAGAGGAAGAGTTCCCAACATCTCACATCTTAGGGTGTTCGGATGCAAATGCTTTGTTTATAACAATGGAAAAGATAATCTTGGTAAATTTGACCCAAGGAGTGATGAAGGGATCTTCATTGGATATGCCTCAAGTAGCAAAGCATACAAGGTCTTCAACAAAAGGACTAAAAAGGTAGAAGAAAGTGTTCATGTTGTTTTTAATGAGAAATCACTTGGTAGAAATATGCAGAACACCACCAATCCCTTTGAATATCCATTTCCCAAGCCACCTCAAGAAGATCCAGATGAAGATATCACACCTCCCAGTTCCTACCCAGCTGCACAAGTTGTTCCGCTAGTTCCTCCACCAGTTCCCATGGACAATAAACAACAATTCATCTCTGGGAACCATGAACATGAAGATAATACATGTGGAGACATCAATGATTCATCCTCTCACATGTTCTTAAATGGAGAAGGTGATCCCAACATAGAAGTTGAGGCTGAATGTTCAAATCAAAATGCCTCCACATCAAATGCTCTAGCTCCCAACAGAGAAAGAAGAACCATCAAGCCTCCAGTCAGGTTCGAACATCTAACCTTCTTTGCTTTCAATGCTTTCTTATCTATTGTGGAACCAAAGAACATAGGTGAAGCACTGAAGGATGTAGACTGGATCCAAGCCATGCAAGAAGAACTTCATCAATTTGAAAGGAACAAAGTGTGGCATCTAGTTTGTAACACCCCCAAAACTTAACCCTTTTGGAAATGTATTACCGCCAGTGACCCCAGTGTTCCTTACCGAGATCACCCAAGGCTTTACCGGTTTAAATACAATTTAAGGCATACAATGATACATAATGATCAAAGTATCCAAATCAAAACATAACAACGTTCAAATGAAACATGACTCTCGGGATTACATCCCAATCCCGATTAGGACAAATACAGAGTTTAAACAAAGTACAGCGGAAGTCTTATAAAAGATATTACAAAAAGGGTTGTGATCGTAATGATCACCTGCCCAAGGATCTCAACCTGATTAAAAGAAATTTATTAAAACATCCAAAACAACCGTCGTCTTCATAGTCAATCTAGTCTCCTCATATCTTCGCTCTATCTGATGTGCCGAATCGAACGGATGACACCAGCCCACATGCGGAGAACAATGTTCGTGGGTTAGTCTACTTGAATAGACTAGCAAGGGTATAAAGCATAATGGTTCGAAGCAGTCGTATTAGGTTAGACTCATCGCTTCTCGAATAACAACCGATGATGATAGTCAACCATCATACTCCTACTGGAATAAACAAGAGGTATGAACAAGAGAAGATTCTGGAAGACTGAATCTTCACAGAAATCGACTCGAAAAGATACTCCAAGAGATTGAGTCTTTAAGGAAATATGACAAATTTGGAAAGTTTAAGAATCAAACAACAATGATTAGAAGCTGACTGAGATGCTTCGGCTCACAACCAACCTCACCGCTTACAGCAAATCTAGATTGGAAAGAGAACGTACTACATTCAAGTCTGGATCTTACAGAACCACATAACGATGATTTAAAAACTGACTAAGATGCTTCGGTTCACGACCAACCTCACCGCTTACAGCGATTCCAGATCGGAAAGAGAACGTACTATGATCAAAGTCGAGACGAGCTTTCCTAGCTGCACTATTTACTTAGCTGCACTACTCACCGAAGATTTATTAATTAAGTGCTCTCGGGCACCTTATCTTATTTAATTCCAAAACGATTAACACGTTCTAAGCTTTTAATTATACATGCCCTGTTACACAGAACACGTATCTAAGGAATGAACTTCTTAGAGTCCAAACCACCACTATCACTGGGTCTTGCTCGCCCTTTAAAAGAATGAACCTCACAGAATTCAAACTTCAACTATCGTTGGGTCTTCATCGCCCTTACAATTATAAAGGAACGCGCATAGAACTCTCAGGATCCAGGCGTTCCTACACATACTCGTGCTAACTAACAGTTACAACACAACCACAGTACAGGATAAATCCACATAAATGCCCGAAAGGCGATCACAGATAATAGCGTCGTTCTAACAAATATACAACCTATTATATGATTTTCCAAAACAGTTTATAAAACCAATTCCAGACAAACACAGTAATCATTCCAAATTAATTAATCAGATAAACAACTGATAATTATTGTAAATATGGAACGATGAGCAAGAGCGAACCGCCACTTGCCTGAGTCCGCAGAGATTGAACGAAGTCCAACGACGGGATTCTGGGCTCGACACAGAGACGAATCTGCCAACTCCGGTACCTTCGGATTGACCCATACAGAAACCCTAAGTTAGATTCGACAAACAACAATATAGAAACTACGAAAGGACGAAAGGAATCGACGGAAACGAAACCCGAACGAAGGCCTCGGAAGCCAACACATCAACCCGGCCAACAACAACTTCACGACGGATGCCACAATAATCACGGCGGGCACCGCCCAATTCACGGCGGGCGCCGCTCAATTGCGGCGGGCGCCGCTCCTTGGCCCTTCTTCACGGCGGCTGGCCACAACATCACGGCGGGCGCCGGGATCTTCACGGTGGAAGCCGTCTCATGCCGGCGGTCGCCGTGTTCCTCACGGCGGGCACTGTCTCATGCCGGCGGTCGCCGCCTTCTAGCCGGCGGTCGCAGCCTTCTAGCCGGCGGTTGCCGTGATCCTCGCGGCGGTCGCCGTCGCGAACGAAAACAGAAATACGAGAGGAGAAAACTCACCCTCGACGATCGATTTGGCTCATTTTTCGCCTTGCTTGGTTTCTAGGCTTCTAAGGGCCTCCCAAGCTTCCCCTTGGCCACCGAGAATCACACTAAACGAGCTCCGACGATCCACTAGAGCCTTCCGGAGAGAGAGCGTTTTGAGAGCGTTTTTGAGAGACGAGAGTTTGACAACGCTTCCGCATTTTTCAGCCCCTTTCACTCTCACCCAATGCTCTCTATTTATAGGCAAAATTAGGGTTGGAAGGGAGCTTGGGTAATAACCCTTGGTTAACCAACTTGTACTTTTGCCTCATGGATAATAGCTCTTGGACAATAACCTTTGGATAAAGAATCTTGTACTATTGCCCATTAGATAACAACTCTTGGGCAATAAACTTGTACCAATCTTAACCTGCGTTAACAAAAGTCGTACACGAACGAGTACGAACTTCCAAAATATATCGACTGTATAATTCTTCACTGAGAAAATTATTATAGATACAGAGCACATTACAGAATGTCTCAAACCTTCAGAATTAAATCCGACGTACAAAAGTGACGTTCGGGAAAAATCCATAATTCCCAAAATAGCCTTACAAAATTACGGGGTATCACATCACCTCCCCCTTAAAAGAAGTTTCGACCTCAAAACTTGGCCGAAAAACAACTCGGGAAAGTGTCTGTGCATCTCTGCCTCGGTTTCCCAAGTAACTTCCTTAGTCCCAGACCTAGACCACAGAACTCGTACCAATAGTACGATCTCGTTGCATAGCTGCTTCACACGGCGTTCGATAATGCGCTCTGGCATGTCCTCTCAAGTACCATTTGCCTGAATCTCGACGTCCTTATAGCTCAGCCTACGAGACTCATCTTGGCACGAATATCCTTAGCAATGATACGTGGAACACATTATACACTGGGTATGCCGATGGTGACAATGCCAAACGGTACGTTAGAGATCTTACTCTATCCAGAATCTTGAATGGTCCCATGTAGCGAGGGTTAAGCTTCCCACGCTTACCAAACCTGAAAACACCTTGGATGGCGATACTGTGACAAGTACTTTGCCACCAACCTCGAACTTGACACTTCTACGCTTCTGATATGCGTAAGACTTTTGTCGACCCTGAGCGGTCAATATCTCTGTCTAATCAATCAATGACTGAAACTGTCCTTTCGACCAACTCTGGTCCAAGCAGAATCTTGTCGGCATTCTCATCCCAACAAGTCTGAGATCTACATCTGTGACCATACAAAGCTTCGAACTAAGCTACCTTGATCCGATACAATGGTCTTCCGAATGCCATGTACACGGACAATCTTCTGGAGAAAACTTCTGCTGTCCTCTGGGTCACCCAAGTAACCTCAATTTCCAATGCAAACACTATTGCTGCTAGTTCTAGGTCATGTGTTGGTTAGTTTGCTTCATAGGTTTTCAATTGTCTAGATGCGTAAGCAATAACCTTGCCCCTCTGCATCAAAGACACATCCCAACCCATTTCTCGAAGCATTACTATAGACCATATAACCATCATTCCTTCATACAACGCCAAAACTGGTGCATAAGTCAGACATTGTTTCAACTTCTTGAAAACTGGTCTTGCACTTGTCATCCCAGACAACTTCTTGTTGACCTTGCGTAACAGACTGGTCATAGGTGGAGTGATCTTAGAAAAATCCTTCCATGAACCATCTATAATGCTCAGCAAGCTCTGGGAAACTGCGCACCTCGCTCACACCCTGAGGCCGCTTCCAAACAACTACTAATTCACTCTTCTGGGGAATAACCATAACCTCATTCTTATTGATCACATGGCCTAAGAAAGCCACTTCTAGATCCAACAATCACACTTAGCCCACTTTGCGTACAACCGACTTGGTCTAAGGACCGACAAAGCAATCCGCAGATGTTCCATGTGAGCTTCCTTGCTCGGGAAAATATCAAAATGCCATTGATGAAGACCACTATGAACTTATTCAAGTACTGGTCTAAAACATCGATGCACTAGGTTCATGAAAACTGTTGGAGCATTCGAAGCCCAGATGGCATGACTACAAACTCGTAGTGACCATCTCTCGTCTGAACGCAATCCTCAGAATATCATCCTCACGAATCCTGAGCTGATAAAAACCAGATCTCCGATCGATCTTGGAGAAAACTTTTGCTCTCTGGAGTTGATCCAACAGATCATCACTCCTTGGCACAGATACTTTCTCTTGATCGTGACTTTATTCAACTCTCGAAAGTCAAAACAAAGTCGAAATGGTCCATCTTTCTTTTTGACAAATAAACTAGGGCACTCCTACTCAAGGTGATGCACTCAGCTTTATATAACTTTTGTCAAGAAGATCCTTGAGTTGCTTTTGTAACTCTTGCATCTCAACAGGAGCCATCCGGTACGGTGCCTCAGAGATCAGCGTGGTACTCGGCTCGAGATCAACGGCAAACTCCACGACACGATTCGGGGTATCTAGGAATATCTCCTGGAAAGACACCCGTAAATCCTCTAACCACATGAATATCAAAAACTAAAGTTGATCACTGCCTTATGACGCTTTCGTCAATCCATACCGAGAATAATTATTGTATGGGACCATGGTTATTTAGGTCAAATCGCTTTGAAATTCTTACCCTTGATGGTAATCGACAATCCGACAGACGATTGGTTCCCACTAAATGGTCACCATCTTGGACCAGCCCACTACATGGTTCACAGATGACTCACTAGTGGCTCCGCGCCCAGGCCCAGCCATTACCAGCGTCCACTGTTGCCATGAGCCACTGTCCATACATCTCAACCCATCCTTGGTAGCTCCACCTAATTAATAGGCAGCCATCTCCTAAGAGGTTGTTGGTGAGTCTCGAACACGAGACCTTACCCCATACCAAGCAACGAAACATTAACTTGGTATAAACCAAAGGTTCATATATAAGAAGAGTTACAACAAAAGGTTCACAACCTCGTTGCACACACAACTTAACTTACAACCATCCAAAATGAAAGTCTGGATAGCACCCATATCAACAACACATTAACAAAAGTAGAACGCAGATACAAAGTACTCTAAGCATTAGAACTCAGAGCCTTTTGAAAATACCTTTCAATCGAAAACGAGTAAATGGTTTTCAAATACCCAACCCGTTTTAAAAACTTTAGCTCTGATACCACAACTGTAACACCCCCAAAACTTAACCCTTTTGGAAAGGTATTACCGCCAGTGACCCCAGTGTTCCTTACCGAGATCACCCAAGGCTTTACTGGTTTAAATACAATTTAAGGCATACAATGATACATAATGATCAAAGTATCCAAATCAAAACATAACAACGTTCAAATGAAACATGAGTCCCGGGATTACATCCCAATCCCGATTAGGACAAATACAGAGTTTAAACAAAGTACATCGGAAGTCTTATAAAAGATATTACAAAAAGGGTTGTGATCGTAATGATCACCTGCCCAAGGATCTCAACCTGATTAAAAGAAATTTATTAAAACATCCAAAACAACCGTCGTCTTCATAGTCAATCTAGTCTCCTCATATCTTCGCTCTATCTGATGTGCCGAATCGAACGGATGACACCAGCCCACATGCGGAGAACAATGTTCGTGGGTTAGTCTACTTGAATAGACTAGCAAGGGTATAAAGTAGAATGGTTCGAAGCAGTCGTATTAGGTTAGACTCATCGCTTCTCGAATAACAACCGATGACGATAGTCAACCATCATACTCCTACTGGAATAAACAAGAGGTATGCACAAGAGAAGATTCTGGAAGACTGAATCTTCACAGAAATCGACTCGAAAAGAGACTCCAAGAGATTGAGTCTTTAAGGAAATATGACAAATCTGGAAAGTTTAAGAATCAAACAACAATGATTAGAAGCTGACTGAGATGCTTCGGCTCACAACCAACCTCACCGCTTACAGCGAATCTAGATTGGAAAGAGAACGTACTACATTCAAGTCTGGATCTTACAGAACCACATAACGATGATTTAAAAACTGACTAAGATGCTTCGGTTCACGACCAACCTCACCGCTTACAGCGATTCCAGATCGGAAAGAGAACGTACTATGATCAAAGTCGAGACGAGCTTTCCTAGCTGCACTATTTACTTAGTTGTACTACTCGCCGAAGATTTATTAATTAAGTGCTCTCGGGCACCTTATCTTATTTAATTCCAAAACGATTAACACGTTGTAAGCTTTTAATTATACATGCCCTGTTACACAGAACACATATCTAAGGAATGAACTTCTCAGAGTCCAAACCAACACTATCGCTGGGTCTTGCTCGCCCTTTAAAAGAATGAACCTCACAGAATTCAAACTTCAACTATCGTTGGGTCTTCATCGCCCTTACAGTTATAAAGGAACGCGCATGGAACTCTCAGGATCCAGGCGTTCCTACAAATACTCGTGCTAACTAACAGTTACAACACAACCACAGTACATGATAAATCCACATAAATGCCCGGAAGGCGATCACAGATAATAGCGTCGTTCTAACAGATATACAACCTATTATATGATTTTCCAAAACAGTTTAGAAAACCAATTCCCGATAAACACAGTAATCATTCCAAATTAATTACTCAGATAAACAACTGATAATTATTGTAAATATGGAACGATGAGCAAGAGCGAACCGCCACTTGCCTGAGTCCGTAGAGATTGAACGAAGTCTAACGACGGGATTCCGGGCTCGACACAGAAACAAATCCGCCAACTCCGGTACCTTCGGATCGACCCATAGAGAAACCCTAAGTTAGATTCGACAAACAACAATACAACAACTATGAAAGGACGAAAGGAATCGACGGAAACGAAACCCGAACGAAGGCCTCGGAAGCCAACACATCAACCCGACCAACAACAACGTCACGACGGGCGCCACAATATACACGGCGGGCACTGCCCAATTCATGAAGGGCGCCGCTCAACTGCGGCGGGCGCCGCTCCTTGGCCCTTCTTCACGGCGGCTGGCCACAACATCACGGCGGGCGCCGGGATCTTCACGGCGGGCACCGTCTCATGCCGGCGGTCGCCGTGTTCCTCACGGCGGGCGCCGTCTCATGCCAGCGGTCGCCGCCTTCTAGCTGGTGGTCGCCGTGATCCTCGCGGCGGTCGCCGTCGCGAACGAAAACAGAAATACGAGAGGAGAAAACTCACCCTCGACGATCGATTTGGCTCGTCTTTCGCCTTGCTTGGTTTCTAGGCTTCTAAGGGCCTCCCAAGCTTCCCCTTGGCCACCGAGAACGACACTAAACGAGCTCCGACGATCCACTAGAGCCTTCCCGAGAGAGAGCATTTTGAGAGCGTTTTTGAGAGACGAGAGCTTGACAGCGCTTCCGCGTTTTTCAGCCCCTTTCACTCTCACCCAATGCTCTCTATTTATAGGCAAAATTAGGGTTAGAAGGGAGCTTGGGTAATAACCCTTGGTTAACCAACTTGTACTTTTGCCTCATGGATAATAGCTCTTGGACAATAACCTTTGGATAAAGAATCTTGTACTATTGCCCATTAGATAACAACTCTTGGGCAATAAACTTGTACCAATCTTAACCCGCGTTAACAAAAGTCGTACACGAACGAGTATGAACTTCCAAAACATCTCGACTGTATAATTTTTCACTGAGAAAAATATTACAGATATAGAGCACATTACAGAATGTCTCAAACCTTCAGAATTAAATCCGACGTACCAAACTGACGTTCGGGAAAAATCCATAATTCCCAAAATAGCCTTACAAAATTACGGGGTATCATATAGTTCCCCTCCCCAAGGATAAGCATATAATAGGAACTAGATGGGTTTTCAGAAACAAGCTCGATGACTCAGGAGCTGTAATTAGGAACAAAGCAAGGCTTGTTGCTCATGGATACAATCAACAAGAAGGAATCGACTATGATGAAACCTATGCTCCAGTGGCAAGGATTGAAGCAATAAGGTTGTTGATTGCCTTCGCATCACACAAGGGTTTCAAACTATTCCAAATGGATGTAAAGACTGCCTTCCTCAATGGCATTCTTCAAGAGGAAGTCTATGTCAAGCAACCACCCGGTTTTGAAGACAGTGATCATCCAGACCATGTCTATTTCCTAGACAAAGCCTTGTATGGTCTCAAGCAAGCTCCTAGAGCTTGGTATGATCGTCTTGCCCAGTTCCTACTCTCCAATGGTTACAGGCGTGGAATCATTGACAAGACTCTATTCATTCTAGAGGAAGAAGGTAACATCTTAGTGGTTCAAATTTATGTTGATGATATCATTTTTGGTTCCACTAACCTGTCCCTTGTAGATAAGTTCAAAGACTTGATGAGCAGTGAATTTGAAATGAGTCTAATAGGGGAACTCACTTTCTTCCTCGGATTGCAAATAATCCAAAAGAAAGACGACATACAAATTCACCAACAAAAATATGTCAGGGAACTGTTGAAAAAGTTCAAAATGGATTAATGCAAGCCTCTCTCCACACCTATCTCTACAATTGCTCATTTGGACAAAGATCACTCAAGTCCTCTTATGGAAGAAAAACTCTATAGAGGTATGATAGGCTCTCTCATGTATCTAACAGCTAGTCGTCCAGACATTGTGTTTGTTGTTTGCTTGTGTGCTAGGTTTCAATCATGTCCAAGAGAAACACATTTAGCTGCTGTGAAAAAGATATTTCGATATCTCAAGGGAACTGACTCACTCTACATTTGGTACCCCAAAGAGTGTCCCTTTGAGCTGATGGGTTTCACTGATGCTGATTATGCTGGATACTTGGTGGATATGAAGAGTACTTCTGGAATGGCACAGTTCCTAGGCCCTTGCCTTGTGTCATGGGGCTCAAAGAAACAAATCTCAGTCTCCCTCTCCACCACAGAATCTGAGTACATTGCAGCCGCCTCTTGCTGTTCCCAACTCTTATGGCTAAGGAAATAACTCGCGGATTTCGGTATGTCTTATGGTCCTCTTAATATTCTTTGTGATAACACCAGTGCTATAAACATTTCTAAGAATCATGTGCATCATACTAGGACCAAGCATATAGATATAAGGCATCATTTCCTTAGAGATCATGTTGAGAAAGGGAACATCATTATGAAATTTTATAGAACTGAAGATCAGGTTGCAGATATATTCACCAAAGCCTTGAATAGAGCTCCCTTCGAGAACCTTAGATTAGAACTAGGAATGATTCCTATAAACTAGCAGTTTCTTTAGTTTAAAGTTCCTCTCCAGTTCCCTTGATTGACTAGTTCAGATCTCTTTACTTGTCTTTGTCTTGGAATCTTCGTGGTATTTCTCTTGCGTTAGACCCTCATATCCATAATGGTTACTCAAAAGGCTTTGACAAATTTTTCTAGTTCTTCCCCTTGGATGTTCATTTCTTATTAAAATTCAATCATTGTCCAAGTTTCTTTATTGGCCCAAAAGTCACAATCTGATCACATTCTAACCCCACAATACAAGCCGAAATGATGATTGTATACTATGACCCTCCCTTGCCTCATTGCACAATCTAATTCCCTATGATCCTTCTCTTAACCCTCTCTCGAAATTAGTGTGTGATGCGATAAATGGCCTTCCCCGATTTATTTTATGGGAACTTACTTTCAGGTCCTATGTCTTAAAACCCCACATCAGAGGTTCCCATATATCCCTCTAGCACACTGAAAAAATCGCCAGAAAGGAACTAGGTCAGGCTGCTCTTCAAACGGCTTGTAGAAACTCGCTCCTCCCAAGACAACATTTATGGCAATTTCACAACGTTAGAGATGTCTTCTCAGCTTTTGAACAGTTGCCATTTCTGAGTATTTGATTTTTGAATCTGTGACCGTTTCACCGCCGATAAAGCTGCAAGAAAATTAGCCGTTTCAATTCTTCAGAGTTCCCAGAATCTCTCTCGCCAATGGCTTGATTTCTCCAACGGCTCCAATAATGCTCAAGGGTTACTTAAGGTCTCCTGTTTAATTGAGCCGAGCACTCTGCTTTCTCTCGCTTTCTCTCAATCTCTTGTTCACATTTTCTCTCAAAATACAAAGCTTCTCAAATGGCCAAGAAAAACCTCAATCTTAACCTCAATCTTAACCTTCAGAGAGAAGAAAGAAGCCTCTTCCTCCAAATCCTCTGATCTCACACCCACAAAAGAACCCTTACCCAAGCATATAGAAGAGGTGGAAAAGGAACTCCACCATGGATCTGCATCAGCTACTCATACTATCTCTGAGGGCGGTTCCCACGACTCTTCTCCAGACAAGGAAACCATGGAGATTCACAGCTCTGACCCCTTGCCGGTTAGCACCAAATCCAAGGTTGCCCCCTCAATTGATACCAGGTTTAAACTCCAAAAGAGGAGTTCCCAGGCCCTGGTTCCCTACAACCCTACCTCCAAAGAGCCGACCCCCTCCAAAAAGGCCAAATCAGCTGTCCTGTCTTCCTTGTCCCCCAGAGCCATAACCTCCACTCTAGGGCAAGTGTCTTCCTCATTCGCTAAGAGGAAGATACTCAAGCCCCTCATCATTGGTGAGGAGTTCTGGACCCAACCCCTAGAAGAAGAAGATGAAGCTCAATTCGGCGAAGCCCTCAGTGAATTCCATTCTCTGCTCCAGTTTCAAGGGTGGGACCAGCTCTTGGTGGAACCCTTCTCAGTATCCGACAAAGTGGTACGTCTCTTCTATCAGTCCATGACCTTTGTGCCAGCCAAGGAGAACTCTCCCTGTAATGATGTCATCCTTCAATGGAAGGGAACCATGTTCCCCTTGTCCCTAAGCATCATCGCCTCAGCTCTAGGGATTGAGCACATATCAGGTTTTGACATTCTGCATCAAAAGAAGACTTGGCCCAAAGGCAAAGGGTACAAAACCAAAACTGAGATGGTCGGCAAGCTCTATGATGGCGACAATCCAAAGAATCTGCTGACAAAGGGGCTCTCTCTGTCCAACAAGCTCCTGCACTTCTGGATCATAAGGAATTTGGTTCCCAGGCAGGAGCACCGAGCCATAGTTCTCATCACTGATGCCATCCTTATGGATAAAATCTTATATGGTGACCAAGTTGATCTCCCCAAGCTAGTGTTAGCTCATATGTAGTTCTGTCAATCCCATGAATCCCATGCCTTGCCCTTCCCTCACCTCATAAAAAATCTTCTCTCCGTGCTTAGCCAGTACCCATCAGACTTCAGGGAAACAACCTACAACAAGTTCCTAAACATGGCCACTGTCAAGAAGCTCAAAACCAAAGATCATCTGGATGCTCCTTCTGATGTACACGCGGAATTGCCTAAGGAAAAGGCAAGTTCCCAAGCCACTCCAAGCTCCTTGCCTCCGCTCTACCCCGTTCAAGACTCCTCTGCGATCCTAGCTTCACTGGGTCGTATTGAAAAAGACATCACGGAATGAACCACTGCTATCTCTGGTGCTATCCGTGATCAAGTAACTGAAATGGGAAAGACCAGAAAGACTGTATCTGGTCTAGTGGATGTGATTCAACAGACCTTGGAGGCTGCAATTGGAGGCAATCAGGCCGCTGAGATGGCTACAGGCCAAGATAAAGGAACTGCAGAAAAGAAGGAAACTAAAGAGGAGGCCACTACACTGCCATAGGAACGTCTCTCCTAGTTCCCAGTGCTATAACATCACAGTGTGCTAGTAGTTCCCTAGGGTCCTACTCCCCTTTTCTATCCTTATTTTGTCTATGTCAAGCTGCTTGTGATCTTTTGTTCCTCTTTCCACTTTGCATCTCTGGACAATGTATTGACCTTAATGATTAATGAACTCTTTTGGTAATGTTTCTAATGCATCATTTGTCTTTGCCTTAAGTTTCTATTATGGTGACTGTCATGGGTTTAACGAAATTGTTTATTTCACATTGATATCCTATACTTGATAAATAAATTAATCTTTTCGATGATGTCAAAAGGGGGAAGAATGGATAGGAACCTTGAACTCTTGGAACTACTGGACTTATAGAAAATCTAAACCCGTTCTACTTCTGAGGGGGAACTCGAATAACTTAGTTCATTTGCTTAGGGAGAATTTGCAACTATTGAATGTTCTCTCATTACTTTATAAAGTTGTAAATCTCTTAGCTCAACTGTTCTCATGAATCTCATGTCCTTATTATGTTACTAGGTTCCTTATATTTGTCATCATCAAAAATGGGGAAATTGTTAGGAAACGGAACTCAGGAACCTCAGTTCCCATGAGAGTTCCTTTCCTCAGTTTCTCTACTTTTGAAGATGACAAATACTTTGATACTAATCTTTTATTTCAAAGATGTGTTTAAAGGAACCACAGGACAGTTGTTGAAACCATGGAAGACAAACTAGATAAAGAAACCAAACAAGCAAGCCAAAGGAACCCAGAAGTGCCCAGAAATGCAACACGTGAGTTTGCTCTTCCCGATGAAGCTGGGAACACAGAACCTCGGACAAAAGATGGTGAAAGCGACTTGAGCAAAGCTTCCAAAAGTCTTCCACCATCCAAAGGAAAGCTCCAAGATGTCTAGAACGCTGAACCTCGGACAAAGGTTGCTGAAAGCGACGTGACACAAGACTGTCACCATCCAGAGGATAGTTCCAAAGTGTCTAGGTTGCTGAACCTCGGACGAAAGGAGTTGGACAACGACATGCCAGACTTGTCTGAAGCAGTTGACCAACCAATGTGGATTCTGAGTTGCCTAGGTTGTTGGTACATGTCTAAGTCAGCGTGAATCAAGGATTACCACACAACCTAGGTCAAGCTTGCTCTGTGGGAATCAAGAGAAGATCCAACCTCGAGGATCCACTATATAAGGAAGATAAGCTCCGCTGTTATCTTCAAACATTACAACATAATCACACTCCATAGAAAACATCAAAGTGTGAAGCTTCAAACAGATCGTCAACTCAAACCAAGATCGAGAGGAACCAGTCAAGGAGTCTGAGAGTTGTGTGCTAGTTCCTGTGACTGTAAGTGAGTTAGTTCCTTAATGGTTAGGACTGCTTCTGTGATTGTTTATACTTGCTGTTAAGTTTACCTAGGATTGTCTAACTATGTGTAAGACAAAGAAACTGTGTGTTTGTTCCTAGTGTAATCTGTAACCGAAGTGATAAGAAATCAAGAAGTAGACCTTGAAATCCTTTCGAAAGAAAGGTAGTGGTTTTTATCCTAGATTGCTAGTTGTCAATCGAAGTTTTCCACTATAAGGAACTTGTTCATTTATTTTGATTGTTTATTTCCGCTGTGAAGGGAACTGAATATCTGTATTCTTAGTTCCCTTGTTATTACTCTAACAATCACGATCCTACACAAACCCATTCAAAAATTGTTCGATCAAAACAGAGAGTAATAAATAAGTCAATATAAATTATCATGCATCTAAGATCAAGTGTTAAGCAAAATTTTATATCAAAAGAATAATTGCAATTCATACGTTCAAGTTGCATCATCGTTCCCCCTCAGCACTAGCATCGCTCAAAAAATCATAAAGAATTAGGAAAAATAAGGTTGTTACCTCTCTTTACTAAGTTCATCGCACAATTTTCCACACTTCCCCCTTTTGACATCATCAAAAGATAAAAAATAACCAACGGAACAATAAGAGCAAATGCAGCAAACTACTAGCAAAATATAAGTCTATTAATCGAGCAAGGCGATGATTACAAAATATCATAAGCAACTTGACAAACAACATAAAAGATCAAATAGCAGACAACTAAGCAAAATAACATAGAAAAGTCAATAGAAGAGGGAATAACGGTCTAGGATAAATAAGGGGCCCACTCAAGACTCAGAATCCTCCTTCTGGTCCTTGTCCTTGTTGAGGAAGTGCTCAAGAAGCAGAGACAGTATGTTCTTAATCTCACACAACTCATCTAACATTTGGCTTTGCACAGAATTGCCTCTCAATGTTCCCTCACCAGCTTCTCGCTTTATGATCTCGGATGCGGGCAAAGTTCCCTAATCATCACCTTGATACTTCATCTTGTTGATGTTCACCGTGTCCAACTCAGTGACCATGGGAACCTCACCTTCTGCTCTGTAAGCCCCTTCATTCTGCAATATCAGCTTGATCACATTGGGGTAGGCTAGGGAGTGAGTCTTGGCATTGCACTTTGACATGTGTTGCAGGATGACCCTAGGAAGGTCAATCTTCTCCTTGTGCCAAAACCTGTCCAACAATAGCAGATCGGTATTGGTGATCGCATTCCTCTTTTCTTGCCTAGGAACGACAACCTTCATGATGATTTGATGTGCTATTCGTTGAGGCAGAGTAAGAGTTGACACATGAGTGGGTCCGGATTTAGACTTGTGCCTTTGAGCACTGGCCTCCTTGGCCTTTTTCTGAGCATCAATGACCTTGTCACCCGAAATGTCGTAGAACCCTTCAGCAGATACACCCAGCAGACGCGCAAGCGTGGACACAGTGAATGACAAATCTTCCCCATTGATAGACGATATTCCTAGCATAGTTGAAGAAGAATTGAGATGGAAGGAACTGTAAAACTCACGAACCTGATCGGGGTTGACCAAGATGCGGTTGGAGAAGAGATGTTCACAGCCTTGGAATTTGAGTCTCTCTAGGACTTCCTCGAAAACATTCTTAGAGAGGAAGTTTTTTGGGATCAACAGTTGTGGGAGTATCTTCTTCCCTTCAGTATTAACAAGAACAACAGACTATTCCCCTATCTTTACCTTCTTCTTCGGCTCAATTTTCTTCGCCGATTGCAGTCTTTCCTTCAAAGTGCCAGGAGTTGTCTTGCCAGCATCTGACTTGGTGGGGGTGGAGAACTCAATAGTAGCACGCTGTTCCCCAGTGCATTGGACATCCGAATCCTATTCTATGTCATCGGAACCAATCGTGTGTTTGTGCTTCTTGCTTGGGGGGAAAACTTCGAGTGGGCGTGTTCCCAAATCCTTTTCCACCTCAGCCATAGCCTCATCCTCATCATCTTTTTTGTCCTTGGGAGGAGAGGTGACTTCCTGATCAGCAGCAACCACCAGGTCTCGGGACGACACCGGAGATTTTCTTTTGTGGGTGACGTCGCCGTTCCCTGAGGTTGTTCCTCTTGAGGCTGGTCCTCCTGTAATTCGGCGATAGAGAAGGTGATATCTTTGGCAATGTCTACCACGGAGGCGATGGAGGTGGCCGGCTTGGATGGAGTGCGGGCAGCCTTTTGTGCCTCAATGTTTTGCTGGAGAGCGGCCAACTGCTCGTCACTAAGGGCGGAGACATAAATGAAAGGGACAGAGGTTAAGCTAGTGTCGGCCATTGGGTTGTGTTTGAGAAAGGGAGAGATAGAGGTTGTAGGTTTAGTGGCGGCAGAAAGAAAAGGAAGACGGTGAAGAATTGAGAGCGAGAGAGATTTGGGAATGAGAGAGCAAAAGTGATTTGGGTTAAAGGAAAGGATAAAAATATATAGGGGGTGAGATAATTGGCAAAGGTAATTATGGAAATTCAAGGGATACGCTTACGAAAGAAATCTCGCTAAAAAATCATCCAAACCTGCATCCGGATCTTTTCTCTCTCCTCTATTAACGACTTTTTTACTCTCGGTTCACGCAAAACTGGCCATTCCTTTCTGCAGAGCGGTCAAATCAACATTCAATTCAACCTTCTTAGTGAGGCAACGTTCACTTGCAAATCTCAACGTTCCTGAAACTGTTCCCAACAATGATGTTCCTGTCTCTGTTCCTCCTTAGGCCAAGTTCCATCCAGACGACTACAAGAGACTTGAGTGGATGAAAAGGCTAGTTTGGATATTTAATGGGGTTCACACAAAATAGCAAAGATATATCCAAACAAAAAAATGGGTAGGAAATAAAGATGATCCAAATAATTATACCCAGTAAAAATTGGTAAACAAAGAAGAGTTCATAGGGAACGTTTACCTGGATTATGGCTTAGGACGACATTGCAACCAATTATCATGTTGACTTATGACGAGGGTACAAATAATCAAATCGGTTGCTTTGAGTATGAAAGAAGATGTTATCATGTAAAGTTGAAGCACATATGATCAAGAATAGAAGTTGCAAGAGATCATGATATTATGTAACACAAAGCAAATATCAAGAATAAACAAACAAACATTTTGCAAATAACATGCTGCATAGAAGATGTTCCCTGATTAGAATTGATCGATCTAGCCAATCATTGAGGGAATAGTGGACATGGAATTCCTCAGTTTAGAGAGATCATCCCAAGGAGCATTCGCAAATGCTCAAAGGGTTTTCTATCCAATGCTTTAGTGAAGATATCAACAACTTGATCTTCTGTCCTGCAATGATCCATTCTAATGAAAATTTTCTCAACATTATCACATAGAAAATGATGACGAATATCGATATGCTTAGTATGTGAGTGATGAACATGATTTTTAGAAATGTTAATAGCACTAGTATTATCACACATAATGGGAACGGTGCCAAGAGACATACCAAAATCCTCCAATTTTTGTTTGAGCCACAATACCTGGCCACAACATGATGCATCAGCTACGTACTCAGCTTCAACGGTGGAAAGAGCAACAAATCTTTGCTTCTTTGATCCCCAAGAGATAAGGCATGGGCCAAGGAACTGTGACGTCCCTGATGTGCTTTTGCGATCCACCAAGTGACCTGCAAAACCAGCGTCAGTGAAGCCCACGAGTTCAAACCCACTGTTCCTTGGATACCAAAGGCAAAGATGATTTCTCCCTTTCAGGTACCACAGAATCCGTTTGACTTCAGTTAGGTGTGACTCCTTAGGATTTGCCTGAAATCTAGCACAAAGACACACAATAAACATGATATTTGGCCTACTTGCTGTTAGATAGAGTAATGACCCAATCATTCCTCTATACATTGTAGCATCCACATCTTGGCCATTCAAGTCTACATCAAGGCGAGTGTTAGAAGAAATAAGGGTATCAATAGGTTTAGATTTATCCATACCGTACTTCTTCAACAGTTCCTTGATGTATTTTTATTGATGTACTCTTGTTCCCTCAGAAGATTGAGAGACTTATAATCCAAGGAAAAAGGACAATTTCCCTATCATACTCATCTCAAATTCACTGCTCATGAGATTTTTAAACTTTTCTACAAGTGCAGGGTTAGTGGAACCAAAAATAATATCATCAACATAGACTTGAACTATGAGAATCTCACCTTTGTGTTCCAAGAGGAACAATGTCTTGTCGATCACACCACATCTATATCCATTGGAGATGAGGAACTCTGCTAGCCTATCATACCAAGCACGAGGTGCTTGCTTAAGGCCATACAATGCCTTGTCCAGTGCATACACATGGTCAGGACGATCTACATCTTCAAAGCCAGGGGGTTGTTTCACATAAACTTCTTCTTGAAAGTAGCCATTGAGAAAGGCTATTTGACATCCATTTGGTACAATTTGAAACCTTTGAAGGTAGCATAGGCGATGAGAAGTCGAATGGCTTCGATGCAAGCTACTAGAGCATATGTCTCATCATAGTCTATTCCTTCTTGTTGGTTGTATCCTTCAGCAACCAGTCTTGCCTTGTTCATTGTCACAGTTCCAGAGTCATCGAGCTTATTCCTAAATACCCAGCGAGTTCCAATAGCATGCTTGTTCTTGGGCAAGGGAACCAGTCTCCACACCTTGTTCCTCTCAAATGGGTACAACTCTTCTTGTATAGAAACGATCCAATCTAGTTCCTTCAATGCTTCTTTGATGTTCTTTGGCTCTACAAAAGATATAAAAGCCTAGAAGGCACATAAGTTATGTAGTTGGAAACGTGTACCTCTTTGATCGTAAGGTGTGAAAAGAGCATCAACTGGATGACTCTTTTGAATCGTGGAACTTTTGGGTGCAGAAAGTGGATGAATGGGAGGAAGAACGGCATCAGTCGTCGTAGTTGAAGATGAAGGCAGAGGAACATCAGTAGCTTCCAAAGCGGTTTCTTCAGTGATTGTTCCTACAACACCATCCGTAGTTTCTTCCTCAATAACTGTTACCACATCATCACTCACTTGGCCATCTTGCACGAGGTGTGCATCCGAAGTATCACCACCAGTAGTTTCGTTGGGAACAATGGTGACATCAGCATCTACCGCTTAAGTGGATGTAGTGGGCACATCAGGTGCTGGTGTAGTAGTGGTATTAGCAATTCCACTATTTATGGTAAATCCTAGAGTACTAGTAGTGATCCCACCAGCATTGGGGGCAATGTTCCATGTACGTGGATTACCACGGTGATTGTCTTCATCACCATCATCATCTGAGTCTTCGCGTTCCATTCGTGGAAGATCATTATCAGGGAACGATGTGTTGGAATCATCACTCACAACCTTTGAGTGTTCATCGAAGATGACATGGATGCTTTCTTCGATTTTTTGGGTTTTCTTATTGTAGATTCTATAGGCCTTGCTTGTTTTAGCATATCCCGGAAAGATCCCTTCATCACTCCGTGGATCAAACTTTCCTAAGTTGTCTTTTCCATTGTTGTGAATGAAACACCTGCAACCAAAAGCACGCGAGTGGGAGATATTGGGCTTATGATCCCTGATTAGTTCATAAGCAATTTTATTGAGTAAGGGACGAAGCATAGCGCGATTGAGGATATAGCATGACGTGTTGATTGCTTCAGCCCAGAAGATTCGAGGGAGATTGCTAGCGATGAGCAATGTTCTAGCCATGTCCTCCAAGGTTCTGTTGTTCCTTTCAACCACTCCATTCTTTTGTGGTGTCCTAGGAGCCGAAAAGTTATGAGAAATACCATGTTCCCTGCAGTAATCAAGGAACATTGCATTCTCAAACTCTGTTCCATGGTCGGATCGAATGACGCTTAGCTTTTGTCCCAAATTTATCTCCACATTCTTGATGAAAGACTCAAATGTCTCGAATACCTATTCCTTAGAAGAGAGAAAAATAATCCAAGTAAATCTAGAATAGTCATCAACAATAACAAACACATACATATTCCATGCATGACTTCTTATCCTTATGGGACCAGAGAGATCCATATGGATTAGTTCCAGAGGCTGAGAAGTAGTAACATCAGGTTTGCTCTTGAAAGAGGAACGTGTTTGCTTCCCTCTTACACAGGCTTCGCAAACTTCATGGGTCTCAGGTTTGACATTTGGAAGACCACGAACAAGTTCCTTCTTGTGGAGTTTGTGGATGAGTTGAAGATTAGCGTGTCCAAGCCTTTTGTGCCACAATTTCGTCTCTTCAGCTAGAGACACAAAGCACAGTTCCCTTGTAGGCTTGAAGGTTGTGTCAACAGTGTACACATCATTGAATCGAACACCCTTAAACACAGTTTCCTTTGTTTTCCTATTCCTTACGTAGCAATCTTGAGATCTGAAGACATTCTTGTTGTCTCCTTGATCACACAACTGAGCTACACTTAACAAATTAAAACCAAGTTGATGAACCAAACTAACCTCTTTTATCTTGATGTTTGAATTCAAAGCAACTTCTCCAGTTCCTACTATCTCTCTGCATCATTTCTCTCCAAGGGAAATGGTTCCCGTAGAGTGTCGTTGAAGTGAGTTTAGATGATCTCTATTTCCCTTCATATGGCATGAACATGCACTATCAATGAACCATTTGTTGTTCCCTCTCACTCCATCCTACATTTAAGAGAGTTAGTGTTTAGTGACCGAGGCAAGCTTGGATTTACCTGGTCGTTTAGAAAATAAATGATATTCTCTAGGCTTAGCATGAAACATATCAGGAGGTGCATCATAATCATTCAAATCAACATCGTTACTTCTACTATTCCTGTGTTGTGTGTGCTCTTTAGTGAAGTTTTGTTCTTAGCACAGTTTCTCACAACATGGCCGTTGTTCCCACAATGCCAGCATATCTTATAATAATCCCCCTAGGTGTATTACGGTTGGGAACAGGGATCCTACGTTGTTTGGCTCTAACTGGGTCTGGAGTACTAGGTAGGTTTCCCTGGGATTGTATGAGATACATCTAATGGGCAGGTTGGCCTATGTACCAAGATTGGTCTGCATTCAACCCATTCTCCAGAGTTTCACGTGCTCTTCTATTTAAATGTTCCTATCCTTGGTGTTTTGGAGATCTCTATCCTTCAACTCTCTAAGCTCAAGTATGGTTAACTCATGTTCCTCACTCTCTTGTTTTTCACCTTTGTACCCCACACCATACTTGGACTCAACAAAGGTAATCTCTTCATCCTTAAGCTTCTGCTCAACTAGAATAGAGTGAATTTTGTCAATCTGAACTTTCATCTGAGACAGTTCCCTCTCTGTGTTAGAGGAACTAAGTTCACTACGAGTAGCATCACATTTAACACAAGGAACAACAGAGGAACTAACAATTCTAGATAAAGATTCATTCAATTCAATGCATTTATCCGCAACATTACTCAAATCATTTTGAGTTTTAAGGTTCTCATTATACATGCTTTTGATTAGAGAAATCAGGGACTTTTTATCATAATTGACAAGAGATTCAAAGAAAGTTTCAGGATCTACCTCTTGTTCTTCACTTGATGACTTCAGAGTCATTGCACACAGTTTGTTGTTGCTTTGTACCTTTGGCTCCTTATCGGCAATCCAGATTTGATGATTTTCTAGCAATCTTCATCGATGTCCTTGACCCAGGAAGTGAATTGATCTTTCCATTGCTTGTGTTGTTCTTGGACGAGGAATGATGGCTTTTGTTCTTCGCTAGATGACTGCAGAGTCATTGCACACATCTTGTTGTTACCCCATGCCTCTGGCTCATCATCATCAGAGTTAGCACACTCATCACCTAGACAAAAACAAAAGCTTTCTTCTTGTCGTTCCCAGAATTGTCACCATTGGTGTTGTCTGAGTTGTTCCCCTTGGGACACTTGTTAGCATAGTGACCCTTGTCCTTGCAGTTGTAGCATGTAACATCATTAATATCACGTTTCTCACCATTGTCCCATCATTCCTGAATGATCTACCCTTGCGATAGAGAGATCGCATGGCCTTGGTGAGAATATCAGATTCTGGATCTACACCATCCAAGTTGTCATCTTTATTGCTTTCTATCATCTCAACAACTTTCTCAACCATCAAGGCTATGCCTTTAGGTTTAACATATTTGTCTTATTCGTCATACTTCTTGATTTTTCCAAACACTTCATGGAGTGTAAGGGAGAAGGTATTGGGATTTTCCTTGAGAATAGCTTTGGTCATCTTATGCATTGGAGGAAGTCCATCGATGATGATAAGGACTTTCTCCTTGGGAAGAATTTCAGTATCCTTGACCTCATGAGCAGTAAGTCGAGCGATGATTTCCTCAAATCTAGATTGGTATGAGGAAACAGTCTCACCGTCGATCATGGCGAAGTTGTAGAAGTCTTTCCTGGCTTGAAAACGATCGATCTCTCGAAGTTCTGACCGTCGATCATGGCAAAGTTGTAGAAGTCTTTCCTGGCTTGAAAACGATCGATCTCTCGAAGTACGAAACTTCCCATGTACATCTGCTCCAAAGAAGCCCACATGTCTTTAGCGGTTGCACAAGACTACAACTTAGATGCATCTTCAGCACTGATGGCGTTGTTGATGAATATACGTGTCTTTGAGTTTTTCTCCATGATTATGAAATCATCTTGACTCCAAGGCATTGTTCCCTTGAGCACTGCTTCAGCAACTTTCTCATCACCAACTTCAATGACTCTCCAGCATTGATAGTCATTACTCTTCATCCAGTCGGTGAAGAGATCCTTCCAGTGTTGAAACTTTCCACCGATAGGTAGGAACGGTGATTTGTTATTCCCAATTCCGACTTCATGAGTTGACGATATTGTTACATGTGAATCTGAAAAGAAAACACACAATCTAGAGCGAACCTACACTGATACCAATTGTTGAATCATAGTATGTTAGATAGGGAACGATGTTACTGTTCCCTGGGCAGCGGAAATAATATAGATTCAAGAGTAACAATCAAGACAGTTCCTTATAGAGGAAACACTATCAACCAACTCATTGAAAAGAGAAAAACCTTTACCTCTAGGTATTACCCTAGGAGGATTTCAAATCGTATACTTGTATTATTAATAAGTTGTACAATCTCACAAGCCTTCTCTCCACCTATTCTCACACAGATCCTAGGTTTCTAGACTTTGAGTGTAATCAACTCACAATGACACAAGAACACAACAAGACTCTAAGCAAGTACTCACAACACTAGTTCGTACCTTGCCTTCGAATCTTCAATCTCAACTTGTAGTAGCTTCTTGATATGCTTCAGTGGTTGTAGCTGAGATACCTTTCCCTAAGGTAAACTCATCTATTTATAGTGTTGGATAAGATCCCCTTACCAAATACCCCAAATATCAATCAATCGTCATACAAGGTAATAGTGTAAGATTTTCTTTCCAACTAAAGAATTCAGCTTATAATCTCATAGTTTCCATATAAAAACTTTCCTAAGACACGCTAGCTAACTCTTCTCTCTCCAAGTGGATCTTCAAATATCGTTTCCTTGTGTAGCAGTCTTCACCTGGTAATAGCTGGCAATTCATGCTTCCCGTATTGTTCCTTATATGTTGTTTCCATGTATAAAAGTTTCCTTATATGAAACATACACGCGTTTCATATTTCCAATTTGCTTTCGCATAACAGTTCCTTGTTTCCACAACGTTCCGTTGCACTCCTCTGCTTTCTCTTCTTCACATGATTTCCATTGTTCCCTAATTATTTCATAAAACCTGAAACTCATAGGAACAACAAAAACCATAAAACCTAATGGTGTTTATCATCATCAAAACAAGAGGGAACATCAAGGTTCCAACATACGACATGTTCTTATTCTTGAAGGGTTCCTGCAAAAACATTCAAACTTGAACAATTAAAAATGTCCTTGTCGAATGGCTACCAAAATCTCAATAGCTTTGTCATCCCAAAATTGAAAAAAATCTTGTGCGGACTGTGGACGGCAATTTAGATGTAGACTGAGAACGTGTTAGCAAATAGAAAACACGTATGGAACATCACGACAAGACTAACTAAATATGGAAAGAAGATTTTCAACAAGTCTTGAGCTGCAAGGTTGAAGATTTAGATAGAGTTTAGCTAAGTCTCATTTATGGAAACAATATCTTTTGAACAAGTGTTTAAAGCGTCTTGTATTTATGGTAATAGGACTAATTGGGAAATGAAATCTTTCATTGGGCATGTGTTGTACAATTTTAAAGATAGAAGTTGAGATCTTTTCCTATGACTATATGCATTGAGTCTAGTTATAGTTTTACAATGCAATTCAGAGCATACGTAGAGGAAGAGAACATAATAAGGATACAAACTTTGGAGTATTATGATCTTGGTGGATCGTGATCATCGCACATTCAAATCCCCCCCCCCTCCCTCCGCGATCTTTGGGATATTCTCTTGACTCATCTCCCACTGTTACCTCTGAAACACCTGGTGGTGATGAATCTAGCATTCAGGAGGAATAAGCTGTATATGTTGACGTTGAATGAACAATCAACGAAGAAGAGTCCACGAGTTTTGAAGCAGAAGACTCTTCTAACCCTTTAATTGTTCCCGTTTCTGTGACTCTTTCTCCTCTAATTCCAGAAACTTAGAACTATAGAGGAAAGAAAGATCACCCGATAGACAACTTTCTCCCACTATTTGAGCAAAGAGACACTCTCTCTACTGTAAACTTTTGTGCTTTTCAATGCATTTATCTATTTTGTAGAACCAAAGAGGATAGGAGAAGATCTGAAGGATTTGGATTGTGGCTATGCAACAAGAGATACACCAATTTGAGAAGAGCAAAGTACTGAGATTGGTCTTTAAGCCAAAACACTAGCAAGTGATTGGTACTCGTTGAGTGTTTAGGAACAAACCGAATGATACGGGAGTAGTGATAAGGAACAAAGCTAGGTTGGTTGTAAAGGGGTACAACAAACAATAGCGTATAGACTATGATGAAACATATGCTCCACTTGCAAGAATTGAAGCCATTCATCTACTTATAGCTTTTGCCTCTCACAAGGGGTTCAAACCTATCAAATGGATGTCAAGACTAATCTATTCCATGGATATGTCCAAGAAGAAGTTTATGTTCAACAACCACTAGGTTTTGAAGATGTCAATTGTCCCAACCATGTTTACATTTTGGACAAAGCACTGTATGGCCTCAAGCAAGTTCCACGAGCTTGGTATATATGATAAGTTTTCAAAATTCCTTTTGTCTATTCGGTATAGACGTGGTGCAATTTACAAGACATTGCTCCTACTGTAAAAGAAAGGTGATACTCTTGATGTTCAAGTCTATTTTGATGTCATTGTGTTTGGCTTAACTAAACCTTCTCTTGTATACAGCTTTAAGGACCTAATAGGTAGGGAATTTGAGATGAGCATGATAGGAGAAATTTCTTTCTTCTTGGATTACAAGTCTCACAGAATGATAAGAGGACAATGATACATCAACAAAAATACATCAAGGAGTTGTTAAAGAAGATTCGTATGAAAACTTCTAAACTCGTTGATACACCTATTTCTCTTGACACTCGTTTGGATGCAGATTTGAATGCATAGTTGTTGATCATACCATGTATAGAGGAATGATTGGTTCACTTATCTATCTCAAGACAAGTAGGCTATATATCATGTGTATTGTGTGTCTATGTGTAAGGTTTCAAGCAAATCCTAAAAAATCTCACTTGAAGGAAGTAAAACAAATACTGAGTTATTTGAAAGGGAATGACCATCTGGGTCTTTGGTATCCAAGAAACAACGGCTTTAACCTAGTTGGCTATATAGACATTGATTTTGCTAGCCACTTAGTGGATAGGAAGAGCGCTTCAGGAACAACCTAGTTCCTTGGCTCGTGCCTTGTCTCTTGGGAATCAAAGAAACATAATTTGGTTGCTCTCTCTACCGCTACAGCAGAGTACATGGACGCCGCACCATGTTGTGCCTAAGTAATATGGCATAAGCAACAATTGGAAGATTATTGTATGTCTCTTAGCACTGTTCCCATCATGTGTGATAAAACTACTGCTATTAACATCCCTAAAAATCTATTGCATCATCTTCGTACCAAGCATATTGATATTCGTCACCACTTTCTTCGTGATAATGTTTAGAAAGGTGTTATAAAGATGGATTATTGTAGGACTAAAGATCAAGTTGAATATATTTTCACCAAAGAATTGGAAAGAAAAGCCTTATGGACATCTTAAGATGCTTCTAGACATGATCTGCTCAAATTGAGATATTTCAAGTCCACTATTCCCTCAATTATTGGCTAATTGGATCATATATAAACAGCGAACAATGCATTAGTTGCTTATTTATTGATAAATTCCCATTCATGAACTTGCTATGTGTTTTGTGTTTCACTGGTACATGAAATCTTGCAAAGGAACCTTGATTATTATTAGATAGTTAAGCAAAACATAAGAAATCTTATTTGAGACCTTTGAAACTAACTTGATCTATCAAACCCTCGTTATAATCCGAAATGATAGTTGGTTGTTATGCCTACCCTAAAGCCTTCATCCAAGTAAATGTTCCATGTGAACTTTCTCTTTATTTTCCAATTTTACTGGGTATAATTACTTGGATCTTTGTTTTCCTACCATAAATTAATTGTTTGAATATGCAATGTTATAATTTTTTTCCCCTATGCTATCCAAATCGTCCCTCTTGTATCTCACTCATGGTTAACGGTGAAGGGAACAAGGCTTGTTATGCTCAGGAGGAACATATGAGAGGAACTAATATGGGACAGTTGAGATAATCTACTAGGCGAACCTTGCTTAATAGCTAGGAAAGAATGAATATGATTTGATGGCTCTGCAGGAGGAATGGCCAGTGCATTAAACAAGGAAAGAAAAGTAGTCGTTACTCTGGAGAGAGAAAGACTATTAGTTGTGAAGATTTCGGCTGATCTAAATTACTTTTGGTAAGTGGATAATTTGGAAAGGTTTTGTTATGCTTTACCCCTCCACTCTATAAAAGAATAACCTTCCCATCCTTAGTTCCACCTCTATTAATCAAATATCTTGTAACCCAAATCTCTTTGTTGCTCTGTCTTAGTTTCTTTCTCTCTCAAAGTCTCACACCACAAACACTCAAAATCTTTCTCAAACCTCCACCACAATAACAATGGCCTCACCTACAAACATCAACATCTCCGCCTCCATCCTACATGCCACCATTGACACCCTCTCTGAGGCTGAGATTGCGAACCTCATCGCTAAGGCTCAAGCCAAGAAGGCCCAACGCATTCCCATATCCAAAACCTCCACAAGCCAAACCTCTGCTCCTGATGTCGTCGGCATAGCCCATGAAGTAGTGACTTTAGTGGAAGTTGAAATCGACAAGGAGGCATAAATAGAGAGGGAGAATGGGAAGGGAAAAGAAAAGGAACAAGATCCTTTGCTTCCTATGGAAGAAGAAGTGGGCGAATCTGATGAGAACAAGTTGCCGCCGAAGAAGGTTGATGAAAAACCTTCCTCTTCCCTTCATTCCAGAAATCATGAAGAAAAGAGGATGGAAGATTTGGCAGCCGAGTTGATAGGATCCGCTCCAACTGAGGCCCAAGTGAAAGAAGGGACATGACCTGGTTTCAATGGAGGGAAACGAGCTTCGCCAAAGGGGGGAAAAGGAGTGATGGAGGATGGATCTACGAGGGAGGAGTTAAGGAAGGTGGAGATGGGTGTTTGGATGAGTGAATGGTGAAGAGGAGTTGTTGGATAGGTGAAATTCAAAAGAAGAATGTGACGCACCCCCAAGGAAGAACAAGTTTGATCTTCAACTGTGGGATGTAACTCACCCAAAGAAGGAGATCAAGGGTAGCTCGATATAACTCATGAACTAGGAGATTTTCTTGGATAAAACTAAGCTCTTAGCTGCTGGTTTTTTATTAAGTTGAACGTGATGACAAAAGAGGGAAAGAAGGCTATATATAGCCTTGGCAAAACAAGTTACAAGGGACCCTTGACAAGCCAAGGATCACCAAGCATCACAACTGACATAGACTTAATTCAAGTAGGAAAATGTCATTAAAAGACTTGAGAAAATGATAAAAAGAAATAAAAATTCAAGTTCACATTGAATGCCCAGCTTCACGCCCATGTGGACAACAAAGGGCTCGACGCCAATGCATCCGGATGAACCACAAGCAACATGACCGAGCCATCTTGACTTTCCCTCAACACTCCTTGGCTCATTAGACCCTTCATGAGCCTAGATTGGAGTTCCTTGGCTTTGGCGTGGGTGATGGTGCCAAGAGATGGAAAATTGTCGGCATTAGGTGTAGAAACCCTAGCAGTCGCGCGAGCAAGGCGAGAAGAGCGGCGACGGTCGAGCGTTTGGTCAGTTCCCTCGGCACTCTCAGGTTGCCTGGCCTTCTTTGGGCTAGTGGAGCCATGTGACTTGTTGGTGTGCGGGACAAACTGATCAGGGCCCGATGAAGTGGGTATAGGCAAGCTAGGGGCCGCAGCAGGCGTCAGCGATGGAGTGTCATAAGGTAGCACCTCTTGGTCATCAAAGTCTTGATGGGGCGTAGTCACATCATCCACCCCCTAAAAAAGATTCGACCTCGATTCTGGCCCTAGTTCCTCCTCCTCGTCATCCACCAAATAAGGAGCCAAGTCAGCCACATTGAACACATCATGGACGCCATAGGAAGCGGGCAACTCCAGCTTGTAAGCAATGTTGTTGATGCGCTCCAACACCTGAAAAGGTCCATCGCCATGAGGCTTGAGCTTGTAATTACAAGGGTTTGGGAACCGTTCATTTCTTAGGTGCATTCACACAAGATCACCCGACTCAAAGATGACCTCCTTCCTCCCTTGTTGGCTTGCCTAACATACTGAGTTGTCCTTCTCTTAAGTTGTGGCCTTGTCTCCTCATGCAATTACTTGATCTTGGCAGCTTGATCAACTCCTTCCTTACTCTCATGGTCAGTTATGATGTAGGGAATGAGATCAAGTGGAGTGTCGGGGTTCCTTCCTTAAACAACTTCAAATGGTGTCTTTCTTGTGGTAGAATGGACGGATCGATTATAAGAAAACTCAATGAAAGCTAAACAATCCCCCCACCTGCGCAAGTTAGTCTTAAGCAATGATCTAAGTAAATAACCAAGAGTCCGATTCTCTACCTCAGTTTGGCCGTCAGTTTGAGGATGAATGTAGTAGAGAAGAGGAGCTTGATACCTAGCTTAGCCCACAAGGTCTTCCAAAAATAGCTTAAGAACTTAAAATCATGGTCAGAGACAATAGTTTTTGGGACACCATGCAAATGTACCACATGTTCAAAGAAAAAACTTGCAACATTAGAGGCATCATCAGTTTTATGACATGCAATGAAATGTGCCATCTTGCTAAACTAATCCACCACCACAAAGATAGAATCTCACCCTTCTAGGTACTAGGGAATCCTAACACAAAATCCATAGAGATATCCTTCCAAGGTCTACTAGGAATGGGTAGATGAGTATAAAGCCCATGCGGATTCAGTTTAGATTTAGCTTGTCTACAAGTGACACATGAAGCACATAACTTTTCTCTGTCTTTTGGCATGCATGGCCAGTAGAAAAGTTCTTTTAGAGCATGTAAAGTCTTAGACACACCAAAATGCCCCATGAGACCTCCACCATGCGCCTCTTGCACTAGGAGTCTCCTAATAGAACCACTAGGAACACATAGCCTATGCCCCTTAAAGAGATACCCCTCATGCATATAAAATTAATCCTTACTCCCCAAAGATTTACATGCTTCAAAAACTTCTTGAAAATCAGTATCACAAGCATACAAATATTTCATGAAAGCAAAACCAAGTATGATAGCTCCATGACCCCCTCGATGACCGCAAAGGACGAAGAGGACGCAATGAAGGTGCGCTCGAATGGTCAGATCACAAGAGCTCGTACAAGGGCAATGGAGCGAGCCACACAATCATTAGTTTCGCGGGCGCACGCAAGTGACGCGGGTTCATCTAGTCCTAAATGGGTCCTCCTCTTGACCTATGAAGGATTAGGTGAGGTTCCGCCTAAGCCGATCCCGCCAAGAAGACAAAGACGACGATATCGCGAAAGCAGAACGAAGCAGCCAAGAACTCGACCCAGAACTCGACCGAGTTCTGGACCGAGTTATTGCTCCAGCCAAGAACTCGACCGAGTTCTGGTTCCAGATCGGAACTCGGCCAAGAACTCGACCGAGTTCCTGACCGAGTTCCTGCCCGCGTCAGCGCTCTCAATTTCGTCGTTTTGCTGAACAATTTATTATTATATTTTTTTTAATTTTTCTTTTGTCGCTATTTAAACCCAGAAACCCTAGTTTGTAATCTTATATAGAATTTGAGTAGTAAAATTGAGTACGCTCCTTCCCTTGAGTTCCAACGTCAACTCTTCGATCCCACGGATCGTCTATCCCGTAGCTCGTCGCTTCGAGCAATTGTTCATCGTCTCTTTGGTGTTTGTGATCATCTCTTTGATCCTTTCATTCATCACTTTGAACGCGTTTGAGGGTTATATCTTTAGCCCTAGAAAGCCATCACTTTGGTTACGGAAGAGAAGGAATCGAATTCAAGCTTGAGGAATCAAAGATCCTGCGTTACAGACAACACTTCGGGGGTTGTTCGCATACTTGATTTTTTTTCTCTCACCACCACCATTACCGGATTTTCCCACCACCACCCCACCACCACCGTTCGCCGCCACCACCCTCTTCCGCCACTTCTCTCTCACGGCTAAACCCTAATTTCCCTTAGGGTTTGGTTACTTTTCTAACAACCCTAAACCTTATCCTCTAGCAAATCTTGTTTCCTTAATTGCATACTTGATTTCCTTGTTTCTTGTTGCTTAAGTCTTGCTTTATCTTTGGATTTATTGCTAGATTAGTTGTTCGATTTAATTCCCTCATAGTTGCTTTGTCTCTTCTTTCTTCTCCTACACTTGCTTGTGTGGTTCTTTCTTGCTTGATTCGCCATCATATCAAAAAAAAAAAGACAATGTGACCGTATAAACAAAAACATACATACTATTCTCACCTTCCATCAAACAAAAAGGTTTGGGAAGACGGAAGCCTCAAAAACAAAAAGAAACAAAAGAAAAGGCAGAGAACGCACCATACGGTCATACTCCATCTTCTCTTCTTTCATGTCTCTATGCAACTCTCATTGAAAAGGGCAAAATTTTCAACTCTTTTGTGATTAATTCTAAGAAACTTGATTTGATTTGCTTGCACTTGTAAATTTGTGTGTTGTTTGGGACTTGATTTGCTATTTTTTTTTCTTTATTGCCTTCCGTTCAAGCCTCTCCCTCCTCATGAGCAACCAAAATTAGTACGCCCAACGGAAAATTTCTTGGTTCACTTTTGAGACAAGGACTTGGCTTGGACTTGTTCTTTTGCTTGGTGCAACTTACTTCTAGTGTTGCATGCTTCGTATAGGTACTATGGAGGTTCCTACGACATTCTACTCTCCTTCTACGGGCAACCACAGCCCCGGACCAATGGACTCCGTCTTTGAGCGATTTGACGCACTTCGTGCACGGAGTGAAGAACAAGATCGCCAACTCGCCGCGCAGGCTTCCGAGATTGCCCACCTTCGTCGGGCCATGAGTGACATGAAGCTGCCCATGGCTGACCCAATATTGAACCCTCCGGCCACAACTAGCCGGCCAATGGACCGCAGGGGTCCCCTTCTCAATGTCCTCTTCTCGAACACCTCCGGCTACGAGTCTGTTGACGAGGACACCCCCGACGCCGGACCGATATTTGACACCTACGACAATGAGGAGGAGGAGGAGATGGACAGCTACATATGCAGCACTATGGATGAGCAAGGCAACATGCCTCTTAGCTTGGTTACACGTCGCGTTCTTAACACCAAAGAAGGTATCTTACTTGACCAACGTGACAATTTGTTTCATACTAAGTGTGCGGTCCAGGGTGCTTCTTTGAGTGTGATCATAAATGGTGGGAGTTACCGCAACATCATCAATACAAAGGTGATCCAGTCCTTCACGTTTGAGACGCCCCCACAACCCGACACTCACGGAAACTGCGAGAACCGACTTCTCTTAGCCCGGTCCCGGGATGCCTCTCTAGTAATTCAGGGACGTCTTCCTTGCTTTTTACTTGTTCCTTTCACGTGTCTCTTAAATGTTAAGGCTTTGGATGATTTACCCCCTACGGTGTCTACTCTTTTGCAGGAACGCAATGCAAGCCGGCGTACCGTGAAGTTTGGGCCCGGAGGCTTGGTATGGCTGCACTTGCGTCGCGATCTCTTTCCATTCAAGCGACGCCACAAGATGGATGCTAGAGGTGATGTTCCATTTTAGGTCCTACAAATCCTTGGTGCCGACGCCTACCGCTTGAATTTACCCGATGACTATGGTGCGCATCCTACGTTCAACGTCGCTAATCTTCCTCCTTATACGCCTCTTGCTTTTGACAATGAGGACAAAGCGGGGACGCTTCGAAACCAAGAAGGGGAGATTGATAGCTCCATGACCCCCTCGATGACGGCAAAGGACGAAGAGGATGCAATGAAGGTACGCTCGAATGGCCAGATCACAAGAGCTCGCACAAGGGCAATGGAGCGAGCCACACAATCATTAGTTTCGCGGGCGCACGCAAGTGACGCGGGTTCATCTAGTCCTAAATGGGTCCTCCTCTTGAACTATGAAGGATTAGGTGAGGTTCCGCCTAAGCCGATCCCGCCAAGAAGACGAAGACGACGATATCGCGGAAGCAGAACGAAGCAGCCAAGAACTTGACCCAGAACTCGACCGAGTTCTGGACCGAGTTCTAGTTCCAGATCGGAACTCAGCCAAGAACTCGACCGAGTTCCTAACCGAGTTCCTGCCCGCGTCAGCGCTCTCAATTTCGTCGTTTTGCTGAATAATTTATTTTATTTTATTTTATTTTTTTTTGTCGCTATTTAAACCCAGAAACCCTAGTTTGTAATCTTACGTTGAATTTGAGTAGTAAAGTTGAGTACGCTCCTTCCCTTGAGTTCCAACGTCAACTCTTCGATCCCACGGATCGTCTATCCCGTAGCTCGTCGCTTCGAGCAATTGTTCATTGTCTCTTCGGTGTTTGTGATCATCTCTTTGATCCTTTCGTTCATCACTTTGAACGCGTTTGAGGGTTATCTCTTTAGCCCTAGAAAGCCATCACTTTGGCTACGGAAGAGAAGGAATCGAATTCAAGCTTGAGGAATCAAAGATCCTGCGTTGCAGACAACACTTCGGGGGTTGTTCGCATCAAAGTATTCTTGCATCAAGAGTTGAAATAAGGGCATACCTCCTTGACAAGGCGTCAACCACCACATTTTCTTTGCCCTTCTTGTGTTTGATCACATAGGGAAATGCCTCAATCGACTCAACCCACTTAGCATGCCGTTTGTTGAGCTTATTCTGCCCCCTGAGGAACTTGAGGGCTTCATGATCCGAGTGTATCACAAACTCCCTTGGAAGAAGATAATGCGGCCAAGTCTTGAGCACTCTCACAAGGGCAAGCAACTCCTTATCATACGTGGGGTAATTCAGCTCGGCCCCACTCAGTTTCTCACTAAAATATGCAATGGGACGCCCCTCTTGTATGAGCACTCCACCAAGCCCAATGTCGGATGCGTCACTCTCAATCTCAAAAGTTTTGGAGAAGTCCGACAAGACGAGAAGTGGTGCATGAGTTAGCTTATCCTTAAGGGCTGCAAAGGCCTCTTCTTGACGTGCTCCCCACAGAAATGGCACGTTCTTCTTTGTAAGCTCGGTGAGAGGTGAAGCAATGGTGCTAAAATCCTTGACAAAGCATCGGTAGAATCCAGCAAGCCCTAGGAAGCTTCGAACTTGAGTCATGGTGGTTGGTGTTGGACACTCTCTTATTGCCTTCACCTTTTCCTCATCAACCTTGAGTCCTTCCTTGCACACCACAAATCCAAGGAAAACCACACGATCCGAACAAAAATGGCATTTCTTGAAATTAGCATACATTTTTTCTTGTCTTAGGACTTCAAGGAATAACCTAAGATGCTTAGCATGATCATGCAAGTTGTGGCTATAAATGAGAATGTCATCAAAATATACAACCACAAACTTACCTAGGAAAGCTCTCAAGACGTGATTCATAAGCCTCATGAAGGTGCTAGATGCATTAGTTAAACCAAAAGGCATGACTAACCATTCATAAAGGCCATACTTGGTCTTGAAGGCAGTTTTCCATTCATCTTCCTCCTTCATGCGGATCTGGTGGTATCCGCTCTTCAAGTCAATTTTGGAGAAGATACTAGACCTGTGGAGCTCATTTAGCATGTCGTCAAGCCTTGGGATTGGATGCCGTTACTTGATTGTGATATTGTTGATGGCACGCTAGTCCACACACATTCTCCAAGTGACATCCTTCTTTGGCACCAAGATGACGGGCATGGAGCAAGGACTCAAGCTCTCTCTCACATACCCCTTGTCCAACAGTTCTTGAACTTGCTTTTGGAGCTCTTGAGTCTCGGCTGGATTGGCCCTATATCCATCCTTGTTTGGAAGAGCAGTGCCAGGAACAAAGTCTATTTGATGTTCAATCCCACGAATTTGAGGCAGTCCAGCCGGCAACTCCTCTTGGAACAAGTCTTGGAACTCCTGCAAAAAAGAGGAAACAATAGGAGGCAAGTCAACTAGTTCTTGGGAAGAGATTAAAACATCCTTATACACAACAAGAAAGCAAACTTCACTTCCCTTGAGCGTGTTGGTGACTTCCTTGGCCTTGGCTAGAAGCAAGTGATTAGATGTTCCTCCATTGCCACCTATAGCCAATTTCTTGCCTAAAGTCTTTTCTTCCTTTCCTCTAAGTGCTCTCCGCTGCTCATTGGCAATGTGATCGGCCATAATCTCATGTGGGGCTAAAGGAAGTAAGGTGATCCTTTTCCCCTTCAAATGGAAAGAGTATTCATTGGAGACCCTTTGGTGTATCACCCCTCTATCAAATTTCCAAGGTCTTCCTAGGAGCAAATGGCATATAGTCATGGGCAATACATCACATACAACCTCGTCTTGGTACCCTCCTATGGAAAAACTGACTTTGGCTTGCTCATTCACCTTAAGAGGAGTGTTAGCATTCAACCAACAACGAGTATAAGGCTGAACATGAGGAGTAGTAGGGAGGGCAAACCTTTTTACTACCTCTTGGTCGATTATGTTGCAACATGAGCCACCATCAATGATAAGGTTGCAGATTTTACATTGGATGAGGCACCTTAAGTGGAAGATGGTCTCACGCTGATTTGGAGGGGATGGTTATTAACTTGCCATGAGTGAGCGCTTAACCACAAAGCACTCTCCTTGAGCTTCAGCCATCACTTAAAGATCTTCTTCAACTACTTCCTCTTGGTCCTCCTACAAGTGTTCCTCTTCAGATTCATAGTCCTTTATAGTGTTAAGGAGGACTTGGCGCTTGGAAGGACAATCTCTAGCCATGTGCCCACATCCTAAGCATTTGAAACACTTGAGATCTCTTTCCCATCCCTTACCTTCTCTTTTCTGGATTTGGGAATTAGGGGGAGCATCCCTCCGTGGATGCACTTGAGGAGTGCCTTACCTTGTCTCTTGGCGCCTTGGCTGGAGTTGTGAAGTGCTAGAACTTGGGGATTGCCATGGCCTTGTGGTGGTAGTTTGTAGCCACTTGTGTGGAATGTTCTTATGCACATGGTTGGTGTAGTGGATCACTTCCTGAATGGGTGTCCCTCTCACAAAATGTTGCATGCCCATAACGGCCTTAAGCTCCAGATTCAAGTTGTTAACAAACTTGGATATAATATAGCCATCAGGGAAGCGCATGCCAGACCTAAATATAAGAGTCCTAAGCTCTTTGTAGAACTCATCCGGGGTCCTATTGCCTTGCCTCAATTGCTCTAGCCTAGCATGCACTCTCTCGGTATAGTCCTTGGGCACAAATCATGCTCTAATTACAGTCTTCATCTCATCCCAAGTGGCAATCTGTGGATACCCTCTAAAGGTTCTCTCTTCCTTCTCTTCAAGCCACCAATGGTATGCAATGTTGGTGAATTTGATGGAGGCAGTGGACACCTTATATGCCTTGGTGTAGTTGTAGAAGTCAAAAACTTGGTCGGTCTTGTGCTCCCACACCTACATGGTTAGTGCACAAAGGAGGGAAACTAGGAGCACTAGGAAAAGTAGAGAAAACCAAAGGATTATGGTCCATACCTTGCTCATAGCGTGTAGTAGCTACATAGGGGGCTTGAGATGGAATGGGCTCCTCATGGAAGGTCATCTGGGAGAATTCATGATTAATTATTGACTTTAGGATATGTGCTAGTTTAGGATTGATCAGGTTGCCAACACAGTAGTTAGTGGTGCATAATGCTCCAATGTCTTTTTGGTTGATTATGCTTCATTATAAGGCAAATAGGCAATGATTTGAAAGAATGACAGAGTGCAGCACACGTTAAAATTGTCCTAACAATCATAATTAGTTTAAAACCTACTATTGAGATATGTGCTAGTTTTCCTTGATCATGTTTTTGTTAATCAGTGGATTGCAGACAAATAGTGTAGACAAGTATCTATCTAATTTTTCTATTCGTCTATCAATAATTAAGTGGGAAATTGTCTACAAAGATTTTATCCTCATGGCATGAGTTTGACATTATTGTTTTCAAGCATCCTTCTGAAACTAACTTTACTAAGGTAGAGGGATTGGCTTCCCCACTAACCTCACTACCTGAACTTAATATCCTTAATCATTTCATCCATGAAATTGCTCCTAGGAATCCTCAACCATACCACTATCTCGCATATCTTATCTCCATGTGCTACACTTGTAATAACTCGAGGCTACATCCACAAGGTCATAATTATCTTAGGATAATAGTCTCCAAAATCATCGCAATAGACTTGCTATACCTTAAGTATGAGAACACACATTTCTCTCTCAACTCTTCTCTTTATAAACCACTCTCAAGGTTCATACCTTATCTTCCTTAAATTGATATCCTTAAATAAATTGGTCTTCGTAACCTATAACACCAAAGTCGAACTATATATTCGATCATGATTCCACCTACTACATACAGCCTTCATTCCTTATCCTCGTTAGGAATTGATATGATCATCCATAAGATTACGATCGCCTTAATCGGAGTATCCATTATAATCTCCAATATAATCTCTCTATTATGCCCTATTCATCATAAAGACCCTGATGTCCTCAAGCAGAAGAATACAACATGTTTCCATTTAACTTCCTTTCGATGATCAGATCCTCAAATTACATACATAGAACCCACTTATGCCTCAACTTAGTACCTCCCTGCAAATAGGATAGATAACTTGATTCTCTATGGGTTCGACCCTTACTTACCAGACTACGTTAGTTGGGTTTTTAAGGTTTCTTTGTTGGGTACACACGACTAAACGCCTATCACTGCAGCGCTGGCAAGGCTGGGAGTGAGCACCAAGAAGAAGCAAGGTGCATGACCCTTGAAAGGGGCGGTCATGTCACTGGGCCGCGCTAGAAGCAAGCGGTTGTCGCATCAGCCCTGCGGGGAGGAAGATGTTGGCGACGCGGCGACACCTTGTGTACCTGGCGCGGCGCCTGGGTTGGTACGAGAGGCACTGGAATTGGGGAGCCCAGTGCTCGAGTCAGAATCCAAATCGCCCGGCCAGATCTCTTTGGGCTTCGGTTTGGCCTTGCACGCGGCGGCACCGGCGGCAGAAGCGGCAGTCAGTGAGGCGTTGTGGGGGCCCAAGCTGGCACTCGCTGAATGGGGCCCTGTGCCCGACACAAAACCAGAATGGCCTGGGTTGGAGTTGTGGTCCTGTGGAGTGGTCGTGCGCTGCGCGACGGCCTTGTCATGGGCGGCCTCAATGGCCTTCTGGCGATCTCGCTCAACCTGGTCCTGCAATATCTCAAGTGTGACATAGGTAAGAGCATGATGCGCTTCCCATGGTATGTAAACACATACGTGTTTAAATAGCCATCGTGAAGAACGCGCTTGTCAAATTTCCATGGGCGTCCAAGCAAGAGATGTGTGGCGTCCATTGCAATGACATCACAAAGAATAGAATCTGAATATTAGCCTATGGAAAATGAAATTGAGCATTGTCGAGATATAGTGTTACCCGAACTCGAAGATATCCATTGAAGGTCGTAGGGTTGGGGGTATGGCATCGTTGGCAAGTGGAAGTGCTTAACCACCTTCTCGTTTACGATGTTGCAGCAGCTTCCCCCATCAATTATGACACTCAAAGCATCGTGTATGGAATAGGTTATCCCATTGGTCCACCAAATCGGCCTCTTTGACTGTGAGGACGCGACGAGTAACAAGGTTGAGCGGCGTGCCGACATCCAAGGTGGCAGGCTCACACGCGTAGGCCTCTCGTTGGCTTCCTCAAAGCCTTCCTCAATTGCCTCAAGCAGAGGCTCATCTTCCTCATAGAACTCATAGCCGGTGTGCTGGGAGAAAAGGACTTTTTTTTGTGTTAGGACAATCATGCTTGTAATGGCCCCGTCCTCCACATTTGAAACACTCCAAATCACGTTCGTGCTCAGTGCCCTATGTCCACTTGGGCACCGCAGCGCGGCCTGTGGTCGCGCCCGATGCCGCAGTCTTGGCGCTGTGGCCATGGCTAGGGTTTGCGCTGGCTATAGACGAGGCGTGCACATCAGTAGAAAGGGAGGACTGAGAGGGTTTAGAATCACTTTCGTTGGCCAAGAGATTGCCAAGTCGATTGCCACCTTCGCACGAGTTGATGGTGAATTTGCATCGCCGTGTGCGTGAGGGTGTTGAGATCCTTGATTGGCAAAATCTTCAGTTGGTCACGGATCGAGGGATTCAACCCGCTCAAGAACTTGGTCCGTAAGTTGGATGACACTGCGCTCACTCCGGCCTTGTAGTACATGTCCTCAAGTTGGGAGAAGAACTTGAGCGACGTCTTGGATCCTTGGTGAGACAATGCAATCTCCAACCGCATTTGGTTCTTATATTATTGTGGCACATATTTTTGAGTCATCACGTAGATGAGTTGGTGCCATTCGGTGATGGTCTCAAGGTTGCGCTGTATGCGATCGCTAACGAAGCGATGCCACCAAATCCTATCGGCGCCGCGGAAGTGGTGTGTTGCCGCGGAAACCTTTCTCATCCTCAAGAGTTTGGCAATAGCGCAGGGTGTATTCTGTAGCCTGTACCCACTCAAGAAAAACAGCAGGATCATACTCACCAATAAATTCATCAATTTTTACCTTAACCTCATGGCGACTGAGCCGATCTTGCATAGGCGCGTATGGGCGCTGGATGTCAAGGCGCCTGTTGACATTGGCACGGGCATCAAAAGGAGGGTCCTGTCCCAGTTGACGTCGGCCGCGGTCGTCGTAAGCACGGGGCTCATCGTAGGCGGCGGGGACATCGGGATCGTTGGCGCGGCGGCGGCGCTGTGGGTCCTCTGTATGCGTGTGACGGCGAACATCATGTGGCATGGCATCGCGGCACTGGCCGGGAATGTTACGCCTGTCATCTCAAGGGTGGGCGCGTTGTGCACCGTTCGTCTATCGGCGCGATAGGATGTAATCTGCTAGCCTGTCCTAGAGCTCAATAGGGTCTCCAAGCGGCGGGTGGTATGAAACAGGGTTGATCATACCCGAGTCCTCCATTTCTTCGTCATCAAACTCGTCGATGGCGTCGCGGAGGGATGGATTCGTCGAGTTATAGCCATCCGAGCCGTAGCACGGCGTGCGCGTACTCTAGTGGCCAAGATGGTTGTTGATGTCGAAGGGCATATGTGTTGGAGCAGGATGTCGGGACTGGTGTGTTTCGTGCCGGTTGGGGCGTCGTTGTTGGCTGGAGCCAAATGGATACTCACCTGAGGAGTTGGCTTGTCATCAAAATTGTAAGGTTCAGAATACTCACCTGAGGAGTTGGCATCAAGATCGTAGCCGCTGTCGTAGCCGGCTGGTGTGGCGCGCGATGCGTAGTGGTCGCACGGCGAGATGTGGCCTTGGCGGCTTTCAATCACCAACTGGATGCGCTGTAGGCGCGGCTGCTGGTTGGAGGTGGAAGGCATCAAGCCTTTGCCTTTGTCCAAGCGAGTGTGGCTAGGGCCAGCCACGGTCGGGCGCTGCATGCCGGCGGCATCCATCTCCACAAGCGGCATCGGCGCTTGTCGTTAGCTTTGGAGGTGTACAATTTGGCATCGCAACTCCTGTATTTCTATTTGCTCTGCGGAGAGCTCTAGGATGGGGGGATCCTGAAGTGGCGGATCAACTTGCGGTTGTGGTTGGTGCGATGGATTGTTGCCGGCACCATTGTCATCTCCACTCGTATTGGTCGGCGCCGTCGTGCTACCTATGACAATATGGCCAGACATCGGAGTAAAGACGAACAAAGGTAGAAAGAAACAAGTAGCAAGTAAGCACCAAACTCAAGTAACACAAGTTCACGAATGTAGAATGTATGGCAAGCCGTGAGGGCGGCGCAGTCAAGGTATGACAACCAACGTATGACTCAAGCAAGCACTACGAGATTCACACTTGACAAGCAAGAATTATCCAACACACAACGCAAGCAATCAAGCAATCAAGCAATAAAACACGTGACTTATCTCCTTAGATGCAAACCTAAACGGCGGAGGGGCAGCACAATGGAAAAAGACCAAATGAGGAAAGAGAGAATTGAAGCTTGCCTTATTTTGGCTTTTCTTCAATTTGGATTTGCCTTTTTTTTGTTGAAATAATACGGCTCTTTTTTTATTAAATAAATCGAAGTCAATCTTTGACTTGACTTAAATTTGAATTGGAAATAACTAAAAGATTCGGTCAATGTTGTTAAGGAAAGAAGACGCAGATATGGATATATGCGTGAGAAGAGAGAGAGATGTGATGCAGATTTGGTGGTTAACAATTAAAGAAACAAATCACGTAAATATAGCAAGATATCCCACGCAATATATTAAATAATTATCACTAAATCAAGAAAAATCTCAAAGATACTTGGTTAAGATCACACGCAAGTTGTTAGGGTTGTTTCCGGATTTTGTGGAGGATTCTCGACCAAGCGCTTGGCTTGTAGGGACCGAGTGGTTATGGCAAGTAAATCACGGACAAAATATTTTGAGGTGGGGAAGAAAAAAAAAATCGGTAAAAGTGATGTCGAGGGGGAGAAAGCACGTTGGAAAATTTTTGGTGGTGGCGGAGGGAAGTGGTGGTGGATCGGAATTTAAACGTGAAAATATGAACTCAAGAAAAGCGACTTACAAGACCACTGGCGCTCTGATACCAGGTAATGCATCCTTGGTCTCGGATGCGGCCAAAGTCACGGCGGCAGGCGGATCTAGGCCTTGTACTGAGTCGCGGCGGTCTTGAGGGTTGAGGTTCGCGAGGCAAAGTGATGGCTTTCCTCTCGTGTGTTGTCGTGGAAGCCTGGGTTGGAAAGCCTTGTTGAATTGCACAAAAACCATGAGGAAGGAGCGGGAGAACCTCTACAGGACTTAGAGGTTCGCGGCGGTGGAATCAAGCGAAGAGGACGCGGCGACAAGGAAGTTGTATCGGTGCGATCGACTCGAGTGGCCTCAGGACTAGGCACCCGATGGCTTGAAGTGTCAAGCAATGAAAGTTGGCTCAAAGCGACGAGCAACGGTGGAGGTAGCGTCCGCGGCGGAGGAAGGAGGTTGAGAAGATAGATAGGGTTTACGTCCGAATCCAAGGAGGAAATAATCACTCAGACTTTACTTAGATTAAAAATGAGATGTCAAATTTACAAGGGAGGCCGAGTTGGCCTTATAAAGAGGTGCGGGATCGGATGGGCCGAGACCCGCCTAATGGGCTAGCCCACTCGACAAGAGTGAAGCACACGCCCAAAATTAAAAGACATAAATGAAAATGCTCAAAATAGAAAGTTCCCAAAAACATAAATGTCTAAATGTTCAAATAAACCTCTAAATAGAAAAATGTAGGATATAGGCATCGGGCTTGACGTTGGCGAGGCGGGCGCGCGCGACACGGCGATGGCGGGGACCATGATGCGGCGCGCGCGGCACTTATGGGGCGCGGTCGTCGGCTAAGCCTGGGCAGCCTCCAGGGATGTCGCATCGTGCTCGGAGGGCGAGGTGCTCGGTTGGACTTCGGCACTGCCGCTGATGGTGTTGAGGAGCCGTAGAGGAGGCTCGGTCTCGGGCGCGCCATGGCCGGCGACGACGCGCGCGACCAGCGATTGCGTGGCATTGGCCTTGATACGCGACCTTGTCACGGGCCCTAGAGACTGCAGGCTCATGGCTTGCTCCTCTTTTGTGGCTGTCATGGTGGGCAAGGGCGCATCACCTAGCCTTCATGTCAGACTTGGTTGTCTTGACGTCAAGGTGTGCGATGTCGGTGGAGTCGTTGAGCCATTGAGAGATCCGCTCGTGCCTTTCAAGCCCAACTTGGTCTAGGCCTTCCTTAGGTATATATGAGCCTATTGGACCCCCATATGTGCACTGGAAACTGGCTCAAGCCAAGAGATGTGAACTAGCCACCTTAGTGTGCTAGGCTCTCTTGGTGAGGACTTTGAGATCTCTAGGCATTTGTGCTTCAAATGACCCCAAATTTGGCAGGTGATCTTCTTTAGGCATTTGTTGAAGAAGGCCCGAGGCATAACTTGGATTCTTGGTGGTTGATACGGGCAAAGCTGAAAACCCTAATCGGGTGTGCGACGCCAGGGTGTTGCCATTGTCTTCACCGAGCCATTCTCCTCCAATTGACATGAAATTTGGCATGGCCTCCTCATTTGGCAAATCTTGAATTTTGGCACTAGGTGCGCCTAGTGGAGATGAAGTTGGTGCACAGAAGTGAAGAAATCCCCTCTTGAGTGCCGCCGGGTGACGCGCGCTGGACTTGGGGCCGCGTGATGGGTCTCTAGCCTTGATGGGGGCCATGGCCTCTATTTTTCAGGTTTTATTCTGGTTTATATATTGGTCAACTGTTTCTAGTTTGTTTATAAGAGTTTTATCTTTTGCTAGGTTGATTAGTTTTCCTATTGGGAGCCAATTATCTTCCCAGAATTTAATAGATCTTCCATTCACGAGTTTCCATTGGAGGTCATTTTTGAATTCTGGTAGTAGTTTTATAAGATTGCTCCATTGTCGGGAATAGTTTGTGTTCTTTTTCCTTTCATATTCTAGGATTGGTTTTGTTTTCAAGTATTTTTTTCTGATGATCTTAACCCATTAATTAGTAGGTTCAACTAGTAGTTTTTAGATTAGTTTCATTTATAGTGCTTTATTCATGCATGTCTTCACTATTTATGATCCTTAGTTCTCCCTTACTAGTTGGTTAGCATATTTCATTCCGTCCTATGAGAGGTTTGTGATTGTTTTCCTTATTCCAAAAGAAATTTCGGTTGATTTTATCTAATTTTTTGTGGGTGCTGGATGGTAGTGCAAAATTTTGCATAATATAGCTTGGTTGGGCCGATAGTGTTGCTTCTATCAAGATTTTTCTTCCTTCTTGTGACAGTGTGTTTGTCTTCCATTTAGTAAGTTGGTTTGTTGTTTTCTCGACAAGGGACTAGAAGGTGGATCTTATTACCCTTTCATTGATGATGGGGCATCTGATGTACTTATTGAGGCTGTTTGTGGGTACTACATTAAAAATTTGTTGGATTAGCGTTATAGTTGTCTGGTTTGTATTTTTTGTTACTTGAAATGTTGGTTTATGGAAGTTGACTAGTTGACCTGATATTTCACATTAGTCATCAATAATTTTCTTTATTTTGGTGCACACTGCTTGTTTTGTGGATGAGAAGATGATGATTTCATCGACAAATGCTAGGGATGGGATTTTTGTACCTCGTCTGTTAATTTTGATTCCTAAGGGGTTTGTTACATCCGAAGCTGCTTTTTGTAGTTGAAAAAATAGGATTTCTGCTCTCTAGAATAAATAGGAAGGGGGATAGGGGGTTTCCTTGTCTCAGTCACCTATTGGGAAAGAATTGTTCTATGGGTCCATTTGTTTACAAGTAGTGAAAAGGATACTGTGTGGTTACATTCTTTAATCCAGTTTATAAATTTGTGGCGGAAACCAAAATATTTTGAGGGTCTGTAATAAGAATTCACAATCAATTATGTCATATACTTTCTCCATATCCTATTTTGGCGCAATCCATCTTGGCCTTTATATCCATCTTTTATCCTCGTTACATCCCGTTTGAATTTCATTTTCTTTAAACTATTCCATTATACTTCATGTTTTTAGTTGAACCAATGCTTTCATTAAATTAATAATAAATTACGTTTTAGTTCAGTTTCAAATTTTTTTGGTCAATATAATAAGAAGTAATTGCATCCGTAAACTACTTCTGTAGGGCCTTGCAATTTTACACCCGCTTTCAACGACAATTTTAGAGCGATGGGTGTTTCTTAGTATTCTTGTTATAAAAGACGATTTGATTTTCTTAACCAAAAAAGAAGAAGGTTTGGTTCTATTTGTTCTTCTAAATATAAAAAATCTTTAAATTTACTAAAAAATAAAGGTAAAATAAATTTTAAAAAGATTATGATACGCTCTCAAAAAATAGACAAGGCAAATATGCATGGATACCCCACTTTTTTAAAAAGTTTGTAGAAATATCCCATAAACTATAAAATATCAAAGCATGCCTATTTGGGTATTTTTGACATAAACTCTATTTATTTATTTTTTTAAATGAAAAATCGGAAAAATAAATATTTTTTATGAAAAGAAACTCAAATTAAAATTATAAAAAAAGTAAACAAAATCGTAAAATCGATTTTCGGTTTTTGTTAATAAAGATAGAAACTAAAGATTATTAAAGATGTAAAGTAATGATTTAGCAAAATCTTTATCCAAAGTTTTCGTTATCTTCTTGTCATCCCTTCTTCTCAATCGTGACAGTCTTCCATTCAACCCTAATCAACCCTAAAACCTTAATTCGTTCCTTTTTGTTCCTCCTACACCATTGATCATCATATTTTTTTCGAAGTCGAGTGTTGTAATCTTCATAGAAGCATCCATGGATAAGTTTTGTACCTGTCGCACTACAAATATTAACCTGACGGGATTGTTTTTCAATGTTATTGTGGGCGTAGTATTCATATGTTGTTGTGTTTGTGTATTTGTTAGGTCAAAGTAACTGACGGCACATCTAGGTTCGAAGTCAATCTACATGCTCGAACATGCGACTGCAATGTATTCCAAACTGATCAAATTTCTTGCACTCATGCCATAGTTGCAGAAACAAATAGAAACATGGATATTGCGGATTTTGTGCATCATCTACTGAAGAATGATTAAATGAAAGAAGTGTACAAGGAAATTGTGCATCTAATTCCCTTGATTCAGCATTGGGACTTGGGAGGTACCTCCATCGATTGTTGCAATCACTTGTCATCCACCACTAGTAAGAAGGCCCGTTGGAAGACCTCGGAATAACATGTTCCATGCACATTGAGAGAGTAATTATTGTATTCTTCATTGTTGCGGATTTGGTTTGTTTGGAAGTACATTGTTTGGTTTGTTTTGAAGTACTTTTTTACAGAATTGGCTTGTTTATGAACATGTTTGTCTTTTGTTTTGGTTTAATGAATGTTGTTGAAGTGATTATTGAATTTAATATGATGTTGTTGTTGACATCTTACATTGTTGTAGAACAATCATGTTCTGGCTAACAGCTTATTTTGTTGTAGAACAAGCTCGGTCTAATTTGTTGTAGAACAAACTCGTAAGCATCATGTCGATCTCCTTTATTTAACATGTCATCTGAATAAGAGATAATTTCAAGTTTCCTATATTTGGTAAATAAGACACTTTCAATCGGACAAAATATAAGATTTTCATCGGCCTCCATGTTTATCCTGGCATTCTTCAATATTTATCATGTCATTAGAAAATATATTGAAAAATGGAAAAAAAAAACATTTAAGGAAAAAAAAAAAATACTTACCATTAAGTGCGTTTTTTTTCCTCCCTCCTATAATCACAATTATTAAAGATGGAAATAACTAAAAGATTTTGTGAGATCTTAACAGAAACAGTTTTAAAAAAACAATTATTAATGATATTAGAATTTACCTTTTTCTTGAAAATCCATTTTTTAGAGTTTGGATGTTTGTTGCTATTATTTTGGGTATAAGTTTAATTATTTTAGGCATTTTACAACATTGTAAAAACCAGGGTATTTTTACAAAGGAGTTTCTAAAATAGGGTTTGGACTACTAATTCTACTTTTTGGTTTCCCAAGAGAAGTTTGCTAAGGAGATACTGATGAAATTCATAATGCAAGATTGTCACCTTGTAAGTACACTAGTTGATTGTGGTTTCAAGTTATCAAAGAACGATGAAGGTGAGAGAGTTGACTCTACAACTTTCAAGAGCCTTGTTGGAAGCTGGAGATATTTGACATGCACTCGTCCAGATATTCTTTTTGGAGTTGGGCTCGTGATTCGTTTTATGGAGGCAACGACTACACCACATTTCAAAGAAGCAAAGCATATTCTTCGGTATATCAAAGGTACTCTCAACCATAGTTTGCTTTATTCTTCTACTGATGAGTACAAATATGTGGGTTACTGTGATAGTGATTGGGCTGGAGATATTGATGATCGAAAGAGTACTACATGGTTTGTGTTCTACATGGGAGATACATCTTTTACTTGGAGCTCAAAGAAACAACCGATTGTTACTCTTTCTACATGTGAACCTGAGTATGTTGATGCTACATCGTGTGTTTGTCATGCTATCTGGTTAAGAAGAATGTTAAGGGATTTGCAGATGTTGGAGATAAGAGCCACAAAGATTCTCGTTGATAACACATCAGCAATTGCTTTGGCAAAGAACCCGGTGTACCATGATCGCAGTAAGCACGTTGACACGAGGTATCATTTTATTCGTGAATGTGTTTCCAGAGACGAGAATGAAGTCAAGTACGTGAAGACTCAAGACCAAGTTGCAGATATTTTTACAAAGCCTCTTAAGTCCGAGATATTTACCAAGTTACGTGCAATGCTTGGTGTTACAAATAATTATGTTTAAGGGAGAGAGTTGAAAATAAACTTAATTCAATTAATAACTAAAAGTCTTAGATACATGCATTCTTGAATTAAAGGAATTGAAGTGGGGAATTCATGTAAGATGTTTTCCCGTTTATTTGTTTAAGTTAAAAGTCATTTAGTTCTATATTTAAGTTATAGGATTTCTAAGCTAAATTCATGTATTAGGAATCCTATATAAAGCTATGTAATGTTTGAATTCAAATTTGGAGAAAAGCAACAAAGAATAACAGAGAAGAGTTTTTAGTAAAACAAGTGTTATTTCCTCTTCAAATTTCATTCCTCTCTCATATATCCTCCTCGAATTCTATCAGTCTCTTCAAGAAACATGCCAATTCAATGGTTAAAACATGTTAGTATAATAATTCATATTTCATATTCTAAAGAAGTGAATACATGGACTTGATCAAGAGCTGGTGTTAATTTTGGAGTTGGCGTTGAGCTAAACTTTTTGGCCCAATATGTTGGATCGTTAGAGTTACGTCTGAGGGAACACAAGCTTTGTTCCCACAGAAGTTGCAGCGGATTTAATATAGCAAGAAAGATAACGAACGAACTCACGATATATAGTGGAAACCCTGATTAGCAAAACTAGCTTTTCAAGGAAAAACCACTACCTTCAAGCTTCCGCTTGAGAGGATTTTGAAGCGTGTACTTGTCTTATTGATTTCTTGTTCGATTACACTTGTATCCTGGACTTCGACCTCTAAACAACCAGCTAGACTCGAAGACTCCTCTACAACGATGAATCGAACTCAACCCTCAAAGAATCACAAACACTTCACGCTCTTTCTTTTTCTTTTCTTCTTTCTTAGTTGTACCTAGAAATGAATCCTCACTTCACTTAAATACAACTCGGCTAAACCCCAATCATAACAAGATAAGATTTCTATCACTAGGTTTACAAGAAGATATGATTTTGTTAGAAGAATAATATCCCAACCGAATAAATTAATAAGGAAGGAGTTCCTTAATTAATCTAATCGGAATGGATAGTAATCTTCTCTCTCCAATTATCTTATCTTAGGAAAGATCTCCTAAGATAACACGATCAGGCTTCTTCTCTCTCCATATCTTCTCGATCCGGCTTGATCCTTGGAACCGAAGTCTTCTATCCTTGACCGCGTGAGCCTCCGTGATTTGTTTCCATAATCGTCACGCTGGATTTCCTCCTTCCATTCGCAGCTTTGATCTTGTTCGTCACTGTTGTTCCTTGGGAGGTAACAAAGCACATGAACAGAGCTTTGTTCCCTCTGCGACCCTTCGCTGTAATGGTTCCCTGAGATAATTATCTTTGTTCCTGAAACACTTAGTACCCATATTAGTTGAATTTTTGTTACCATCAAAACCTAAGGAATTCAACACAATATTTAGTAGAAAGACCGAGAGTCCACAAGTGAAAATGCAATTTGAAAGTTGGTGGAGGAATGGTATAGATTTATGAAGGCTATAAAATTCTAGTTTGTACAAATATCTACTTAGTAAAAGTAGAATGTCGGTACGGTGCTTGGTCATTGTGAACCAACTTGTACACCTATAAATAGGTGGAGATTTTGTGTACCGAGCAATTGAGAGAGTGAAGTTTGAGGGTGTGAGGTGTTATATTAAGTGTGAAGTTGAAGGGTGTGAGATGTCTCTCTGTAAAATATTTCTTGTACATTATTACTATATAATATAAAATCGTCTTTATATATTGTATCTTTATTTTGGTGGGGTGTTGATGAGTATAAAAAAATATGTAAAGATGGTCGATTCTCTAACAAAACATAGGTTGTAAATGTCTCACAATCTTGCCACGGTTAGATTTTCGGCATTGGAGATTTAAACCTATGACAACAATAGACACAAAGAAAAAAAGAAGAAGAGATTTTGCATACATTAACATAAGAAAATACATATTAACCCTCATATTTGATACAAATCGTCTTTCTCTTTTTTTTAAGCTCCTGGTTCGATCATCCAAGACCGCTCTACATTCAAATCGGGGTATGGTTTGCCAATAAAGAAATGGACACCTTTCAACGTCAGCGTCTCTATGCACGTCTCTAACAAGAATACAACTTAATACCTCTGAATAAAATGCTTAAGAAATTTCAATGTCAAAATCATTGGACCAACTAACTGAATATTGGTATACAAATTTTGTTCTTTAGATCACACATTCATGTCTTTGGAACTAAAAATCAACACAAGACCATAATAACCAAATAACCACTCAAATAATATTGTTTTTTTTTTCTTTTTATTCCCTCTTCCAAATTACACAAAAGGTCCAAATACATATGTAAAAGATAGTTCACTGATACACAAGATTATGTTGTGTGTATTGACGGAGTTTTGGCATGATTTTAGTGGTGTTTTAGGATGCTTTGGAGGTGATTTGGAGACTTGGCAAGGAGGTGCGGAAGTTGCATTTTTGGAGCCTTGGGAGCTGAGGAGCGAAGGATGAAGAAGCAGAATTGCGGCGATCGCCGCGGAAGGAACAGTGACCGCCGTTAATTGCCCTGGAGAGACCTTAGCTACGACCTGGAAACGGCGACCGCCGTTTAATTGCGGCGCCCGCCGCATTTACGGCGATCGCCGTGGGAGAAGCAGCGGCCGCCGCCGCTGACGGAAGCATCGCCGAGCCGATTTCCTTTTCGGATCTATTTTATATTACTTTATTACGTTTTTATTATTTCTTTTTAGGATAATTTCAGATTATTTTCCTTTGGTATTTAAGGGTTGAGAAAACTTGTTTCTTCTATCTCGGAACCCTAATTTCTTATTCTACGTATTCTCTTGCTATGAAGAACTAAGCCTCTCTTGCTTAGTCAGACATTGAAGCTTTTCGTGTGATTCAGTTGTGAGATTCTTATTCCTAATCTATTGCATGGTTTTTATCTCTTCTCTTGTTTGATTTCTTAAGATTGATATTGATAATTTCTAGTCTGATCAACTAGGGTTTGTCGTTATTTATCTATTGCTAGGTTTAGATTGTTACTGGTTGAGCATATCTATTCCATAGTAGCAATTGCATCGTGTTAGTAACTGGTTGTGCTAATCTTATGCAGAAGAGAATTGATTTACATTCTAGGGTAAAAACTGGTTGTTTTATTCTAGGGTTGTATCCAACTATATTTCTATCCGTAAGGCTGCTATTAAACTGAATCTTGATAGTTTCAGGGTTGTTTAATTAGTTAGTTCTAATAGTATCTGGTTGTGCTATTAGTTACATCTGAAAAGGAATTGGAATTACCATTGCATGCGATTTTGAGTAGTATCTATGATCAACTTGTCATTCGAATAGTGGATATTGTTTGACTGAGTGTTTTCCCAATAACTGATTTCATCACCTTTAATTGCTTATTTACCATTTGCATGCTTGGCTACTAAAATAAACCAACAAAACCCCCCTTTGGTTGCTTTAAATTGACATACATATTGCATACTGCGATAGACTTTGTTTTCCTACGGATTCGACCCTTACTTACCTAGGACTACGTTTTAGGGTTTGTTTGGATACTTTGCATAGTAGGAATTAGAACGGCAAATTCCTGTTATCATTCACCAACAAATGAACTTAATATTTTATTTCTTTTTTAAATTGTTGTACAAAAATGACCATATACACTTTTTGTATGTATATGATGAGGAAGGATTAAATGAAAATGAGTGTTTGTATGATGGATCAAAATATATCCTATTCGAATAGGTTCAAAATTTAAGGATTGAGATTATAAAACCATCAAAATGTCATGTGTCATGCACATGACCTCATTTAAGGTGTTTGACCGGTTAACAATGTCGGACAAACCAGTCACCGTCGTCTGTTATGATCGATCTTTTTTTTTCGACCCAAATTCTTTCCTTATTTATCTTGCCAAATTTCTAGCATGTTCATAAAACTTGCATCGTGTGTTTTTAAAACTTGTAATGTGTGTTCATAAAATTCAGTTGTGTGTTCTTCAAGTATTGAAATTCGTATTTTGGTTTGTTAGAAAAACATATGAGCACATAGTTGTAACCCCATGAACACACATTTGTAAATATATATATATATGTATATAAAGACATGGTGGAGAACAACTGGAGACATTATTATAAATACATAGTTGCAAACGTATGAATACATAGACGAAAATATATGTACAAATATTAACAATATATGAAGACACAGATGAAAAATATACAGATGAAATGCACACATTAGTTTGTTATATATGAACACATAAGTAAAGCATTCATGTCAAACACATGAACACAAACAAGCATATCATATGAACACATAGAAAATTTGATATGAACACGTAGAAAAACATGTATGAACACATGGACAAAGATTTGATATGTGTTATGCCGTGTGTGCATAAATATTTTCTTGTGTGCATTTACAATCACTTGTGTGTGAATATGTTTTATACTATGTGTTCATTTACTATTTAAGAAAATGAATACTATATGTGAACTTATTATCACTTGTGTGTTCATAAAACTTGTATTGTGTATCCATAAAGCTCGTATTGTGTGTTCATAGTACTTGTACGTGTGTTCTTCAACTTATTGAGAACGCGTATTATATGTGCTCATAAACCTTGTACTTTGTATTCATAAAACGTGTTTTGTGTGTTCATAAAACTTGTACAATGTAAATATGGTCACTTGGATGAGAATAAAATATATGAACACTAGACCTGTACAAGTCTGGGACGGCCGGTTCGGGCCGAGCTTTTGGGACGATTTCATCCCGATTGACCGGGTCGGGCTAAGCCCGCCCGATCCAAACGAGCTGAAATCGTTGTCCAATCCCGTCCGAAAGATCGGGCCGACCCAGTTTGTATTATATAATATGTTATTATGTTTTAAAGTATATAATTATGTTTTATATTATATAGTATATGTAATTATAGAGGTAGGTTCAGGTAAAACGGATTTTGTGGTAAAACGGAAGTACTAATAAGGAGCATAGGATGAAAAGAAATAAATGGCTAGATCTTGAGGTTCTATTGAGGGTGTATGAGTGTGATTACATGTTACAATAATTGATAATAAAAAATATCCTAAAATCAAGGAGGTGGTTGCCAAAAAAAAAAAAAAAAAATTGGGAGAGAGAAATGTGATCTTCCATAAGATGTTTTTAAAAATCTTAATTTCTTACGTCATCACTAGTGTTTCTCTTGTCCACATTAATGTCAAACTCCAACTTATGAATACTCTTGTTATAGATATGAATATCGTTATACACTATCATGAATATCTATGTAAATTCGTTTTTGTTGCTTATGAAATTGTTGCTTGAATGTTGTCCATGATTGTATGAATATCTATGTTTAATATGTGAGTATTTAATCACTTCAAACATGAATATCATCACCCAATTATATGAATATCACTACTCAATTGATGAATATCGATCATCACCCGATTACATGAATATCATCACCAAATCACATGAATATCACCACTCAATTCATGAATATCGATCATCACTCAATTCATAAATATCGATCACCACCCAATCACATGAATATCACTACCGAATCACGTGAATATCACTACTCAATTCATGAACATCGATCATCATCCAATTACATGAATATCATCACCGAATCACATGAATATCACCACTCAATTCATGAATATCGTTCACCACTCAATTATATGAATATCATAATATAATTACATGAATATCACCACCCAATATCGTGAATATCACTGTCTAGTCTCGCGAATATCATCTCAGGCGATTTTTTAAAGCTTCGATTCATGGCGCTATACATTGGCGTTGTCTCACAATCCTTCAACCCCGATTACATGTATCTTTCGATTCAATTAAATTAATAAGAAATTTTGCATTTGAAATGAAATATTATCAAATTGATACACACACAAAAAAGCACAATCAATAATAAGTACAACAACCACAACAAAAAACTAAGATCTGACAAAGAAGGCTTAAAGTTAAAGTGCACAATCATCAAAAATCAAAAGAACAAGAATTTGACCCACCTTGAAATCAGATCTTTCAATAGTACATTTTGCAACATGAACTCTAAATGACAAAATGAAAAAACCCTAAAAAAACCCAATCTTTCAAATGTATATTTTGCAAAGAACAAAACAAACCCTAGAAAATTACATAAATATGGACTCACATTGATTTCGAAAGCGGATTGCATGGATGGAGGTGGTGTTGGCGGAGTCGGGAAAGAAGGAGACAAATGCGATCTCAGGGGAGTCAAAGAAAGTGGTGTCGGAGTCGAAAAAGTGGAGTCATAGTTGACGGAGTGCTAGAGGCGGAGTCAGAGCGCGGCATAAGCGGAGTCAGTGGAGTGGCTGAAGCGGATTTGGTGAAGTCAGAATCGGCGAAATCGACGGAGTAGGTGGAGGAGTTGCTTGAGTCGTGTGGGGCGGAGTCGGTGGAGATTGAGGCAGAGAGAACGAGATTGATTTCCCATGCAGATCTGAACGTTTTTGTGTAGAGATATGAGAGAGGATAATAAATTGGAGATTGGAGAGAGAATATTTTTTATCCAAAAATTAATATAGCAGAAATGATTTAATGTTTTTCACCAAATCTAGGTATATGCACCCTATTTTAACTAAATTTCATTCGTTTAAAGATCATAATCTAACGGTCTAGAATAGTATTTCCGTTTTACCCTAACACCATGTTTCTCTAGAACCTAAATCTGTAATTATATATATTATATACTATATTAAGGGCTGAAAATTTGAAATATTATATAATAAGGGCTGGAAATTTAATAACTATACATATTTAGAATACTATATAACATATATATATATAAATAGATTTATATTTTTAAAATTTTAACCGGGTACCGGGCCGGGCCTCTAGGCCCGTTCAGGCCTAGAGGAGTATTCGTGCCCGGCCGGTTTATGTATCGGGTTAGGCCCGGCCCGGCCCAGCGAGCCACTAATACTGTCCAAGCCCGGTTTTTAAACCGGCCGAACGGGCTAGCCCGGACTTGTACAGATTAAATTTTTGTTTGTGTGATCATAAAACTTGTCTTGTGTGTTCATAAAACATATGCACATGTAATATAAAGTATATGAACACACAATACAATACAATGTCTATGAACACACATTCTAGAAACTTTAATCTCGAGAAAACATTGTCCAAAAACAAAAAAAAATTGCCCAAAAAACAAATTATATTTAACCAATCAATAGTCAGCCAACACTAGTATTAACCGGTCATAATAACTTACTAGTGCAGTACCCGTACCTTGTACGAGTGAATAATTTATAAATTTATCAATAATTATTATTGATTGAATTAAATTATGTTATTTTCAAGTAGTTTTAAGAAAAAAATTTATCTTATTAATATTGTTTAAGAATTATATAAATTGAATATTGAAATAATATAAATTTATTATTTAAAAGTAATATGTTCAATATTTTATTGTTAATTACTTAACTTGTATAAATTTTATTATATTTTATTCATACATATTCTCGTACAGTTATCCTTTTTGTTTTTAATCATGTAATTATTGTCATGCACGCACGGGATATTTTTACTGAAGTCGTGTATGTATTCCACTATCATGTGTCGTGTATTTTGTAGAGTGAATACATAAGATTTTAGATTCACCCGAAGTTTTATATATGAATCATATTCAAAACCTCTTGATATATCGTATGGTAAAATCTTCTCATAATACGAACGTTAAGAAGATCAGAAGAATATGAAGATCACAAAAATTAGACCTTAGTTGTACAATAGTAAATATTTTATTGAAAAAGTAAATGTATTTTAAGTATATGAATAATTCTTGAAGTTCTCTCATATTACTAGAAAATAGAGCGTATTGTTTTCAAAGAAATGTATATTGGTATTAGCTAACTCTATTCTTCACAAAATCATAGCTATCAATTGTATTAAAAAAATAACCCAAAAGCAATGATTATTGTAAACATCAAAAAATTTGAAGTAAAAAAGTTTGGGAAGTTATAATATTTCAAAGGTTATTCTTATATTTAAGGAAAAAAGAAATAAGTTTTTAAATTGAAAATGTTTGGGATAATAAAAAATACATTAAATAATTAATGCTTATAGTTTTTATATCCGTTTTTTAACCTATGCCCTAAGCGCACATGTTAAGAATTCTCGTTTTAGAAATTGTTTCCTAAAAAAGAATGCTTAAACCATTTTACGAAATATTAAAATCCCTAATATAATTACACCTAACAAAATCCTTCTAAAATTAAGTGCTTAACCTTAGAAAATTCATTTTTATAATCACATGTTCTTTATTTTATAGTGTAAAAATCGCCATTGGAGTAATAACGTACCTAATACTACGATTTCTATCGAAAAAAAGAGTGAAACTGTAACACCCACAAATATATAACCTTGAAAGTATTACCGCCAGTGACCTCAGATTCCACATCTGAAGCCACCCAAGGCTTAACCAATTTATACAAATCATAAAACAACATTTAATACGAAATATCATAACATTTGATTAAATCAAAGTCTCGGAATTACATCCATAATTCCAAATACAACCAAAATACATAATATGTTTCAATACAGCGAAAGTCTTTCCAACAAATAACAAAAATGTCTTGATCAGAGCGATCACCCTCCTAGGATCTCAACCTTGATAAAACTCTTAAAAACTCCATCTGCCTTCATCGTCATTTCTAGCCTTCACGTAATGGGAGTTTACCTGATGTGCCGTATGAGACGGATGACACCAGCCAACCATGCAAGGAGTAAAACCCGGTTGGTTAGTCTAATGAAAGACTATGCAAGGGTAAAACAGAAAGGTTCTAAGGTAGGCGTATTAGGTTAGACCCATCGCTTCTCGAATAAAAGCCGATGACGATAGTAAACCTCAATACCTCTACAAAATGATTCAAAGAAGAATGATCAATAGAAGACTCCTAAAGATCGAGTCTAAAGGAAACATATGAAGAGAAGACTCCAAGAGATTGAGTCTTATCGGAAAGTATGACAAGTGTTCGGGAACATTAAAGTTTCACACAAGCGTTTAAAAAGACTTGCCCATTTGGGTCCACGACCAACCTCACCGCGTAATGCGAATTCAGATTTGGAAGGAGGACTTACTTTAGTCGAAGTCAGACGAGTTTCCAAGTTGTACTTCTCGCCCAAGGTTCATTAATTATGTACATAGCGGCACTTATCTTATTTTAGTGACAAAGCGTACATTCATGTTATAAGATTTTATATATCATCTCATCGCGAGAGATATTGAAGGGAATAAGTCCCGAGAATCGGCACCAGATGTGTGCACCTACCCTGAGTAAGGGCAAGGTCATGACCAGAGAAAGTACTAGGGAAAAATCCTCCTAGCACCAGTTATAAAGAAACAGCTAGACCTCGCAAGGTACATAGCGTTCCTACGAATACTCGTTCTAACTAAACAGTTAAAACCACATAATAATCCACATCAATGCCATCATGGCAACAGTATATATATATATATATATATATAATAGCGTTGTTTCTAGCAGTATATACAACCTATTATAATATCTCTTTTAATCGAATCAAATACGTTTATCAAAACTGTTCCCAACGAAAACAATATCCATCCCATTTAATTAACAATTAAAACAATTGATAATTAATATAAATATGGAATGATAAGCAAGAGCGAACCACCACTTGCCTTAGATTAGACGAACGATTGAAAGACGACGGGTATCTGGGTCCGGAACGGGAACAGAACTCGGATTACAGATTCCTATGGAACGACCCATAACAAAACCCTAGATTAGATTCGGCATTTAAAATGATACGAATCGAAGAAGGAACAAACCAAATCGAAGGAACAAAGGCCCCGACCGAGACCGACAAGCCCAAAGCCACGATCGCGATTGCCCAGGCAATCCGCGGTCGCGGTGGGCACTGCCGCGGTCGCGGTGGGCACTGCCGCGGTCGCGGTCGTCGAGGATGAGTGTCCGCGAGTGACAAAGGCAGCGGCCGCGGACGCGGCCGGCCTTGTCACAACTGCGGTCGCGGCTATTCATGTCCGCAGTCGCGGACATGAACTCCGGTGACTCAGAATGGGAGAAATCTCACCGGGGGCAACGCGACAGGGCTCGATTCGGATGGGGCTCGACTCCTGGGCACCTTGCACCTTCAATGCACCACCTTGAGAGCACCACCGCCTCCAACGAGAGCTCCGGCGAAAGCTTGAAGATTTTCGGCGAGAGCTTCGACCTCCGGCGAGCACGAAAACGAGAGAGAATCTGAGAGGGAGAGAGTGATTTTTGTGTGCCTTTCAACCCTCAAGATCGAGCTCCTTTTATAGCCAAAGGAAGGAGCTCTCCCAGCCCAGATCAACGGCCAGCCAGAAGATAGACGATGGCGCGAACGGCGAGGAGTCAGACGACGCGACGTTGGCGTGTTGGAGTTTTCCGCGGTCGCGGAACTTTATCCGCAGTCACGGAGAATTCCTGTGCACAGCCCTTCTGAAACCCACATTTCCGCGGTCGCGGAAATGCTGCCGTGGTCGCGGAAATGCCTTTTCCGCGTCTGTTTGCCCGGGGAAAGGTTTGGCGTGGGTTTTAAACCCCGGATTAAATATATTTGTACCCAAACAAATATTCTAAGCCCCGAAAAATACGTCGAATGTATTTTATATCACTCAGGGGATTTTACATAGATAAATCTCGATATAGAAATCTGAACCTCTCCAAAAACGATACGATCACAGGACGAGGGTTGAGTAAATTACCGAAATACCCTTACTAAAATGAGGGGTATTACAGAAACTATGATGAGATTTGCCATGTTCTTAGAAATAAGATTAAACCGCCATGTTTTTAGAAATAAGATTTGCTAAAAAAAAGTCAAACTATTATTTTTATTATTTTAATAATAAATAAATATTAGAATAAACAGAAATTGTTACATTTAACAATAAAAAAAACCTCATTAATACAATACATTAAATTGAGAAATTTAGTTGGTTAAAATCAAATTTGATAGTCATGTAAATAAAACATAAATAATATAAGATATATTGATTTAAAATTCAGATACTTGCTTGGTTTACATTAAACTTTGTTAATATCCATAATTTGACACATGGGTACTGTCAAATATGGGTCCATAATCATTTTGGTGGTTCAAAAATAAAATTGATTTAATATAGATATATAGATTTTGTTGATTACTTAATAATAATACATAAAATAACAACTCAACATTTTTTCCCTAAAAACGCTATGGAGGCTCTAAATGTGAGAGCGTTAATATATAGTTATAGATATAGATTATAGATAGATAGAATAGATAGATAGGGTGAAGATCTATTTTGAAATAACCCAAAGGTTATAGAAATGGCAAAAAGGTAAATAAAATTTTTGGATCTCTTAAAAGCATAAAAGTGGGATAAAAGCTCAGTAACAGGGGCAGAAAAGGGGATCAACCCTTGTCCACTTCAGGAGAACCACCGCCGAGCTCCTCTTCCTCTTTACAACTGCTCGACTTCCGCCGGAGAGCCCGACCGGCTGCTGATGCCACTACCACTGCCTTCCTTGGTTCGGGTCGCGACAAACCACTGGTGCGAGACCGCGAAGAGCCCCTGAGCGAGGCCGCGACTGTCTGCTGGTGCGAGGGTTTGAGCTGATGTGCGGCCGCCGACGATCCTGGTTCTCCTGCGCGACCGGGGGAGAGTCGCCATGTGATGTCTTATCGTTGCTGATGTGCATGACCGCGAGTTGCTGCTATGCGAGGCCGCGAGAGCTGTTGTTGTGCGAGGCCGCGAGAGCTGCTGCTGGTGGCTGCCCTTCCCGGCGACAAGGAGCCAGAACCGGCGATGAGAGCAAGGTGGATGACAAGGTATTTCGGGGTTGCTTCAATCTGATTTTTTGGATGCCAAATAAATTTCTCTTGATTTTTGGCTGTTGTTGGCAGATTGGGGTTTTGGGGCAGAATTGGGTTTGGACAATTTTAGTTTGAAATTTTAGGGAGTTGAAATTTGCTTTTGGCTGGTTGTGTTGAATTGTGCGGCCTCTCGATCTGTTGAAGTAATTGGGTTGAATTTTGTGTTGTTTGGCCTAATTAATTAGGTATAATTTTAGGGTTTTGAATTTGGGGGTTTGTTAGTAATGGCTTTGTATGAGTAATTAACGCCAAGGATTTGCTCGGATTGATTTCGCAGGTTCGTTCGAGTTGGATTTGATCTCTGAGATCGTGGTTGTCGAGTTTGAGGCAAGATGATTCTTGCTAACCTTTCGTATATTTTTATAAAATTAATTTTGCTTTCTATCTGGTTCAGTAATTGATTTTATCTTTGCCTGAGTAAGTTAATTTGGATTATTGATTGTGGAATAATTTGGTTGAATGTGTGTGTGTTTGTGTTTTAGTATTTGTCTCTTGTCGGACATTGGTTGTTTGTTGGTTATTGGTTTTGTTGTCGGATATTGGTTGTTTGTTGGTTATTGGTTTTGTTGTCGGATATTGGTTGTTTGTTGGTTATTGGTTTTCTTGTCGGATATTGGTTGTAGCTGTTGGTTGTTGTTGATCGTTTGTTGTGGATTGATTGTGTGAATAATTGTTGGTTTGTTGGCGGATATCGGTTGTGTGTTTTGTTGTTAGTTATGTGCTGGGTTATGGGTTTTGTGTTGAACCTGGTTGAATGTGTTGGTTGGTTGCCTTGTGTTGTGTTTGCATGGGTGTTGGTTGGTTGGTTATGGAACCGGGGTGAGGGTGTGACCTCATCCGACCACGCGAGGGTGACCTCCGTTGGTTCAGGCTATGGGTGTTGGTTGGTTGGTTATGGAGTCGGGGTGAGGGTGTGACCTCATCCGACCACGCGAGGGTGTGACCTCCGTTGGTTCAGGCTAGGCCGGGGTGATGTCTCACCCGTTTGTTTGGTAGTTGTGTGTGATTGACTGTTATGTGTGCGTTGACAATTGTGTGTGATTGACTTTTATGTGTGCGTTGACAATTGTGTGTGATTGACTGTTATGTGTGCGTTGACAATTGTGCGATTGACTGTTATGTGTGTGTTGACAGTTGTGTGTTGGCAATTGTGTGTGATTGACTGTTGTTTGTGTGTTGACAATTGTGTGTGTCGGCAATTGTGTGTTGACAAGTGTTTGTGTGTTGGTTTTTAGATGAATATTGGTTGTGTACTGATTAAGTAGTTTTTTGATGATATTGGTTGTGCGCGTGACTAAGTGGTTGTGTTGCTGAATTTTGACCGTGTGCTTGGTATTGGTTTGAGTTGGATGTTGATTGGTATTAGTTGCGGTTGTGGGCCATTGTTGGCCATTGGTTGTGGTTGTGAAATTTTGTATCTTGTAGTTGTTGCCGGTAGCTTGTTGCGGAAAGAGGGTTATGTGATATGTGGATTAATTACCAAGATGGTTGAGTGGATATTTGTGAAAGTTGAATTGGATGTGTCAGCAAAGTTAGATTGATCGTTTCTTTCGTTTGTACTTGTGATGGGAATGAGGTTATAGTGATTGATTGTAACTAATCAAGGTTGTGAACCTGAGTTGATTGAAAGTTGAATTGAACATATTAGCATAGTGAAGAACTGAATAAAGATGAGAAATGAATTGTTATGTGATAATGTGCGTATAGGTTTGATATGTGGTTGGTTGGTCGGTGTGATATTGGTTAAGTATAGTTATATATATATTGTGTGGTAGGTTGTTGTTTGACATGATTGGATTGTTGTGACAATGCTATGTGTTTTTAAACTGTTTGGCTTGGGGAGTCTTGTCAGTCTTGATGGAAGACTGACCAACTTCGGTTTACGTGCCGTGGTTGGCTGGGGTATCGGGTCCCCCAGTCAATCAGGCTTTGTAGGTTTGCAGCAATAAGCGGGTTCTGGATCACAGATTGGTCTTCACAGTTAAAGATTTAGTTTTGCATCGGATTTGAAAATATTGTATTCGCTTCCGTGTTTTGGATAAATTGATGTATTTAAACTGGATGACAGGTTTAAGTATTGATTCAATCTTGAAGAGGATATTTGATGTTGATAACTTTTGTGTATTTGGAAGAGTTTGGATTTCTTTTCTTTTAGAAAACCGTCTTATAGTCCTTCGGGACTATGGCACTGTAGCACCTCTGGCCCGGGGTGTTACAGGAATTGGTATCAGAGCATTTACGTTCTAAAATGTTTTCAAAAGTTTGATGTGGATGAGACCACTCGCAAAAACTGTGAAGCAATCGTGTGATTAGAGACCCTTGTTGTTACGTATAGGTAAGTTTGTGTTTGATATATTTTATATGTGATGTTTAGTGTTGTTGAATAATTTTATGTTGTGTTTCCTGGTAAGTGGGACGTGTTGGAGATTAATAAGGTAAGTGTGAGTGTGATAGAGGATGAAGTCGTTGGGCTTATCGTCAAGAGGTTGAGGCAGCTAGTCTGATAGTTGATGATTCGGTATGAAGTTGTTGTGTGCTGCTGTTACTGTCAAGAATGAGAAAGACAGATTGAGCACTTTCAGAGATGATTGTATTCAGAGATGAAATCTTGATGGTGATGCATAGCTGTAAATCCTTGAGTATACTAATGAGTGGTTGATTATGGAGGCTGCTACAGTTGATTTTGATCAAACCGTTGATGTTGGAAGCAGTAAGAAACAGAGAACTCGGTCTGCACCGGAAAAAGGGAGATTTCACGACTATGGGTTCGGCTGAGTTGAGAAGTAGAATGCGCAGGTTACTACAGGCGGATTGTGGCAGGGTACGTAAGACTTAAGAATTTTGAATGGGACGGGAGATGTCAGGAGAGAGTTTCGAAGAACTCAGAAAGTGTTTGATTAGTGCGTTAGTGTTGGTTTTATCGCAGGGAACAGAAAGGTTGTCATTACAGTGATGTGTCTAAGCGAGGTCTGGGTTGTGTTTTAATGCAGAATGGGAAGGTCATTGCATATGCTTTTTGTCAGTTCAAATTGTATAAGAGAGAGTTGAACATGAGATACAGATGGTTGCTAGAATTGATTAAGGATTACGAAAAGATATTGTTTATCAATCAGAAAAGGGCTACCGTGGTTGTTGATGCTTTGGGTAGGAAGTCGACTCTCGAGCATATGGTTGCTTGTCTGATAGTTCAGCCGGGATTGCAACCAGAGTTGATGAAGGGTGAAGTTGAAATTTGTTTGGGAAAGAGCGAACGCAGCTGAATGTGATGGGATGTTGAGTAAGATGTCAATGAGATTGTTCAAGAAAGAGTGTTCATATTTTTGTTCAGGAAGATAGAGCATTGTGATTTCAGATCGGTTATGTGTGTCAGCTGATAAAGAGATTAGAGAGTGGATCTCAAGGAAGGTTATTCCTTTGGTGAAAGTGTTATGGGCCAGGCATGGAACAGAAGAAGAGACTTGGGAACTGGAATCAGTCATGCGAGACAGATATCCAAACCTGTTTTGATCTTAGTTTCGTGGACGAAACTTTTATAAGGGAGGGAGAATGAAATACCCCAAACGTTATAGAAATGGCAAAAAGGTAAATAAAATTTTTGGATCTCTTAAAAGCAGAAAAGTGGGATAAAAGCTCAGTAACAGGGGCAGAAAAGGGGATCAACCCTTGTCCACTTCGGGAGAACCACCGCCGAGCTCCTCTTCCTCTTTACAGCTGCTCGACTTCCGCCGGAGAGCCCGACCAGCTACTGATGCCACTACCACTGCCTTCCTTGGTTCGGGTCGCGACAAACCACTGGTGCGAGACCGCGAAGAGCCCCTGAGCGAGGCCGCGACTGTCTGCTGGTGCGAGGGTTTGAGCTGATGTACGGCCGCCGACGAGCCTGGTTCTCCTGCGCGACCGGGGGAGAGTCGCCATGTGATGTCTTATCGTTGCTGCTGTGCATGACCGCGAGTTGCTGCTGTGCGAGGCCGTGAGAGCTGTTGTTGTGCGAGGCCGCGAGAGCTGCTGCTGGTGGCTGCCCTTCCCGGCGACAAGGAGCCAGAACCGGTGACGAGAGCAAGGTGGATGACAAGGTATTTCGGGGTTGCTTCAATCTGATTTTTTGCATGCAAAATAAATTTCTCTTGATTTTTGGCTGTTGTTGGCAGATTGGGATTTTGGGGCAGAATTGGGTTTGGACAATTTTAGTTTGAAATTTTAGGGAGTTGAAATTTGCTTTTGGCTGGTTGTGTTGAATTGTGCCGCCTCTCGATCTGTTGAAGTAATTGGGTTGAATTTTGTGTGGTTTGGCCTAATTAATTAGGTATAATTTTAGGGTTTTGAATTTGGGGGTTTGTTAGTAATGGCTTTGTATGAGTAATTAACGCTAGGGATTTGCTCAGATTGATTTCGCAGGTTCGTCCGAGTTGGATTTGATCTCTGAGATCGTGGTTGTCGAGTTTGAGGCAAGATGATTCTTGCTAACCTTTCGTATATTTTTATAAAATTACTTTTGCTTCCTATCTGGTTCAGTAATTGATTTTATCTTTGCATGAGTAAGTTAATTTGGATTATTGATTGTGGAATAATTTGGTTGAATGTGTGTGTGTGTGTGTGTTTTAGTATTTGTCTCTTGTCGGACATTGGTTGTTTGTTGGTTATTGGTTTTGTTGTCGGATATTGGTTGTTTGTTGGTTATTGGTTTTGTTATCGGATATTGGTTGTTTGTTGGTTATTGGTTTTCTTGTCGGATATTGGTTGTAGCTGTTGGTTGCCGTTGATTGTCGGTTAGTTGTTGGTTGTTGTTGATCGTTTGTTGTGGATTGATTGTGTGAATAATTGTTGGTTTGTTGGCGGATATCGGTTGTGTGTTTTGTTGTTAGTTATGTGCTGGGTTATGGGTTTTGTGTTGAACCTGGTTGAATATGTTGGTTGGTTGCCTTGTGTTGTGTTTGCATGGGTGTTGGTTGGTTGGTTATGGAGCCGGGGTGAGGGTGTGACCTCATCCGACCACGCGAGGGTGACCTCCGTTGGTTCAGGCTATGGGTGTTGGTTGGTTGGTTATGGAGCCGGGGTGAGGGTGTGACCTCATCCGACCACGCGAGGGTGACCTCCGTTGGTTCAGGCTATCGGTGTTGGTTGTTTGGTTATGGAGCCGAGGTGAGGGTGTGACCTCATCCGACCACGCGAGGGTGTGACCTCCGTTGGTTCAGGCTATGGGTGTTGGTTGGTTGGTTATGGAGCCGGGGTGTGGGTGTGACCTCATCCGACCACGCGAGGGTGACCTCCGTTGGTTCAGGCTATGGGTGTTGGTTGGTTGGTTATGGAGCCGGGGTGAGGGTGTGACCTCATCCGACCACGCGGGGGTGTGACCTCCGTTGGTTCAGGCTAGGCCGGGGTGATGTCTCACCCGTTTGTTTGGTAGTTGTGTGTGATTGACTGTTATGTGTGCGTTGACAATTGTGTGTGATTGACTGTTATGTGTGCGTTGACAATTGTGTGTGATTGACTGTTATGTATGCATTGACAATTGTGCGATTGACTGTTATGTGTGCGTTGACAGTTGTGTGTTGGCAATTGTGTGTGATTGACTGTTGTTTGTGTGTTGACAATTGTGTGTGTCGGCAATTGTGTGTTGACAAGTGTGTGTGTGTGTTGGTTTTTAGATGAATATTGGTTGTGTACTGATTAAGTAGTTTTGTGATGATATTGGTTGTGCGCGTGACTAAGTGGTTGTGTTGGTGAATTTTGACCGTGTGCTTGGTATTGGTTTGAGTTGGATGTTGATTGGTATTAGTTGCGGTTGTGGGCCATTGTTGGCCATTGGTTGTGGTTGTGAAATTTTGTATCTTATAGTTGTTGCCGGTAGCTTGTTGCGGAAAGAGGGTTATGTGATATGTGGATTAATTACCAAGATGGTTGAGTGGATATTTGTGAAAGTTGAATTGGATGTGTCAGCAAAGTTAGATTGATCGTTTCTTTCGTTTGTACTTGTGATGGAAATGAGGTTATAGTGATTGATTGTAACTAATCAAGGTTGTGAACCTGAGTTGATTGAAAGTTGAATTGAACATATTAGCATAGTGAAGAACTGAATAAAGATGAGAAATGAATTGTTATGTGATAATGTGCGTATAGGTTTGATATGTGGTTGGTTGGTCGGTGTGATATTGGTTAAGTATAGTTATATATATATATATATATATATATATATATATATATATATATATTGTGTGGTAGGTTGTTGTTTGACATGATTGGATTGTTGTGACAATGCTATGTGTTTTTAAACTGTTTGGCTTGAGGAGTCTTGCCAGTCTTGATGGAAGACTGACCAACTTCGGTTTACGTGCCGTGGTTGGCTGGGGTATCGGGTCCCCCAGTCAATCAGGCTTTGCAGGTTTGCAGCAACAAGCGGGTTCTGGATCACAGATTGGTCTTCACAGTTAAAGATTTAGTTTTGCATCGGATTTGAAAATGTTGTATTTGCTTCCGTGTTTTGGATAAATTGATGTATTTAAACTGGATGATAGGTTTAAGTATTGATTTAATCTTGAACAGGGTATTTGATGTTGATAACTTTTGTGTATTTGGAAGAGTTTGGATTTCTTTTCTTTTAGAAAACCGCCTTATAGTCCTTCGAGACTATGACACTGTAGCACCTCTGGCCCGGGGTGTTACATATTTAACCACATAACAAACCAATAAAACAAAAAATTACAAATATTAAATTTGAATTAGGACTAAAATTGAAAGTTTGTTACAACAAATTTTATAAATGACACAGATGATTTTCATTTAAATGGTTTATTTTTGTTGAAAGATTAGAATGATTTGAACAAACTTTCTAAGTGATTCATATATAACAAACTCTTCAAAATCATAATTAAAGTTTGTTAGGGGAAAAGTAAAAATTACAATAATTTGAAAAAAAAAGAAAGCTAAAAATTGATAATTGACTCATATATTTTTCTTCTTTCAGTTTGTCTAAATGTTAGTATTGTTTCGGCTTATATAAATTTAATTAGTTACAGTTAACTAATTTATTGTTTCAACTTATCTAATGTATAACATTTAAAAACATGAGTTTATTAATGATTATGTTAGTGGTAGATTTATGCACGTTAATACAATGACAAAGATGGTATTGATGTATCAGCTTTTGAACTCTATTTTTTATATTGAATAATATGATTAGAAGGTGTAATTTTAAACGAAATCATATATTTGAATCTGCTCCTTATTTTAAATTTACATATTTAGTCAAACTACATTTATCGAAAAAAGTTATTAAAAAAATATTTTAATATTAAAATCTCTAAGTTTGTTAGATAAGATTTTATTTAAAATCTCACAAAATATTTTGGTTAAAATAAATTAAACTTAAAATTTTAAAAAGAGAATTAATCACAAATTAACACATATGAATGTAAATTTGTTTATATTTTATTCGATAAAATATTGATAGGAAATTGTACTTTTATATTATATAATTGAAGTGATAAAATAAAATTATACAATGTAAGAAGAGATTTCGTGTGGTGACATTTATTTTATAAAAATTATGTTTAATTAAAAGTGTGAGATTTCGAAAGGATATACTGTAGTATTTAGTCTTGGAATTTTAAAATAAAAGAGAAACGTATATAAAAAACAAATAAATAAATTATTTGGTTATGGATTGAAACGATTATTATTTGAAAGATTACAACGAATTGATATATTCAAATTATATAAATTAGATTTGACCAAAATAATATTTACATACATTTGGTTTTTAAATTAGTATAATTTAAATCCATCATATTTACATGCTGAAAATTTGGTTAAGATTTTGTGGTTTATATTTTGTTAATGAATATAACTTTAAAAGAAAAAAAAATTGTGAACCCAAAATCGTAATCTATATATAAAAAATGATTTGATAAGAGTTTTATATTTAAAGTGAAATAAAAATAATAAAATGAGAAAAGAGAACGAATGAAAAAATAACACGTAGGAATGGTCGGTCCAGAAACGTTCTAAGAGTTCAAAAGGACAAAGCTTTAATATATAAGAGCACATGAAACACCGACATAATTTCGATATAAATATATCTTATGAAACATTATTACAGAGAAGCTGACTTCTTGGCATGAAAGAACTATGCATTGAGGTACTATGTGCAAATGTGAAGACTGACCCGCGTCCAAGGACGGGCAACCGACAGAAGCTGGTGACAGACTTCTTAAAGATCATTCGACAAGATGATTTACATTTTCCTTATCTTAGGAAAGGAATCAATTGATTTGCCAATGTGCAAAAAAGAAGAAGAATATGCTATATTGTTTATGGACATGGTCGACTCTTGTTATATAATTTTTCCCCTAAGACATGACACAATTTAATAAGAAACGAGTATGCTATCGTCCATGGGCATGATCAACTCTTGTTATGCTTTTGCTCCTAAGACATGACACAAAGGTGAGAGTGCGTTTTGCCCATGACTTGATATTTTTTTATCGAAGGAGAGGCGACACTCTCCGGATTTCACTAAATAAAATTACTGAAATACATAGTTGATGCGATCCCACCAAGCGTAAGTGCCGAAGAGGAGGACACAACCTTGCGCGCGCCACAAGAAGGACCAATCACAAGGGCACGCGCTAAGTCCATTGCGAACGCGGTGAATTCTATAATTCAACGCGTTCAAGCAAGCCAAGGCAACAGGGAGCCCAATCAAGAGAACGCGTTCTCCCTTCAAAGGCTCCAAGAGAACACACAGATTGCGTTCAGAGTGCGTCTTCTTTCAACCATTGAATGAACGCGATCATTTCAAACCAGATCACGATCTTCAGCATTGATGAGCATTAATTGAGAATATTCGACATTAATGGCTGAATCCATTTTTGAATTCAAAACGTGATCTGTGTAATTAATGTAATCTTATCCTTATCTTTGCATTTACTTCATAGATTTGGGTCATTAAGACCCTGATTAGCCTTGTATAAATAGGGCTCTTTGGCCATTGTAAAGGGTTTTACGTCTAATTCAAATTCAGAGCTTGAGTTGAAAGCATTGCTTCCTCCCTTTGAGTATTTGGGCGTCACAATCTCTGCTTCTCACCTCCTTCACCGTCTACTTCTCTTCCTTTCACCGCCTTTGCTCGCGCTCCGGCACCACTCGACCACGTCGAGCCTACCTTACCACCACCGCTCCATTGCCTACACTTCTTCGCTACACTTCCCCCTCCGCTGCTACCAAACACAACTCCACCTTATCCACTCAAACACCACTCATCATCACAATTCCTCGCATTCCATCCTCCCAAATCAACGCGTTCTTTGTCCAGAACGTACCAATTCGTCGCAGCGGCTGCCGTTACAAGATCTCGATCCTTTCATCGCTTGTAGGAACGCATCAACTGGTATCAGAGCCTAATCTTGTAAGTCGCTACTAAGCTCATTTGTTCACAAATTTTGTTTTTTTCATCCATCATACTTGCTTCCGCCACCCCCATTTTCACAAATTTTTTTTTCTTTTTCACCCACCTATCGGTCCTACAAGAGAAATCTTGGCCGAATTGCGATACCTTTGCAAACTGGTGTGTTTTGCTTGTTTGAAAATTTCCTTAATTAATTGCGTGTTTTCGTAAGTGATTGCAAAAACAACGCGGTGAATACTTGACATATTCAACGCGTTGACCAAAAAAATATACATCAACTTCTTCTCCCCCATCACGACATCAAAAACGTGATTTCTTTCTTCTAGTTACTTAGCCATTATTTTTATTTTTATTTTGCTTTCCTTTCAGATCCACTCGTCAATCAATACGAGTTCTTGGATCTGATACAAAAAAAAAACAAGTCGCATCAACAAAAACAAAAAAAAAGATCGCGACGATTCAAAAAATAAAAAAAAAAAGAGGTAAAGCCAAAATAAGGCAACCCTCTTTCACCACCAACGGCTAGGCTCATTTCTTAATCTCTCCGCCGTCTAGTGTCTCGCGTGGTTTCTGTCTTGTTTTAACGCGTTCTTTACGCAAGATCTTAAGACAACATTCGTTTGGTTAAGTGGTTTTCACGCTTGCACTTCACACTTGTTTGCTAGCATGTTAGCCGCCCTCACGGCCAAACAATCCTTATAACCAACGTGAACACTTGTGCATTCGTAGTGCTTGCTTTATTTGTTCTTCGTTGTCTTTTGTGCTTTTTTACTTGCAATGGAAGGTCAGGATGTTGTAGGGAATGTCGCGGCACAGATTGGTGCCAATGGACAAGGGAACAACCATCCCCCACCCCAAGCACAAGACCCCAACCTTACTCAAGATCCAAATCAACCTCTCCTTGAGTTGTCACCGGAGCAGCGAGAGATCCAAGACTTGAGACGTCAACTCGCTGAGGAGCGACAGGAGAAAGAGGCCCTAAGACGCGCTGCTATGCAACAAGCAGACCCCACTATGCAGGTCGCGATGAATCCAATGTTCGTGCCCAATACAACTGAGACGAGTCCGAACCAGCAACGCGTGGACAAGGGCAAGGGCGTGATGCCCTCCACTTCAAATCCTCAACCACGCCTCAAAAGGATCCAGTCGGTCATCGAGAGCAAACAAGGCCATGTCTCTCATCGCGATAGATATGTCCCACAGGCTACTCCAGTTCGCGATGAGGAATATCCAGAAGATGCGGACGATGACCAAGGTGAGTACCCTGACGATCTCGTTTATGATGACAGGTACCAACAAAGAGATCAACGCGAGGTTGCGACAACCACGCGTTCTGGCAGAATACAAAGGGGCACACGTGATCCCACGTTGGCGCGAAAATCAAGTCGCAACAGACAGATGGTGCCGCGTCAGAAGCATTATGCTAACACCCCAGTGCCTTTCAACGTGGAGGACCACCTGGGCCACCAAAGTGCGCGCACTACGCGCTATGGTTCAGATGGGTACTATTCCACCACTCCTCTGCCACAGGATGATTTTGAGGAGTTTGATGACGAAGAGATGGAGGACTCTGGGATGATCAACCCGGGGAACTTTCACCAACCACTAGGGGATCCAGCGGAGCTACAAGACAACCCCCAAGACTGGTTTCCTCCAGCACAACTCCCTCAGAATCAACAACGCGAACAACGCGTTCTTTGGAGAAACAACCAGCTTTACACTGAGAATCAACGCGCTAACAGAGACGCGCGAAGGAACAACAGAGGTCATGGCCAATTCCACCAGGCTCCTATCAATCAATATGCCGCATAGGAGTTCCCACCTGCTCAACTGCAAAGAACGCGTGATCCTAATGCACTGTGTCTCAATCTCCATGACATCAAGGTAAAACTTGAACATTTTTATGGCGAATATGATCCCGCTGTGTTTCTTGAATGGTTGCAGGCCACGGAGTACACCTTGATCTTCACTCAGATTCCACCCCAAGATTACGTGGCCGCGGCGACTGTCCACTTCAGAGGTGTCGCGCGAGTTTGGTGGCATCGATTCGTGGATGACAGGATAAGGCGAAACCTGGTGCCTCTGACTGAATGGCACCAGCTTAAGTTCGTGATGACACAGAAGTATGTTCCACAAGACTACAAGAACCAGATGCGACTAAACATCGCGATGGCCAAGCAAGGGAACAAGACGCCCCTTGAGTTCTTCTCACAACTCGAGGACATGTACTACAAGGCGTCTATCAGTGTCGTGCCCTCAACCTTGAGGATAAAGTTTCTGAGTGGTCTCAACACAAACAGCAGAGACCAATTGGAGGTATTGCCCATCAAAAACATCAATGACTTGACGCATGCCGCGATAAAGATTCACAATCAACTCGTTCGCAAGCGCCAAGCCCCATACCAACCATATGGACAAAGAAGGTATGATTCTAACTCAAGTCCATTACCTTCTACTAATGTGCGTGGTCTTGCCCCAGGAAACAACCAAAGTTCTCAGAACAGGCAAGGGAAGATCGCGATGATTCCAGGGACGACAGCGCGCGCTCCACAAGCTAAGGGTACTCCCTCTACCCAAGACAGAGCGCGTGACATGGAGTGTTACAAGTGTGGAGGCAGAGGACATATGATGCGCAACTGTCCCAACGCGAAGAAGGTCCTGTTCTCCACAGTCTCACAAGGCTATGAGTCCTTTGAAGAAGAGGAAGCCTTCGAGACTACTGCTGCTGAAGCTGAAGATGAAGACGAGGAGGCCTACACTTGTGAACCAACCGCGCTGCATGAAGGCACCGCACTAAGCCTCGTCACTAGAAGATTGCTCACAGTCAAGGAAGCTAGTCTTGTGGATCAACGCGAGAACCTGTTTCACACGCGTTGTTTGGTCAAGACTGCGACCTTGAGTGTGATAATCGATGGAGGTAGTTGTTGCAACATCATCAACGAAAAGGTGGTAAACCACTTCAATTTGCCAACTACCCCGCATCCACAGCCATATGGACTACAATGGATCTCGTCGAGTTCAGGTAACACTGTAACTCGTCAATGCTTAATTCCTTTTTCCATTGGCCAGTACACAGACACTGTTCTGTGTGATGTTATCACCATGGATGCGACACACTTGTTGCTGGGGCGTCCATGGCAATTTGATCGACGCATTCTTCACGATGGGTATTTAAACACTTATGTGTTTACTTACCACGGGAAGCGCGTCACGCTCTTACCTATGTCGCCGAATGAGATATTACAGGACCAGGTAGAGCGCGAGAGGCAAAAGGCTATTGAGGCTGCCAAGAGCCAAGGCAGCCAAAGTACGCGTTCTTCTGGGGAAGCCAAGCAAAAGAAAGAGGTGGCTTCTCAGGAAAGAACGCGATCCAAGGAGGTGCCTCAAAACACCAAGGCAGGCACAAATTTGCAAGGAGGCTGTGAGCACAGACTCCTCTTGGCACGACCAAGTGACCTGACGCCTTCTCTCCGAGGGAAGGCGCCTTGTTTCTTACTAGTGCCACAACCAGGTCAAGAAGACGCGCCTATTCTGCAAGGCATGCCCAGCGAAATAACCCAGCTGCTAGAGGAGTTCAAGGACCTCTTCCCTGAGGAGCTCCCACAAGGATTGCCACCACTGCGAGGCGTTGAGCACCAAATTGACTTGGTGCCTGGCGCGTCACTTCCCAATCGAGCAGCTTATCGCGCTGGCCCAGAAGAAACCAAGGAACTTCAACGACAAGTCCAGGAGCTACTTGATCGTGGCTACGTAAGGGAGTCCTTAAGCCCTTGCGCGGTTCCGGTCATCCTGGTCCCCAAGAAAGATGGTTCGTGGCGAATGTGTGTCGACTGCCGCGTGATCAATCAGATCACGGTGAAGTACAGACACCCAATTCCTCGCCTGGATGACATGCTGGACGAGCTCCATGGCGCGATGATCTTCACAAAAATTGACCTCAAGAGCGGCTATCATCAGATTCGCATGCAAGAGGGAGACGAGTGGAAGACCGCGTTCAAGACGAAGTATGGTCTTTACGAATGGCTTGTCATGCCATTTGGATTGACCAACGCGCCGAGCACGTTTATGAGACTGATGAACCATGTGCTTCGCGAGTTCTTGGGCAAATTCGTCGTCGTGTACTTCGACGACATTCTGGTATATTCTTTATCTCTTGCTGATCATGTTAATCATTTGAGACTTGTTTTGCAGTGCTTGAGAAGGCAAGAGTTATATGCCAACTTGGGCAAGTGTCGCTTTGCTTCCGACACCACAAATTTTCTAGGCTATGTGGTCTCTAGAGATGGGTTGTGCGTTGATGAAGAGAAGATCGCGGTAATTAGAGACTAGCCTACTCCGACGACCCCAACCATGGTGTGAAGCTCTCTGGGCTTAGCAGGTTTTTATCGGAGGTTCGTAAGGAATTTCAGCACAATCGCGGCGCCTTTACATGAGCTGACCAAAAAAGGTGCCGTGGTGATTTGGAAAGAGAGCCACAACAACGCATTCAACACGTTGAAGGAGGCACTATGCAACGCGCCACTACTTCATCTCCCAGACTTCAACAAACATTTCGAAGTGGAGTGTGACGCGTCAAACATTGGCATTGGTGGAGTGCTCCACCAAGAGAGAAGGCCCATCGCGTACTTTAGCGAGAAACTCACCGGGGCCACACTCAACTACCCTACGTACGACAAAGAGTTGTACGCGCTGATTAGGGTCCTGAAGACTTGGTAACATTACCTATGGCCGCGTGAATTCGTCATTCATTCAGACCACGCGGCACTCAGTTATCTCAAGAGCCAAGCACATCTCAGCAGACGCCACGCACGCTGGGTTGAATTCATGGAAACGTTTCCATACGTGGTGGTGCACAAGAAAGGCAAAGAGAATGTGGTCGCTGACGCGCTCTCTCGAAGGTATGTGCTCATTTCTGAACTTCAATCCAAACTTCTTGGTTTTTCGTTGATTAAAGAGTTGTATGCGTCTGACTCCTTCTTCAAGCCTATTCTGGAGCAATGCCTTAGGAACCGCGAGGTAGAAACATTCTTTTTGCAGGATGGGTTCCTATACAAAGCAGGACGCTTATGCATTCCAAGCTCACCCATCCGGAAGCTGCTGATACAAGAAGCACATGAAGGCCGCGGTCATTTTAGCGTCAACAAGACACTGGCAGCTCTTCGCGAGCATTTCTTCTGGCCAAAGATGACATACCAGGTGACTCGCTTCTGCAACAGTTGTGTCACTTGCCAACGCGCCAAGTCCACTTCCTATCCTTATGGTGTCTACACTCCACTGCCAATCCCCTTGGCGCCTTGGAAAGACTTGTCCATGGACTTTATCACTGGCTTACCTGTCTCCAAACGAGGTAAGGATTCTATCTTTGTGGTTGTTGATAGGTTTAGCAAAATGGAACATTTTATCGCGTGCAAGACCACACAAAGCGCGTCTGAGATTGTCGCGTTGTTTTACGACAACGTGGTAAGGCTACACGGAATACCGCGTTCTGTGGTCAGTGACCGCGACACAAAATTCGTGTCTATTTTCTGGCGAACATTATGGGGGAAACTTGGTACAAAATTACTTTATTCTACTAGTTATCACCCCTAGACAGATGGTCCAACTGAGGTGACCAACAGGACACTAGGCGCCTTGCTTAGGACGATGCTGAAGACCAACCCAAAAGGTTGGGAGGACTTACTTTCCACTGTGGAGTTCTCTTATAACAAGTCTAGGCACTCGGCTACAAAGCTCGCGCCATTTGAGGTTGTCTACGGAAGGAACACGCTCACTCCTTTGGACCTACTGCCGTGTCCTTTGAAGGACAACGAACATCCAAGTGCGGCAAATCGTGCGCGTTGGATTCAAGAGTTGCATCAGAGAACGCGCGAACAGTTGGAGCAACGCGCTGATGAATATACCAAACAACACAGGAAAGGACGCAAGCGCGTCATTTTTGCTCCAGGTGACCTGGTCTGGGTACATCTTCGCAAAGGACGATTCCCCGCAAAAAGGAAGTCCAAGATTGCACCATGTGGAGATGGGCCATTTAAGGTGCTTAAGGTAACTGGCGACAACGCCTATGAGATCGATCTGCCCCCGGATTATGGCGTACACAAAACCTTCAATGTTGCAGACTTGGAGGCATACGTGGCGCCCGACAGTGATGATGGTGAAGTGGGGACGCTTCACAGCCAAGTGGGGGAGGGTGATGCGATCCCACCAAGCATAAGTGCCGAAGAGGAGGACACAGCCTTGCGCGCGCCACAAGAAGGACCAATCACAAGGGCACGCGCTAAGTCCATTGCAAACGCGGTGAATTCTATAATTCAACGCATTCAAGCAAGCCAAGGCAATAGGGAGCCCAATCAAGAGAACGCGTTCTCCCTTCAAAGGCTCCAAGAGAACACAGAGATCACATTCAGAGTGCGTCTTCTTTCAACCATTGAATGAACGCGATCATTTCAAACCAGATCACGATCTTCAGCATTGATGAGCATTAATTGAGAATATTCGGCATTAATGGCTGAATCCATTTTTGAATTCAAAACGTGATCTGTGTAATTAATGTAATCTTATCCTTATCTTTGCATTTACTTCATAGATTTGGGTCATTAAGACCCTGATTAGCCTTGTATAAATAGGGCCCTTTGGCCATTGTAAAGGGTTTTACGTCTAATTCAAATTCAGAGCTTGAGTTGAAAGCATTGCTTCCTCCCTTTGAGTATTTGGGCGTCACAATCTCTGCTTCTCACCTCCTTCACCGTCTACTTCTCTTCCTTTCACCGCCGTTGCTCGCGCTCCGGCACCACTCGACCACGTCGAGCCTACCTTACCACCACCGCTCCATTGCCTACACTTCTTCGCTACACTTCCCCCTCCGCTGCTACCAAACACAACTCCACCTTATCCACTCAAACACCACTCATCATCACAATTCCTCGCGTTTCATCCTCCCAAATCAACGCGTTCTTTGTCCAGAATGTACCAATTCGTCGCAGCGGCTGCCGTTACAAGATCTCAATCCTTTCATCGCTTGTAGGAACGCATCAATAGTGAGGGAGATTAGCTCCCCTTAAATCGTCCAAAAGAAAGTTGAAAATTGTATAAGGAGGCTCCTCTAAGAGGTGCAAACCAACCGAAAGACAAAAGGCAAATTTAGCAAGGCAGCTTGTGGCTCTATTCTTCTCGCGGTAGATCTGTTGGACCCAGACTGTCTAGTCCTTCTAGAGGGAGCCATGGCATCTAAATATCATAGGAGCAAGTGGGTGTGTAGTTGGAACGCCTTTGGGCAAGAATAGGACAACAAGTTGTGATTCCACTTCGACAATAATTTTCCTATGGCCAGTAGCCCATGCTAGTTCTAAGCCATGAATTACCCCCCTATAATTTCATTGTTGGGACAGAACATGTGCCCAAGTTTGTAGGAAATCCAACCAACCACCTCCCTTCATGGTCACAAATGAGACCTCCCACTAATGCCACTCATGAATATCCCCTACAAGCACCATCCGTATTCACTTTGGTCCATCCAATCTTTGGTTGGTCCCATGAACGCAACCTCTCCACTTGGGTCCTGATTCTCCCACATTCACTTTGTTGCATCCAAGCATTCTTGAAGTCCACTGCTTGTTGGGTAATGAGTTCCTTGGCATATTCACTTCGATGTGGCGTGAAAAACACAATCCCCATTTCTCCATTTACATGCCCACCACAAGGTAATGGCAAAGACAGAGTTCTGTTGGAGCCCATTGTGCAAGGTGAAGGTGTCTTCAAGATTTTGCAGGATCCAGGAATGGAAATCAAGGGAGAAGAAGTTAGCATGAGAGGAAGCCGATAAGAGATTAATCCAAACCTGTTTGATGCGTCTGGAATCTCACATAAGATGAAGGATTGTTTTCGGATGTTCCAAGCAAAAACTGCAGGTCGATTCAGTGCCCATGTGTCTCCTGCATCGCTCATCATTAGGGTGTGTGATCGTCTGGTTTTCCACGAGGGAAATAGTTGGTGGTTCACACATAACCAACTTCGGCTCGTCTCTCCAGGCGGCCTCTCTCCCCGATCCCCGCCGGCGGTTTCCGGTCACGTCGGACGTCGTCCAGTGCCGAGATTGAACCTGAAAAGAAGAGGGGCCCGAGGGTGACCCCGGGCTTGCCACTCCAATGCTCAAGTCAGTACTCAACCCGCGAAAAAAAGGGCAGTAAGGGCGGTAGAGTATAGAGTATCACAGTGCTACAGTTGTCGAAGGGTTTAAAGTGTGGTGGAGCTATGGCGGTCGAAAAAGTATAGGGTACAGTGAAGCAACAGTGATCGAAAGAGTATGGAGAACAAGTTTGGTTTTAGCCGATAGGATGGGAGAGAGAGACCAACCAGAGAGAGAGTCGAGAATCCCCTTTCTCAGTTACAATTTCCCCCTTTTATACCTGGAGTCCGATGGCCTTTTGTGTCGCGTAGCCGGCCCAGGCTATGAGGGGGGTACTCGGACCGAGCGGCCAGGTTGGGCCAGGAAGAGGCCGGCAGGGCGATGCGAGAAGGAGGGCCGTAGACGATATGGCCAGGAGGAGCTAAGAGTGCTTCTTGGGGCTTTGTTTCGAGTTGGGCTACTGTCAGTTGGGCCTTCCTTCTGCTTGGGCCGACACGTCTCGGCCGGGCTAAATCCGGCTCCCACAGTGAGAATTTTTTCTCCTATGGCCAGCCACATGAAAGTGCTTATCTTCTCAGGTAATGGAAGTTTCCATGCCATTTTGTGTAAAGTTTTCTGGGAATCGGTCATGTTACGTTCACCAATTATGCTTCGATAACCCAACAACACAGTATAGATTCCATTATGTGAATTCCTCCAACAAATGGTGTCTTGCGCAAATTGATTAGCCGAAAGGACCGTTGCAACTAGTTGGAGGAGAGATGTCGAAGGCAAGTATTGCGAGAGGACATCCCACTTTCAACCAGTTGAAGCCTTCCAAAACTCATGTACATGTGCATCAGTGTGACCGTCCTCAACTTGGATAATGGCCATTGAGCAGAGAGGGGATGAGCCTAACTAAATATCCTTCTAAAATTTTGTATCAACTCCATAAAAGACATTTCATCGTATACCTGGGATGACAACTTCTTTTGCTCCAAGGGAAATACTTCTCCAGATAGCAGAGCCTTTCTTTCTAGCCAAAATATTTTCTCTAATATTACCCGATCCCACTCTATACTTGGAGATGAGAATTCTTGTCCATAAATCATCTGGGTTCTGAAGGAGTTTCCAACTCAACTTACTAACCAGCGCTAAATTTATTAATTTGGTATACCTAATCCCAAGTCCACCCTCTGCCTTAGGTTTGCACATCGTGTCCCATTTGACCAAGTGAATACGTTGGTTGCCATCATAACTTCCCCAAACAAAATCTCGGCAAAAATTTTGGTAAGAGTTTTCGTAACGGAGGCAAGCAAATTTCCAGTGCTAATAACATAATTTGGGATGACCGTAAGAACTGACTTCGTAAGGGTAATGCGACCAGCTAAGTTCAGAAGTCGTCCTCTCCAGCCATTGAGCCGAGTATGCATTTGTTCAATCAAGTCGTTGAAAGTGCTTTCAGAGATCCGTTTGTGCATGAGGGGCATACCCAAGTATATCCCCAAGTCACAAGTTAAGCTAATACCACTTTCAGTGGTGGTGCCAAGTGAGTCACTTTTTTTTATGGCGAATTTGCATGGGTATCCTACTTTGTAAAAAAAAATTGTAGAAATACCCCATAAACTACAAAATAGCAAAGCATGCCTATTTGGGTATTTTTGCCATAAATTCTATTTTATTTTATTTTTTCTTTTAAAACAAAAAATCAAAGAATTTTTTTTTATCAAAACAAACTCAAATGAAAATTATAAAGTAGTAAACAAAATCGTAAAAAATGGTTTTCCTTTTTTTTATTAAAGATACAAACTAAAGATTTAGTGAAATCTTTATCAAAAGTTTTTGTTATTTTTCTGTCAGCGTTTGTTCTAAATCCTGTCGCTCTTCAATATTCATTCTGTCACCAGAACAATATTAAAAATGAAAAATGAAAAATATTTAAGGAAAAAAAAAATTATTTACCAACTTATTTTGTTACCCCTCTCCTATAATTACGGTTATTTAAGATGGAAATAATAAAAGATTTTGTGAGATCTTTTTAGAATCAGTTTTCCTAAACAAATAGAAACGATTTCACTCACCCTTATCCTTGAAGTATTCTGATTCACCCTAACTAACTCCTTTTCTTCATCATCGTTTTTTTTTACTGAAGTCGTCATCTTTAATTTTCGCCGAAGCAACATGGATAAGTATAGTTCCTGTCACATAGCATACTCTATCATGTCGATCTTCTCTGTTTTGCATATAATATTCATGTCTTCACTGTTCCAACATTTTTTAGGTCGAAGCAACTACTTATTCACTCTGAATACCGATGGTGAATGGAAGGTTTTTGGAGATAAGTTGTATTACGATGGAAAGAAAAAATCAAAAGCAATTGTAGTGTCGGAAAGCATAAAACATTTTTTTTCCGCAGTTCGTCATTGTGGAAGGTGCGGTCAGTAGGGACATTACCAGAGAAACTGTACAAGGCTACTACCATGAACATATGAACACACTAATCCAGTCATCCTACTAAAATTATCATGTCCGAATGTGGAACACACTAGTCATTTTGCATGGTTGGAAATACTTTGTTTTGGTTTGTTTTCAAGTACATTGTTTGGATTTAGGGTTTAGAAGTAACTTTGTTTCTCCTTTCATTTATGTTTTTCAATGAAATTTTAGTTGAATTATCTGTGAGGTTGACAACAACTTTTTTATAGACCAAGCTTGTTCTACTTTGTTGAAGAACATGGTGGCTCTCCTCCTATCAAACTGAAAAAGACTCCAATTTAAAATTGATCATAATTTCCATCTTACTACATCATAATCCGGTCAGCGAACTATAACCATCCTTTCAATGTAAAAAAATATTCTGGTAAACAAGCGTTGATAGGGTTCAAATTGAACAACATGATTTTCATCTTACTACTATTTCATCCGTTAATCATACAAAATGTTTCACGAAGATGAGATTATTGGGCCCGTATAAGGTGGACTGAAGATGAGATTTTTGGGATTCACATGATTTAGTCAACAATTGTCTGATCACCTTATAAAGAATATCATGTCACTCATATAAATAGTATATGTCAAGTAAACAAAACGTTTCACGAAGATGATATTATTGGGCCCGTATAAGGTGGAGTGAAGATGAGATTATTGGGATTCACATGATTTTCATTAAGGTCAACAATTGTTCAGTCACCTTATAAAGAGTATCATGTCACTCATATAAATAGTGGATGTCAAGTGAACAAGACATTATAGGTTTGCATATCACATGATTACGAGTTCAAGAATTATCCGGTCACCCTACAAAAAAACAACCTGACAGTCTTTCGAATAGTTGTCTAGTGAACAAGAGGTTTTTGGGATTTAAATGAACTACATATTTTTTCACTAAGGATCTGGTCATCCTGTTATAATTACCCTGTCCCTATGTAATAGTTGTCTGCTGAACAAGACATCTTTGGGATCCAAATGAACAACCTATATGATTTCATTTAAGTCGTTAAATATCCGGTCATCCTTTTAAATTTAACCTATCAAATTGTTATGTGCTTGACTTGAAGTTGAGTGGGCTACGGTGCAAAGAACATTCTTCCTCAGATTGCAGACCTCCTGTTTCTGTTGCTGTTTTGTTGGAGATTACACTTGCAAATTGCCACTAGGTTTTGACTTTTTTAGATACTGAAGTAGGTCTAGTTTTAAGAAGAAAAAAATCTTATTCATATTGTTTAAGAATTGTATAAATGGAAAATTGAAATAACATAAATTTGTTGTTTAAAAGAAAGATGCTCAACATTTTATTGTTAACTATATAACTTGTATAAATATATTATTTTTTACTCATACATATTCTCGTATAGTTATCCTTTTTATTTTTAATCATGTAATTATTTTCATACATGGGATATTTTTGTTGAATTCGTACGTATTCCACTATCATTTATCGTGTATTTTCAATAAACTATATTATACCAACATAAAATATTAAAATTATATCAATATTTTAATATTAAAAATTATAAGTCACAATATTAGTTAAACATAAATATGTGTTTATAACAGAATTCTAGCTTTAAAAGTTATATGTTGCAATGTTATATTAAACATATATTATTTAAGAATATGAAATATCAATCATATTAACTCAAAAATGAAAAAAAAAATAGAAATAGAAATAATGTAATGACTACATGTAAATCATTAGTATAAAATACATTAAAAAAATTGAAGTAAAAAAGTTAAGGATAGTTAGAATATAGCAAATGTTATTCCTGTTTGTTATGATGAGTTTATTTACACGATTTCTATTTCACGCACCGGCAAAATTTTTATTTCACGCACTGGTTGATACGTGACGCCTGGTGTGATATGGCACGTGACGCCTGGGAGAAGTTGGTCCGTGACGTGTGGGTGTTGTTGGTGCGTGACGGCCGGGTGATGTTGGTCCGTGACGGACGGTTTGGGAGGATGCGTGACGGTCGGGTGATGTTGGTCCGTGACGGACGGTTTGGGCGGATGCGTGACGGATGGATCAAGCACCAGAAAATTGAATGTAACTTGTTCCCACCTAACTACATTAACTACCATCACATCTTTCCTTTCAACATTACGGCACATTAAACCCTAAACCACTCTTCCCTTTCTCTCCCATAAACTCTTCCCTTTCCCTCCCACAAAACAAAACTTCCATCTCCATCATCTTCCAAGAGTCAATCCATGGCAAATGAAGATGCTTTTTCCAACTTCAATGGTGGAAAAGATCTTGCATCCCAATACATTTACAATGAGGTATGTATTTTAAGCTTTTACATTACGTATTAGTAAAAGTTAAGATTTTTATGGTTTATTCTTGTGAATGCATGTGATTAAGTTGTTCTTATTCCAAAATAAACACTTTCTTAATGTAATTTCAATAGTTGTGATTATATGTTCATAAAATTTTGATCTTTGATCAATGTGTACTAAAAAGTTATAGACTTTGTGTGAAAAAACTGCATGTTTGAGTATTGAGTGATGTTATGTTGTGCAAAACTGTCGCCTTTGTTCGATTCTGTTTTTTGAATCAAAACTGTACATGACGCATGGATTCTATTGGGGCGTGACGCATGGCTTCATTTGGGACGTGACGCCTGGAATGGTTTGGGGCGTGACGCTTGGGTGTTGTTCATGCGTGACGGATGGCCTTTGTCTGGGCGTCACGTATGATTTTGTTGGACATAACTGAATACTTTGCTAATTTGATGTTGTTACTTCAATAGGAGAATAAGTTAGTGTACAACAATTTTAACAATCTGTCCCTAAGTGATGAACCACCGTCCTTCTCACTTGGGTTGGATGGCGAACCTATGCCACCTCAACTGCCTTGTTTGCCGGGAATAGAATGTTTTGCTCAAAGTGGAATTCCATCTGTAAGGTGGCAAGCTCCACCTAAGTTTGGGTTGTCGACGTTACACACACAGCCGAAATTATATTTTCCTACATCTGAAGAAGTAATTGTTTCAGAAGATTATTCTGAGAAGTTTAGCACAGGTGAAGTATTCTGCTCCAGAGATGATGCAATTAAAAGGGCTAGACAGATTGCCTTTGAAAATCACTTATGCCTCACTATTGGTCGGGATAGAAACCTTGGTGGAGGAAGCCTTCGAAAGTCATGGTTGTTGTGTGAAAAAACGGGGATTTACATTCCTAAAGATGAAAACAAAGTAAGGGAAAGAACAAGGAGCAAAAAATGTAATTGTCCCTTCAGATTGTTGTGTCGAGAAAATCCTAGGGACTCATATACAATCAAGGTAGTTGTTGGTACCCACAACCATATCATTGGTGATGACTTGTACGGGCATGCAGTTTCTGGAAGGTTGACACCGGAGTAGAAGAAGTTGGTTAAGGTAATGACAGAAAATCATAGTAAGCCATCGAAGATTGCAACAACACTTAACCAGGACCCGAACAACTGTACTAAAATGCATCAGATTTACAATGAAGTGTACAATGTTCGACATAGTAGGATGGAAGGAAGAACCGTGGTCCAAGAGTTCTTCCATAAGTGCAAGGAGAAAAACTACTTTGTGGAGCATAGGTCGGATCAAAAGACGAATAAGATCACCGACATTTTCTTTGCCAGTCCAGATTCCATGAAACTCCTAAAGGCATTTCCGTACGTCCTTTTACTAGACTCCACATACAGCACTAACAGGTTAGTATAACACATCTACTTGCTACATCTATTTTAACTTGTGTTTATTCATTATGCATGACAAATATTATTTTGCAGGGATGACTTGCCTTTTCTCGAAATAATAGGAGTCACGTCTACATGGAAGAATTATAATGTGGCGGGGGCGTTTCTACAGCAAGAGAAAGAAGACAAATACGTGTGGGCTGCACAACAACTTTTTAAAATGTGATCAAAGTGTCAAGTAACACCGACATGCCTAGTGACAGATCGTGAAAAGGCCTTGATGAATGCATTAGATAAACTCTTTCCAAGTGCCAAGTCAATCCTCTGTAGGCGCCATGTGAAGAAGAACATAGAGGACAATTCTAGAAAGGCAATGAAGGATAAAAGCTTGGGTGTAAGGTTTGCAAATGCATACTATAATTTATTCAAGCAAACAACTGTATCCGAGTACGAGAGGGAGTTGCGTAGAATTCAGTCGGAATGGAGAGTTTGGCCACATCTACTTCAGTATGTAAGAAACAACTGGCTCATCCCGTACAGGGAAAGACTTGTGTCAGCTTGGACAGATATTGTTTTCACGCTTGGAACGTCAACGACAAACAGGTTAGTGGCTACGTCTGAATCTGTATTGCATTCTCAATAGATATCCTTCTTCATGTTTTGATGAAACTTTAAACTCTTTTGTACTAAATATAGGGTTGAAGGAGCACACTCTAGTTTGAAAGACTTCTTGACTACTCCACATGGCAGTCTAGACACGATATTCTGTCAATATCATTCAAAGATGGTTAACCAAGTGAAAGAAATCAAGGGAACCTTCAATGAGAGTGCACAGAACATGATGACACTTGTGACATGGGCTGATGTTTTCAAGCTGTTGAAGTACAAAGTATCTAAGGTGTGCATGATGCCAGATGAGGGTGAGGGATGGATTGCCATGTGTGCATGATATCGCTAGACATGTGACGAGTTCAATCCCTATTAAGCCGACAAAGTTGCATCCTTTTTGGAGGTAATTGAGTTTGTCAGAAGTGCAAGACGAATGTGAGGCTGAGGTGAAGCGCAAAGTTACAAGATCTTTGATGGATCAATTTTATACGGATGAGTTCCCCAATCTGTCAGCTGATGATCAAGAAAAATGTGTCTCGCGACTTTACGACATTGCTCGCCCTGAGAGGACCAGTATGCAAGAGCCGTCTATTTTGAGGCATAAGGGACGACCAATGGGAGCTCCAAACAAAGATAACAGTAAAAGACATCCTTCTTCATGGGAATACACAGACAAAGAGATGAAAGGGACACCTCCCAAGAAGCAACGAGGTAGGCCACCAACTCCCACTAGCCCTACAGCTCCTATCACTCCTTTGAGGCCATCTCAGGTTAGAGCTCCCAAGAATCTTGTGGGTCAAATGTTTCCACCACCGTTTCATGCTCCACAGTCCCTCATTAAAGAATTTGAACCGTATATGGATATAGTTCCGTCGTGTATGCGTGAACACATAAATGGTTACTTTGATATTGTGGGTGATGGAAACTGTGGATACAGAGCCGTTGCAGATCAAATAGGCATTGGGCAGGAACAATGGAGGAGCGTCCGACAATCCATGATTGATAAGGTGAAAGAAATCTTTCCATTGTATAAAGAGACTTGCCTCTTTCCGATTACCCCAGAAAATACGCTGGATGGAGTACTGGAACAACTTACATGGTTTGACGATGGGATAGCCCTAGGAAAAAGTTGGTTGGTGATTCCGGATATGGGTTGTCTGGTTGCTTCTGCATTCAATTGTGCAGTTGTCGTAGTGGGTGGTCTAAATGCTACTTTCTTGCCTTTGCAAGCGGTTCCACATCATCCATGGGGTGCTAAGCTGAAGACGATATATATCTGTTATGTTGAGAAGGAGATTCATTTCATTTCGATATGTTACTAATAATTTAATAAATTTTTATTCATTATCTAAACTCGTTAACCAGGCAATTGAATACGTTCTCCATTCTTTTGTAGGTGGCCTTATCAGAGACGTCACCGTTGCCTCCAGTATTTTCCATGTGGGAGCATGCAAAGGATGCGTCTGCTGCTTATCTGTATGATCCATTCACTACTCAGCTGATGGCGTATGGACCTTCCAGAAGACAGAGACGAGGCCGCAAGCCGACTTAAATATTTCTGAATCGCACATTGTAATGACATTGTTAGGACAACTGTGTATGTTTTTAGAAGTTAAATGTGAGAGTTTTTACTTAATCCCGAATTTGATAGTTATGGCAAATACTCAAGAAACTACAATTCCATAAAGAGTGCAACACTCCCTAAAACTCAACCAAAGTAGCAATATAGCAAACTCGAATGAACTTAATCTTCGTCTTCCTCCTCCTCAACATTGTCATGCTCGTAGGGTCTAAAATCTTGGATGCATTCTCGCACAGCTGTGCGCATGTTGTAAAATTGTTCTTCTTCCGCATTATAGAAAGGATTTAGACGATGCAATGCTTGTCCAATAACCTACAGAAATACGTATAAATTAAGAGTGACATTGATATAATTACTGTGTAAACAAATATCCAACACATTTTTTACCTGCACTGGATCTCTGATGCCAGCATCCTCAGGCCTCACACATGGGTGTGTACGAGGTATGTACCACTCCATGTAGTCGGCACTACACTCGTATCCTTGTAAAGCTGGAGGGCCCATCTGTCGGACCCAGATGGAGTGTTGACTTCTTGCATCCCAACTCCAGTTTGACGAGGGGTCATACTGCACTATATAACTCATAAGTGTCGTAGCTCTGTGCGCTTTGATGGGCTCTATAACTGGCCGGGGAATCCCCTGTACCACTCCAAATTGCCTGGATACCCGATCCGACATATAAGGCTCGGTAATTTTGAGAAAAGAGATGACCCCATGAAAAAAGGCAGGAGCCAAATTCGGCTGGTCGTAATTCACGTAGCCATAGGGCTGCCAGTCAACCTACACAAAAAATGGTGCAATTACACAATTATAATACATAAATATGAGAAATAAACTACGTGACGGATGATACTTACATGCCTAGCTTGCATTAAATCCAACTCTTCCCTGTAGTTTCTTCTATGCCTACTAGGAGTTTGCACAGGGTGCCATCGGCTCGCATATGGCACATCGTCGTCGAAGGAGGGATTCGCTTGTGGGCGAAAGCTAGGAAAATATTGATAGATCCAAGTCTGTATATAAGTGTACAACAACAAATATATCAACCTAGCTTATACAATAATTTGTAATTAAATTATATAAAAACAATATGCAACAAAATTCTTACCAGCAATAAGGTGTAGCAGGTGGACATCTGACGACATTCATGTCGTGAACACTTGCCCAATGACCGATACATGAATGCCAATGCGCTAGAACCCCAAGAAAGATTGGAAGTATTACCAATGTTACTCACGAAGGTCACATAAGGAATGGGCAGCATGTGTTGGGACTTGTCTGGAAAGAGGGTCGAGGCCATCAGGTACCACAAATAACCAGACGCGATCTCCTCATCTTCTAGATCATGGGTCAAGCAGTGGGTTTTCAGAGCGTCTGCACTGATACCACTTCTAGCCATTTCTGGAGTCAAGGAAAAAAATTGTATTGCCTTCAGCACTTGTTGATTGTACAACTCATTTTTTGCCTTGAAGCGATCCTCGAGAGGAAGTCCCATTCCTTGTCCTTCAATATGGAGGCCCAGAATCATATACACATCCAGGAGAGTGATTGTCATCTCTCCAAATGGCATATGAAATGAATTTGTTTCTGGCTGCCATCACTCCAGAAATGCTGAAATCAACGACTGATCTACATAACTGTACAACAGGTCCTGCAAATGAGTTAAGCCGTTGCTTCTGGCATGATCGCACCATGCATACTCATCGTCAAGCTTCCATTTTCGTAGCTGCTCTTGTCTGAGCTGAAACGTGAGAGTTGGTCGCTCCTATAAAAAGAATATGTTAGATACATAAAAAAACAATAGTTTAATAACAGACTCAAGTTTTGATAACTTACAATGCCTTGATAAATGAAATATGCAGTGTGGGCCGTGAAACTAAACAGCAGATCTGGGATCACCGGACCTCCCGGTACAGGTCCTACCAACTTCGGTTCGATAGCATTCTGACCTCTAACCCTAGGCCTTCTAATTTGTGTAGGTTCAGCCTGTTCATGCGCCTGTTCCTGCGCTGGTTCCTCGACATGAGGCTGTTGACCATGCCAATATGCTTGCCCACCCATACCTCCTGACCACATGGGCCAATCACTAGTCTGCTCAGCTGCAGGAGGTACGTACCAAGCACTCTCCTGCTGAGCTGCAGGAAATACAAACCATGTCGGATCCTATAAAACAAATTATTAGTACAAAGTATTAAAATAACCGACAGTTTAAGAATATGTATAGTTACTTACCACATTCGAGGTATTTTGGTATAAAGGTGGATCATCCATGTGCGTGTTGTCCAGTGCCGGGTCTTCATGCACAGATGATGTAGGAGGGTCACGGCTCGTACTCGGTCCTGCTTCGTCATTGTTTTTTGATTTCTTGGCCATCGGCCTCCTCCTTCGATATACGTTTACTTGTTCCTGATCTTGCTCCTCACGTAGAGCGGTCCACCGTCTGTGACGTGCAGATCTCGTTTGGTTGTCCATCTGAAATAGAAAAAAACAAAAATTTAAGGAGATCAACAACAATAACAACAACCAAAATAACAACACCCTAAACCAAAACAACAACAATATCAATAACAACAACATCAACTAATACAACAACAACAAACAACACAACAAAAACAACAACTCTGGCAAGTCGTCCGTCACGCATAGGGTCACTTGGCCCGTGACGGACGACATCAACCTGAGCGTGACGGATGAGCTCTGGCCAGGCGTCACGGATGAGCTCAGGCCAAGCGTCACGGCCCAGATCTAGGTAACAACCCTCACAGATCCAGATATGTGGCCAGAATTCGTAAATATACATGTCCAAATGTCCAGATCTAAATGTCCATAGCAATTTTATAGATCGGTTTGTGCAGATCTAAATGTCCAAATCTAACCCTATACAAGTAATTACAAATTGAAAAAATTTCTAAATTCATCTAACAACTTCAATAATTTTAACATAATTGAATTAAGGTAAGATTAAGTTAAAATTTAACTAACCTTGATCGTGACGAGCCACTCCAGTCGAAACGTGACGGATCGTCCTTGGGAGCAAACTTGGGAACGAAAGCAAATGAGAGAATGAGAGTCGGGGGAGACGAAGCCGCTGCTTTATAGCAGCGACTTCGTCCGTGACAGGTGGTCCCGGTTTGGTCGTCACGGGTGAGATGCTTTGGCTCGTCACGGATGGGAGCATCTGGCTCGTCACGGGTGGGAGAATCTGGCTCGTCACGGGTGGGATGCTTTGGGGCGTCACGTATCAACCAGTGCGTGAAATAAAAAATTTACACGTGCGTGAATTGGCAATGGCCTTTATTTAAATGTGTATTTATTTTTAAATAAAAAAGAAATAAGTTTTTAATTTGAAAATATTTGGGTAATTAAAATATAAATTAAACAATGAATGCTAATAAAATTTTATTATCAGTTTTCTAACATATGCCCTAAGGGCACATGTTAAGAATTCTCGTTTTAAAAATTATTCCCTTAAAAGTAATGCTTAAATCCTTTTACAAAATATTAAAAGATCTGATATAATTACACCTAACAAAATCCTTCTAAAATTAAGTGCTTAGGCATAAGTTAGAAAAATCATTTTTTGTATTTAACATGTTCTTAATTATTTTGTGGTGTAAAAATTATCATTGGAGTAGTAACGTAGCTAATACTACGTACGATTTATATCGGAAAGAAGAGTGAAATTATGATAAGATTTGTCATGTTCTTAGAAATAAGATTAAATTGCCATTTTCTTATAAATGAGATTTGCTATAAAAAATAGTGAGACTATGATTTATGTTATTTTGATAACATATCAATATTAGATTAAATGAAATATAACAATAAAAAACCTCACTAATAATTGAGAAGTTTTGGTCGGTTAAAATCAAATTTGATAGTCAGGTAAATTTGATAGTTAGGACGAGAAGAAATTTATATATTTATATAGATTATATTAAGATTTTAATTTAAAATTTTGTTAAATAATTGATGCATTAATAATACTAAGAAAAATAGCACATTAGCGGGGTGAGCTCAAAAGCGTTTCGGTGACTCGAAATATTAATGTAAATTTGTTTATATTTTATTCGATAAAATATTGATAGGAAATCGTACTTTTATATTATATCATTGATGTGTTAATAATAAAATTATACAATGTAAGAAGAGATTTCGTGTGGTGACATTTATTTTATAAAAATCATGTTTAATTAAAAGTGTGAGATTTCGAAAGTATATACTGTAGTATTTAGTCTTGGAATTTTAAAATAAAAGAGAAACGTATATAAAAAAACAAATAAATAAATTATTTGGTTATGGATTGAAACGATTACTGTTTGAAAGATTACAACGAATTGATATATTCAAATTATATAAATTAGATTTGACCAAAATAAGATTTACATACATTTGGTTTTTAAATTAGTATAATTTAAATCCATCGTATCTAAATGATGAAAATTTGGTTAAGATTTTATGGTTTATATTTTGTTAAATTTGTTAATGAATATAACTTTATAAGAAAAAAAAACTTTGTGGACCTAGAATCGTAATCCATATATAAAAATTGATTTGATAAGAGTTTTATATTTAAAGTGAAATAAAAAAAATGAATGAGAAAATGAAACGTAAAAATAGTGGGCTCAAAAATATTATAAATAGAAGTCTACTCCTAAACATTAGATTTTCTTAAACTAGAAAAAATTATCAATCTTCATAGAACCGCCCATCCTCGTACAAAACTCGCCAATATACAATCAACATATAACCGCCATCCTCGTATAAAATACACCAATGTATATGGGGAAAAGATCCCGTGAGGACGTGATTGGCCGTTAGGAATAAGGATGGATCTCGGTTGTCCGTTTCACCCTTCTTCATTAAAATTTCTTTCCGGCGCGTTCCTTGGCGCGTGCCCCTTTCTTCTTCTTTCTTGTTCTCCAATCCAACAGTATGGCTCTTCTCGAGTTGCTGAAATCGTTGCCGCCGTCTTCTACACTCCATCGATTTGATGAAATCGTCTTCTTCTGTTTGATTGCGCATTTACCTCTTTGATCTGGCATTCATCTTCTTCCTTTGATTCAGTATAAATTTGTTTTTGATTACCTGCTTCAACTGATTTTGACGTGCCAAATTAGTCTCGCTTGTAGATCCCTTGAAATTAGGGTTTTTCTTTCTCGTTTTCGATGGATTTAGGTAAGTTCTCGGTGTTGTTGTTGTTGTTTAGTTTATAATATCGTATTTTGCTTTGTATTGCTTTAAATCTCTATAGTTTCTGTTGTTTTTCTTGTTGTTTTAACATATGAACACATTCTCTTTGTATTTCAGATATGAACAAATTTTCTGGTTCATATGAACATATTCTCTTTGTGTTTTAGGTTTACGTACATTCTCTTGGCTTTCGCATATGAACACATCTTTTTATATGTATGCACACATGTGTTTACCTGTCATTAATACATTATTAATTCATCTTTCAATGTATTTAGTCTTTTATATATTATCTGTACATTTTGCATATGCACACAATAATGTTTTAGTGTTTCATATACTGTATATGCACAAAGTGTAAGTTGATGTATGCACACAATAGTGTTAATCATATGCACACAAAGGTGTTTAGCATATGAACACATGTGTGTTAACATATGAACACATCTGTGTTAGCTTATGAACACATCTTAATTTCATCTTTCCATGTAGTTTTAGTGCTTCATATATTATATATGCACACACTAGAAGTTGAGGTGTGCACACAACAGTGTTAATTATATATTATCTATGCAACACGGCATGAATACAATATTAATTCATCTTTTCATTTAGGTAGTCTTTCATATATTATCTATGCACACACTTGAAGTTAAGTTATGCACACAACAGTGTTAATAATATGCACACATGAGTTATAATATATGCACACAACATTCTGCAACTTATGTTTTTGTATTATGTTGGACACATTTTTCAGGAAAGGGTGAAATGGAGGAGAAGAAGGGTACTGTTTCTCCATGCAGTACTATTGAGTATCATTCTCCTGTGTGTGATGATGAATTGAAGCCATATGTTGGACAACTTTTCCCTTCTGTTGAAGCTGCCATTCAGTTTTATCGAATCTATGCAAAAGCAAGTGGTTTTTCTATACGTGTGAATTCATCAAAGAAAGCAAAGTATGGATCAAATGTTATCATATGGAAGTATCTAGTTTGCAATAGAGAAGGGTTCAAGCATGTATCTCCTTATGCTGAGTTCAATCCTGCTGAAGGAGATCTTGTTAAAAGAAGGACGGTGTCAAACAGGTGCGGATGTGATGCTAAAATGTGGTTCAGATTCACATGAAATGAGGGCTACCGAGTGACACATTTTGTTAGTGAACATACACATCCCATGCTACGGAAGTCTGAAATGCAGTTTTCTAAAAGAAGCAGGAAAGTCACACCATTTCACCAAGACTTCATCATGAACTGCATTAAATCAAATGTCGGTGTTAGCAAGAGTTACAAATTCTACAAGAATTTAGTTGGTTCATATGCTAATGTAGGTGCTACTGTTGTTGATTTCAAGAATTTTCTGAGAGGTCTCAATTCATACATGGTAGGCTCTGATGCACAAATGGTCCTTGATGACTTCTACAAGAGGAAGGAACGATCTGATTCGTTCTACTTTGACTATTTTGTTAATAAGGAGGACCAACTATGCCGCTTGTTTTGGTGTGATGCTATTAGTAGGAAGAGTTTCTCTTATTTTGGCGACGTTGTTTCAGCTGATGCTAGCTACCAACTGAATTCGTATGTACTTTCTTCCTTCATCCTATAAATCTGTTAATTACATATGCACACTGAAATAGGAAGACATATGAACACAGTAATCAATTACATATGCACATATATGATTTAACACATGGACACATGAGACTTGGGTTATGCACACTAGGTATATGATATGAACACACTGACTTGTAAATTTCTTCATTGCACATGAAGACATTTGTATACCATCTGCACACATTAATGCATTTCATATGAACAAATTATCAATAACAAATGCACACAGTATTGATGTGTTTACTTTTTATTGATGTTATAGGTATAACATGGTTTTCGTTCCATTTACTGGTGTTGATAATCATAAAAAGTCTATAACGTTTGCTGCTGGTTTGGTGTTGAATGAAGATATACCTTCTTATGTGTGGTTATTTGATAATTTGAAAAAGGCAATAGGCCGTGAGCCGTATGTGATTCTAACTGACCAAGATGCTGTTGTTAAATCTGCTGTTGAGCAAGTTTTTAGTGGTTCTGTTCATCGGTTATGCATGTGGCATATCATGAAGAAGGTCAATCTGAAAGTGAGATTCCCTCATATGACATGTCCTACTACTATTGATGGATTCCATAAGAAGTTTAATGACATTGTTTAGAGCGAGGAACTTACTCCTATTCAGTTTGAAGAGCAGTGGTCTACTATTATTTCTGAATATGGTCTGGAGATGAATGAGTAGTTGGGAGTTATGTTTGATCTAAGATGTTACTGGATACTTTCATTCTTCTACGATGTTAAGATGGCTGGCTTGTTGAGGACAACGTCTCGGTCTGAAAGCCAAAACAGTTTCTTTGGTAATTTTCTTGGGTCGCAGTCAACTCTTGTTGTGTTCATGATGCAGTTTAATAGTGCAATTGAGTCACAAAGGCACAATCAGAAGAAGTTGGATTTGGATTCGTCCACTTGCTCTCCACGCTTGAAGACGTCGTTGGAGATAGAAAGGCATTGTGCTTCAATCTACACCATCAACATGTTCTATGATGTGCAGGAAGAGATTTGTGGTGCTACTTACCAGTGTTCGCTTGTTGATCTGAGGAAGGAAACCGATATTCATCACTATGAAGTTAGCTTCCCAGTTGGGAAAAATCATACAGTTCAACATGTGATTGCTAGTGATGACTACCACTGTTCTTGTAACAAGTTCCTCAGTGTAGGTATTCCTTGCTGCCACATCTTCATTGTATTTAAAAATCTTGGTATGAAGTCATTACCTACAAAGTTCATTAATACTCGTTGGACGAAGCAAGCAATTTTACAGCCTCTTTTTGAAGTGGATGGTTCAGTTGACGATGGTAGTGTTCAGATTGATGAGAAGAAGCAATTGGTGACTGAACTTTTGTCAGAGATGCATTATTGTGTTGATATTTTGGGTGACAATGTTGATAAAATGAAGGAGTTTTTGTGTGTGATAAAGGAGCAAAAGGCAGCTTTTATGAGTGTAGCAACAATTGAGACATCTGCTTCCACCTCAACAAGAAATTATTCAAAATATATAGGTGTTTTACCAGATCAAGTTAATGTTCATCCTCCTCCAAGAGCAAACAACAAGGGCAGGAAGAGACGCATTAGGAGTGGACAAGAGATCGGGATAGAAAACTCAAAGAAGCAAAAGAAAACATGTGTGATTTGCAAAAAGTCTGGACGCAATTATAAGACTTGCCCTCAATATGAGGATTAGGGAACACTTGTTATAGATTCAAATTTTTAACGGAATATTGATTCAAGTTGTATTTTTTTTCGTTAGCTTTTGGTATTCAAACATTCTGTGTTTTCTTTTGTTATTGAAACTTTTACACACTTTTTGTTTTCATGTGCAGAAACTAGATATATTATATGAACACTGTAGGTATGTCATATGCACACACTCGCTCTCACCATATGCTCACAAGAGCTTTCATGATATGCACACACAACAATCATTACATGCCCACACAAGAACTCAACATATGCACACAGAAGAATCCATCATATGCACACAGAAGAACTCATCATATGCACAGAGAAGAAATCATCATACACTATTTCATGTGCAGAAACTAGATATAATATATGAACACACTAGGTATGTCATATGCACACACTGGCTCTCACCATATGCTCAAAAGAGCTTTCATGATATGCACACACAACAATCATCACATGCCCACACAAGAACTCAACATATGCACACAGAAGAATCCATCATATGCGCACAAAAGAACTCATCATATGCACACACTGCCTTTCAAGATATGCACACAAAATATTACACCATTCGTAGACTTCCTTTATATGCACAAACAAGAATACATATATGCACACACAAGAATTCAACATATGCACACACTAGTTATACATATGCACACGGTAAGCTTAGCATTTGCACACAAAACACTGAATAAATGCACAAAAAATATTAGCATTTTATACATTCACTCACAGAAGCAGTACATTGTTATTAATTACAAAACGAAATAAAACCTTCAATTGTCTTCTACCGTAGATGTCTTACTAACATTCAAGCAACTACAACGTTAAATTGTTTTGTTCCAAACACAGTGTAACATTACAACATTCATGGCTTTTTCTTGTTGGTTGCATAACTTTTCCTCTTTAGATAGGCTTCAAGCAACTGCTCAAATTTCTTCTTGTGCTCACATTTGAGGAAAGTAGAGCAGTACTTCACTCTCAAATTGTTCAACTGCTTCTAGTTTTCCTTCAACAGACCGCTGCGCCAATCTGACAACCCATTCCCTTTGTATGTTTCCATGTGTCTCATGGCAAAAATCCCACAGTCTATCTTGTTTTTCCCATCCCTTCAGTTCATCTCTAGTCTCTCAGTGGGAACTTTGTTTACATCCATTATGATTTGAGCTTTCGTTGTCATCTGACTTTCCATGAGAAAATTCACAAATAAAGTTCTCTGCGACAAAAAAAAAACATAAGTTAGTAATAATTTTCCAATTCAATATTAATAAATTTATCATTTATAATCAAGTTATACTCACCAATTCGCTGGGAACTTCTCCATACTTGTCATCACCTCCGTTTGACGAGTTGTCAATTATGTGCACAACTGGTGTCTTGACATTGATTGCAATCACATAATAGTGTCCATGTGCAGTAATTGGGAAAATGAACTATTTAATCAATAAAAATAATGTATGTTAGAACATATCAACCCTTCTGTGTGCATATGCACCCATAAAATATGATGACACTTATGTATCCAGTACTTTGTCTGTGTGTGTGTGCATATGCACACACATGCACACAAGTCTTCATATGTAAGACAAGACATATATGCACACATAAGTGTACACATATGCACACATAAGTGTACACATATGCACACAAAAGTGTGGTCATATGCACACAAAAGACTTATGGACAAATCTGCAATGTGCATATGGTTGAACAATTCCAACTTACTAAGTCAACATTTTGGATCTTCAAATTCTTTTTCTTGAAAGCTTGAACAGAGTTAAAGCTCTCCATTAAGCATTTGTTGAACAATATTGTTTTTTCCTCTATTGCAACTTCTTTTGCCAACACAGTATACATCTGCATGTTTAAGAAAAATGAAGTTAGAAAATGTAATTCGTTAATAATGATATAATTTATTACAGTATGTAATATGTACCATATGCACTGTTGGTAGGAAGAACCTCAATGGAGACGCTGCATCTTTGTATATTTCATTTTCATTTAATATTGTAGTATATCCATCAAAAAGACCACTGTCTAGGCATTGTCCTTCCTTTAATGAGGAGAAGTCACTTTTGTAGTATGAGAATTCATTCACTTTGAAAATCACATCGCTACATGAAACTTATTTCATTAGAAATATGATTTAACATACTTACATACTAAAATTAGATACGTACACAAAAGAATCAAAATATGCATACATAAGAATCAAGATATGCGCACACAAGCTTTAATATATGCACACATAAGAATCAATATATGCACACACAAGTTCTAATATGCACACACAGGATTTAGTATATGCACACACAAGCTTTAATATATGCACACACAAGAATCAACATATGCATATACACTAACTATCATATGAACACATAATATTTGAAAATAACATGTATATCAACTTACCGGCTTTTTATTCTTGTGTTCATCAGCCAATCGTAGATATTTTTCTCCTCTGTAGTTGCATGCTCATTAATATCAACCTCTCTTGCTTTGAACGGAGATTTCACATATTCTGAAGGATTAGTTATCCTTTTCTGTACGTTATGCACCGGTGTCACATAAGAGTTTCCAACCACAAATGTTATCTAATAATACACACAAACCATTAGAGTCTTGCAAATTATAAAAGGTTCTAATTCAGCCAAATTTTCTTTCTCTGTACCTTCTTTGGAATGGTTGATTCTGTTGCCTCAACTGCTGTTGATTCCTTCGATTCCAATTTCCTCAATAGTTCCTTCTCCTGAGTAGAAATTGGTGAGATCCCCAAGTCAAATGATGGAACTTCACAATAATCCATTCTGTTCTGCAGTATGCACACAAAAGCATTGTTATATGCACACAAAGGATTTAATATATGCACACACAAGGAACAAGATATGCACAAAAATTAACTATCATATGAACACACAAGTTTTATCATATGCACACACAAAAAATTCTATTCAGATTTTACCTTTTTTATTTTCTGCAGCCTTTTCTTCTCCTGCCACGACCTTATGTTCCCTTTCTGCCTTCCCAGCCTTCAAAATATGCACACAAAAGGGTTATTTATATAAACACACAAGTATCAACCTTACTCATACACAATAAATACTAAATGCACACAAAATTCACGCAGTAGGATGTATTATGATTTTTACCTCTCTCTCTCTCTCTCTGATGTCTCCTCAATGATTTGGGCCTCCTCAATTATTTGACAAGGCATCTCCCTTGGACGCTCAACCTTCAACATATGCACACAAAGAGTTATTTATATGCATACACAAGTATCATATGCACACATTAGGTTCTACTCTGGTTTTTCCTCTTTCTCTCCTGATGGCTCCTTAACTCCCCCCTCAATTATTTGGGATGGCATCTCCCTTGAACCACCAACCTTCAACATATGCACACACAAAAGATAATTATATGCACACAAAAGTATCAACATACGCACACACATAACATTTTATAAGCACACACAAGTTTTAAGATATGCACATTATCTTTACCTCTTTGTCTGTTGAAGCCTCCTTATCTTTGTCATCAATGATTTGGACATGTATTGTACTTGAACCCTTAACCTTCAACATATGCACACACAAGAATTATGAGGTATGCACACACAAGAGTTATTAGTATGCACACACAAGTATCAACATATACACAAATGATTTTTATTATTTTTACCTGTTTCTCCCCTAATGACTCCTTATCTTGCTCTTCAATGATTTGGCCAGGCATTTCACTTGGACCCTTAAACTTCAACATATGCACACGCAAGAGTTATTTATATGCACACACAACGACTCAACATATGCACACACAGATTTATTGTTAAAAGATTTTCTTACCTGATTTCCATCATCTTCTTCCTTGTCATTAATATTTACCTCCTCCATGATTTCTTCTTCATTATGAGGCTCCTCTATGTTTACCTAGTTTTGTTCTTTCTCATTTTCTTTTTCCTTGTCATTTACAATTTCTTCTCGCTTTTCAATGCCGCTGGCCTCCTCCATGTTTTCTTCGTAAGTGTGAGGCTCCTCCATGTTTCCTCGTTCTTCCTTATCATCACTGCCAACAATCTGGGATTCGTGCATGTTTTCTTCATCATTGGTTTTCTTCATTAGAAGGTAAACACATGGATTAATACTCATTATATTGTAACAAAATATATAGCAAACAAAAACACATTATTAACTTACTTCACCGTAATTCCTTGATACTTGTTGAACAAAATCCGACAGTCCAGGTACCCATATAGATCCCTCATGCTTCTCTTTTTCCTTCAAAGTTTTATCAATTTCATCCAAGCACTTTACAGCTTCATCCCAGTATTCAGATTGGTTGTCAAAAACGTCATCATCAGTTTGTGACAAGGACTCCGATCTCAGCTGAACATTTAAAATCTTCTCACAACCAATGTTCACCTTGTTCAGTAAACCATTGTGAGCAAGCTGTGGTGGTGTCCCCTTGTTCTTATTCACAAACTTTCTAATCTTGACAACCATTTCTTCAGCATCATGTAGATAGCCCTTCATGAATGTCTTGAGTTCGTCGTCATTTGGAGCAGTATCATTCTGTTTATCTTGGGCAGAAGATGTCTCTGCCTGCCTTATTGATTCATCTTGATCATGAAACTGAGGTCTTCCCCTTACAAACCCTCTCCCAAATCCACCATGGATTAACTCTTCGTCTTCTCTTTCCTTTAGGGTCTTTGTGTTCCAGTTATTGATTATTGGAAATTTCCTCTCAGAAGGCTTTCCTTTGAACACCATTTGGTCAACATATACCAACTGCAAAGAAGTGATATGCACACATTAAGATGTGAACAAAGAGGTAAACACATAGTAGAAGACATATGCACACAACATTGTAAGCATATGCACTCAATACCATAAGCATATGCACACAGCACGAGACATGTGTGTACACACAGATATGCACCCATTTATGCCCATGTGCACACACTTGTGTGTGCACATGCACACACAAATGTCTGTACATGCACACACACCCATTTATGTCCATGTGCACACACAAGTGTGTGCATATCTGTGTGCACACACAAGTGTCTGCACATGCACACACATGTGTGTGCAAATGCACACACTTTGCACACACATGTGTGTGCAAATTCTATTCATCAGCAAACATTCACACACAAGTGTGTGCATGTGCACACACAAGTGTGTGCATATCTGTGTGCACACACAAGTGTCTGCACATGCACACACACCCATTTATGTCCATGTGTGCACATGCACACACATGTGTGTGCAAATGCACACACTTTGCACACACATGTGTATGCAAATGCACACACTTTGCACACACATGTGTGTGCAAATTCTGTTCATCAGCAAACATTCACACACAAGTGTGTGCATGTGCACTGCACACACATGTGTCTGGATATGCACAAATAAGTAGTCATATATGCACATAAATTTTAGAAATAATGAATTCAAAGAAATGAAAGTTTTATTCTTACCAATAGTAGTAACAGAGGTCCCGTATATGGTTTTGTTGTACTAGATTCCCAATTACCTCCACACTCAACAAGCTTGTCAAAGACAAAGGCACTCCAATTATATTGGCTTATATTGTCAACATCATCTAGGAGATCAAGTATCTCAAACTTCAACTTCCCATTCGCATGCCCATCCACCACCGAATTGACAAAAAAGAGGATGAAGTACCTCTTGAACCAAATACCCCCTTGATAGGTCAGCATTTTGTCTTTGATATTACTGAGCACAATACTCCTCGTTGTCTTGTTTGGGAAGTCGTCAGCTAACTTGGCAAGGATTTCTTTGTTGCGCAATTTATCGGGAGCCACAATTCTGATGCTGCCCTTCGGAATGCCGAGATAGTCATGTGCATCATTCTCAGTAACCAAAATCTCTGCAGAACCCTTTAACTTGATGGTGCATTTACATTCATCAAATTTGCTAGCAACATATAGGCCTAGCCTCCCTGGCAAGTCTTCGACCTTCCACACAAGCAATACTCCAAATCCCATGTCTATAATAGCTTGTCTCTGAGCAGCACTGAAATTATGTTCATCAGCAAACATTCGAACAAGTGTTCTTGGGGATTTTCTACATAACAACCGAGGGTTATCATTCCTAGCTTCAGTTATCCCTTTCTTCACCTTCAATTGTTGCTTTGATACCTTCTCAGTGTCCTTCTCCTCCTTTTTCCCTCTCTTTGATACCTTCTCACTGTCCTTGTCCTCCTTTTTCTGTTTCTTTTGTCTAGATACCTCTGGTTCTGTAGGGATTTTCTTCCTCTTGCCTTTTTGTTTGTGTTTTTCAGTAACTTCCTTCTCTTTTGCTTCAGTGTGTGATGGCTTTGACTTCTTTGTATATCTCGGGGATTTTCTTGTTCCTTCTCTTTGTTTATTCCTTCTTGTTTCTGTGCCCAAAATAAAAGAAACACAATAATATTTAACATATGAACACATAAGTATTAAAGTGTTGTACACCGTATACACAACATATACACTTGTCTCAAGGTTTGCACACACAAGATGAACACACATTAACTCATAGTATATGAAGACAAACATTATCATTGTATGTACACAAAAGCTTCAGTTAAATCATATGTTCACACATGTTTCAACCATATGCACACAGATGTTTTTATCATATTTGTCATATGCATACAACACTTTAACATTGTGCATATGTACTCACAAGTGTGTGCATGTGCACATAAAATTTTAAGAAACATGCACACACAGTAAAAAGTCATGTGCACACAATTAAAAATCATATGTACATGTGTGTATATGCACACACAAGACTCCTGCACAGATTTGCATATGCATAGACAAGTGTGTTTGCACATACAGTTATAAGAGATATGCACACACAAGTTAAACACATATACACACACAAGTTAAACACATATGCACACAAAGCTATTTTACTAACCAAGGGGAGTGTTTGTTGGAGGAGTGAATTCACAACTAGAATCTTATTGTTGTGTATATGTTTGTCCTCCTTGATACACAACCATCATAGAAGCTGATGGATCCATCCCTCTCAGATCTGTGGAGTCTACTCTCTCTTCTTCTTCAGATTCAGAACTATTATTTTGTATTTGTCTGTTGGCCAACATTTTTTTGATCTTCTTGTTTGTTCCCTTCACACCTATTAAGTACATATATTCAAAGCGTACATTTCATATGCACACCTATTAACTAGAGATATTCAAAGACAAATATGTTTTCAAATGCACACATATTTACAATATACCTTGTGTTAGTGAGAAAGTTTGTGTTTTGTTCTCTGTAGATATGTTGTTCCTTTGCTTTGTTCTCAACTCCCTATTTGTCATGGATGATGATGTTGGGCTTTGATTTGGATCATATGCAGGCACATCCTATTTGTCATATGCACACAATACTTTAACAGTTTACAACAATCTATTTCACTACAGACAATAACATAGTTAAATCATCTGCACACTCATGTTACAACCATATGCTCACACATGTTTTTATGATATGCACACAACACTATAACATTTCATAATAATATATTTCACTACAGACAATAACGAAGTTAAATGATCTTCACATGCATGTTACAACCATATGCACACACATGTTATTACTGTATGCACACAACTCTAAAACATTTTAAAACACAATCTAAAGAATAGAAGCACATGAATTTTGTAGGAAGCAGTTTAAACTAGAAGATTTATATAGGTTTTACAGTTTTCTTCATACTTGTTGTGCTTTCTCGTTTCTCGATTTCGGCATTTTTTACTTGTTTTTGTTCTTTCTTCTTTCGATACCTGAAAATCCACTAGAAATCTTAGAAGATGAACAAGAAATCTGCTTGAAGGAGTCCAAATCGCGCGGAACAAAGTAGGAAAAAAACTGAAATTCGAGCGAAAGAATGTTAGATGTTGAGAACAAGCATCAAACTGAGAAGAAGCGCTTGAAATCGCTTAGATGTACTGCAAAACAGGATGAAATAGATACATTACCTTGCGTTTGGAAACTTCTCTTGAAATCGCTCGAAATCAACCTCTGAAATCGCCTTAGTTGGGTGCAAATCTGAAATCGCCCTAGTTTCGCTCTCCTTCCCTCCCGTTAACTGTCTCGCGCTCTGTTTTATGATTGTGTCGCTTGGAATTCTTTTTATTTAAAAAGCGCGTGTCTCCAAGCGAGGCTGAGAGCGTGGTTGTTTCTCATCTACCAACACGCAAGCATTTGTATCCGTTGGATGGATTTCAATCCACTGTTATTAGTTGTCCTTAATCCTAACGTGTAGAGATGTCCTCACCGAATTTGCACCCATATATATGAACCATATTATTCTACAAGTGCAGTGCTTCATGTCTTATATATTTGTATTATGCTACAACCCCGTCAGATTTTCTAAAACTATTTCTTATCTTTTCGAATACTGATTTATTTTACGTAAAAAATAATAAAAATTATATTGATTATGATCTCCTAGAAACTAACATACATATCAAAAATCTTGTTCAACCATTTCATCCAAAAGAGAATCCAACAATGATTCTCAAAACCCTCATCTTCTTCTCCTTGCTGTTATCAGCAAAATCCCTCTCTGACCACCAATCATGGTGCCAGAACGCCGCCGGCAACTACACTGACAACAGCACATTCCACCGCAACCTCGCGGCCGTACTCTCTACCCTCGCCACAAAATCCTCCACATTTTCCTTCTTCAATGCCACTGCCGGCGTGGGCCTCAACACCGTCTACGCCCTCTTCTCCTGCCGTGGCGACGTGGACCCCGTGGACTGCGACGGCTGCGTGAGCGACGCCGCCGAGGAGATCCAACAAGCATGCCCTTTCAAGAAGGAGGCCATCATGTTTTACCACCAGTGCACGCTCCGCTACGCCAACCGCAACATCTTCTCGGTGTCGGAGGAGGAGCCGCACGCTTGGTGGTGCAGCGACGCAAGAGTCCCCGTGGACCCCACCCAGTTCAACGGCGTCGTTCAGAGCGGCCTCAACGCCCTCGTCGAACAAGTGGCTTATAACAAGACTTCTTCCTCTTCCAGGCTTTTCGGGGCCGGGGAAGTCGATCTTGGAACTGGCGGGAAAGTTCGTTTGCAGGTGCAGTGCACGCCGGACGTTAGCTCCGGCGATTGCGACTGGTGTTTGCGGGCGGCGGTGAGGTATTATCCGACTCTTTGTGGGTTGGGGAGGGCGTGGACTAGTGTTTGTCTGCCTAGCTGCCAGATGGAGTATCAAACTACACCTTCTTCAGGGCCTTCGTTGCCGCCACCTTCCCCTTCTCCGTTCCTGCCTCTGCCACTTCCACGTCAGCGCAAGAGTATATATATATATATACACGTCCCACTTCGTTATATATATTTTGGCGTTTTAGATTTTAAGGCAATATCTACTGATCGATTGAATTGTTGGTTGTTGCAGATGACGATGACGATGATGATGTTGTTGTGAAAGCAGTTGTGCCCACGGTTGCTGGAATATTGCTCCTCATTAGCGTTATTGTTTGGATGATTAGAAGAAACAGGTTTCCTACCTCGAAGAGAAAGAGCAAAGGTAATTTCACTTTGATAAATTGGTTCTTTTTTCTTCAGTACGTAACTAATAAGGTTGTTTGCATATTAGGAGGAGGAGAAAGTCATGTAGAGACTACAGATTGCTTGAATTTTGATCTCCAGGCCATTGAGACTGCAACAAAGGGTTTTTCCTTGTCACGTAAACTAGGCGAAGGTGGATTTGGTATTGTTTATGAGGTAATTAAAGATCTCATCTTGATTATGGCGAAGAAGTTAGAGGTTACACGTAAAGCGCGCGCATTTCATGTGGATTAAACAGGGTGTACTTGAAAATGGTGAGCGCGTAGCAGTGAAGAGGCTATCCCAGAAATCAGGACAAGGCAGCCAAGAGTTCAAGACAGAAGTGGCGGTTGTGGCAAAGCTGCAGCACAGGAATCTAGTGAGGCTAGTCGGATTTTGTGTCAAAGGAGAGGAACGTTTGCTCGTCTACGAATTCATGCCCAACTTAAGCCTTGATCGCTTCCTTTTTGGTACCTCAGCCTCTGCTAGCTACATACATAATAAATTAAACGACGCGCGCTGATGTTAATTATTGTAGATTCATCAAGATCGTCTTCTCTGACCTGGCCTATGAGGTTGAAAATCATATCCGGGGTTGCAAGGGGGCTTCAGTACCTTCATGAAGATTCACGCGTCACCATAGTACACCGAGATCTTAAAACTAGCAACATTCTCCTAGACGAGGAGCTAGAGCCTAAGATTGCCGATTTTGGCATGGCCAGGCTCGTCAAGCTTGATCACACTTCAGAGAACACCTCTAGAGTTGTAGGAACATAGTAAGTTAATTAATAATCCCCTGCCTCAGTCTCAATTAGCTAACAATTCCCATTATAATTAATTGCTCCATGTATCTGTTGCAGTGGATATATGGCACCAGAATATGTATCAACGGGTCGGATCTCTGTTAAGTCAGATGTGTATAGCTTCGGAGTCATGATTCTGGAGATTCTGAGTGGCAAGAGTAACACTCAATTCTACCAAATGTCTCGAGGAGAGGGACTTCTACGTCGTGTAAATTTCAGTTCTTACATCTTGTCCGTTTTCTTGCCGAAATGCAACATGATCGACTTATAGTGTTGGTGCAGGCGAGGAGGATCTGGGGCGAAGATGCAATTGAACTGCTTATGGATCCAGTTCTGGGAAACACTTTTTCGAGAATGGAAGCACAGAGATGTCTCCAAATAGGCTTGTTGTGTGTTCAAGAAGACGAGAGCAACAGGCCTTCGATGAACGCAGTGCTTTTGATGCTAGGCAGCAACACCATCGAGCTCCCATCTCCGGCGCCGTCCTAAGCAATATGTTCGTTTATACGGTGATGTGAAAAGCGACATCTAAGTCTAAGTCAGCGGAATTCAGTGTTTATATCCATCTCTTTTTCATAATTGCTTAACATCCCCAAAATTCTAACTACTGGTCACCATTTGTGTAACATACCAAATTGTCCTTTTCAACCATCACTTTTTCTGGGGTTGCTATGGCCTCCGTCCATCCACCTTCTCCCACCATGGATTCTCATTTCTAATAATAGTTGACTTGAAATTTGGTTACCGCTATGCTCAGGTATTCAGAAATAGACCAAAAATCTTTCTATTTGTTGTGATTCTGTCTCATCTTCTCAACCTAATTCCACTAAGAGAGAGAAAAATTAGAACGCAAAACAGAAATCGACAAATCCGACTTTGTTCTTTGATTTCCACTAGACAGATCCTCTGTGAATTTCGATTTCGTGTTTGGTTTTATCGGCGACCAAATCTTTTATGGTATCGAAGGCGTTACTGGCAAGAAAATCTATATCTACTTTTAGTTTTTGTTGTTTTTGATGTCGAAAAAGTTTTTCTTTATCCATGGGCAATGAGTTTTGATGTATTGGGGGATTGATACAAATGTCGATATAGCTGATTCAACGCAAAATCATGTTGCCTGCGACTGAATTGGAGTTAAGGCTAACTTAATCCACAAAGTCCTGACAACGGGATTGCGAGCCTTCGCGGGTTCGGGATCGAAGATGCGCGACAGAGGGGAGCGAGAGATTTGGGAAAGAGATCTGAAGTGTTGGGGCTAGAGGGATGAGAGAAGACAATGGCAAGAAAATGAATATTAGAAATATATTAAGGGGTATTTTTGAAAATTCAGTTTTTGTGAAATGTTTTTCCTGTCACATTAAGCATTACTCTTTTTTTTTTAACTAGTGTCAAGAGCTTATAAGATGGACTACTTGTAAAATGCAACCCCTTTCTCTCCCTTCAAGGCTACAACTTCTACCTACAACTGGTTTGATATTGTCAGACAAACAAGAATATAGTACATCGACCCTTCTTGAGATAACTTGTCTCTTAGTAGGCACTTACATTCAGATGATCTAATGTCATATCATCAACACTATCAACCCTACATCCATGAGATAAATCACATGTCGCGGCAACTAAGGCAAATGAAGACACTCGAAATAAAGACAACCGTAAGATTTAAGGTTCATACAAAACTAAAGTGAAGTTTATATTTACTAAAGGCATGTTCATGTAACGAAATTGATGCTCTTTTCCTTTTTTAAATATTTTGTAAAATGTGAAATTAATTTGTTCCTAGGGTTTGTTTGAAAATTAATTTATAAAGATATTATTTCTAACAATGTAGGGTTTGTTTGTTTCATTCATTTATCAAGGCCTTTTTATAAATAATGCTTTTATAATATAATGGTGTTTGGTGATGTAGTTATTTTTCAAAAAAAGTTGAGAGAGGAGAATGAAAAATTGAGAAAATAGGGTAATGATTTGGCACGATTTACAAAGCATTACAAATACTTATTTTAAAAAAATGGCATTATAAAAAATAATGACATTATAATAGGTGAGCCAAACAAACCCGTAATTATATCAAATAAATGCATTTGCCTCAATAAATATTAATATGAGATAAGTAACTTTTCGGGGCTTGTGTTTGCACCACAAAATTTTTGTTATCGCATCGCGTTTTAAATGCCATAGTATGGCGTTTAAAAAAACAAGTTGTGCGCCATACTGTGGAGTTCAAGTTAGCGGTTCAGAAAGTTTAATCGGTCCAACTTTGAACGTCACATGATGGCGCAATTTTAATTCAAAATAAGAGGAAAAAAGGCGAGACAACGGTTCACCGTAAAAAAAGAGAAACGGTTTAATTTTAATTCAAAAAAAAGAGAAAAAATTTGAATCAAATATTAAAACGCTATGTTATAGCGTATTTTAAACACTTTTTTGTTTAAAAAAATACCATATTGTGGCAATTTTAAAAGGCATTTTTGGATGCCACATTGGGTGGAGTTTTATTGTTTAAATGGCGTTTAAAAATGCCATTAAATAGCAGGCTCTCACCCGTCCTCTTCCTCTCATCACTCTCTAACCAGTGAAACCCAAAAAAAAATCAAAGCGGCGTGGCGCGGCGGCATGGCTAGCGACACAGCGGAGGCAGTAGCGACGGAGGCTCAGGGCGGCATGAGATAGGTGGTGGCGATGACAAGATTTGCCAGGGTGGTAGAGGAGCCCAGATTCGACGTCGGGGCGGTGGAAACGAGCGCAGAGGAATCGCCCGGATCCGGGGCTTTGGATGCGTCGGCCGGAGGAGGAGATTGCGAGAGGAGGGTCGATCGGGGTCATGGCGGTGGAGGCGACGACGGGTGCGGTGGAGGAGATGGTGGGGGGAGATGCGGCGGAGGAGGGGCGGGTCGAGATGGAGCCGAAAAACGCTCAGTCAGAGCGGCGACAGTGGCGTAGTCGTTGAGCTGGGATGAGGAGGTGGCGGCTATTATTGAGGCGAGCGGATCGAAAGTTGTTTCGACCGTTATACACTACACCTGAAACAATGTACTATTGAGGTACTTTTTGAATGTTTTATTTAATTAATTATGATCAAATGTATTTATTGTATTATTTTTATTAAATTTATTTAGAAAGGTAGTATTATGAATTATTAGTTTCTTTTAATTAATATTGATTTAAATATTTGTAATGTTTTAGTTATTTATTTAGATATTAAAAATGAAATGAAATTAATAGTGATACAATATTATTAGAATATAGTATTAGAAGGATTTTAGGTCATGTTTATACATGGATTAGGAGTTATATATAATTAATTTGATTTAGATATTTTTAATGTATTATTTACTTGTGTATATATATAATAATAAATGAAATTCACACGCAATTAAATTGGAATAGAGAAATAGAAGTTTAAGAATCTAATATTAGAAGGATTTTAGGTATAAATGGATTATGGATGTACGAAATGATAACAACTTAATTATAATTAATTATAATTAAACTTAATGAAATATTAAGATAATAAATGTTTAATTAGAGTTAGCTTCATGTGAGGAGCACCCTTAGGGTGAAACGTGAGGAGCATTCTAGATCATTCATTTTAATATTACCATACACCCTACCACACTCAATCCCGGTCAATGGCCAGCGTTGACCGGTCAACGGTCAGCGTTGTGACCGTTAACCGATTAACGGTCAATTTTTTTTTATTAAAAAATTAATTAATTTTTTTCTTAAATTTTTTTTATACACGTTTTCATTATAAAATTTGTATGAAAATAATTGATCAATTAGTTTTTAAAGTTGAATAATTGTATGTTTAAAATTGCACAATTAAAATTCGAACAATATTAAAGTTGAACAATTGTATATGAAAAGTTGAACTATTGTATCTTAAAGTTGAACAATTTCATTTTTATAGTTCGACAACTGTATTCGCTATGTATATAAATTTGAACAATTGTCTCTCAATGTTGAACAATTTCATTTTTTAAATAATTATTTAGTTGTGCATGGCCGTTTTTGTCATTTTCTATTTTTATTTATCTACACATTTAGGATTTAGGGTTTATGTTTTGAACATTTTTTAGTTGTATTATGTTTATATTACGTTATAAACAAAACTTCAAGTTTATTTGACAATTGTTAAAATTTTAATAAAGTATTGCCCAATTTATCTTTTGTTATAAGTTTGAATTTTCATGCAATCTAAATTATTCAACTTTTCTGGTTCAGTTGTTTAACTTTATATATTGTTAAAAAAGTTGTTCAACTTGTATGATACAATTGTTCAAATTTAATAGAGAATTTTTCAATCTTTTAGAAATAATTTTATGAGGAAAGCGTGTAAGGAAACAAAAAAAAATGTTTTATCCTGAAAACAAATTGGCCAAAAAAACAAAAAACAAAACTAACCATTGCTTAGTCAAAACAAATGTGTAATTATAAAAATAAAATTGTTCAACTTTAAGATACAATTGTTCAACTTTTTTGGTATAATTGTTAAACTTTATATATTGTTCAGAAAACATTGTTCAACTTTTAACATACAATTGTTCAAATTTAATTGGGAATTGTTCAACTTTTTTATTATAATTTTATGATAAAAACGTGTAGAAAAACAAGAAAAAAAGGAAGAAAAAAAACTAAAATTTGCTTAGTGAAATAGTCTAACCATAAAAATGAAATTGTTCAACTTTAAGATACAATTGTTCAACTTTGTTCGTACAATTGTTCAACTTTATATATTGTTCAAAAAATATTGTTCAACTTTTAACATACAATTGTTCAAATTTATTAAAGAATTGTTCAACTTTTTAAATTATAATTTTATGATAAAAACGTGTAGAAAAACAAGGAAAAAAAGGAAGAAAAAAATTTGCCCAAAAAAAATAAAAATAAAAATTGCTTACTGAAACAGTCGTCTAACCATAAAAATAAAATTGTTCAACTTTAAGATACAATTGTTCAACTTCTTTGGTATAATTGTTAAACTTTATATATTGTTCAAAAAATATTGTTCAACTTTTAACATACAATTGTTCAAATTTAATAAGGAATTGTTCAACTTTTTTAATTAAAATTTTATGATAAAAACGTGTAGAAAAACAATAAAAAAATGAAGGAAAAAACTTGCCCAAAAAAATTAAAAATAAAAATTGTTTAGTGAAACAGTCGTCTAACCATAAAAATGAAATTGTTCAACTTTAAGATACAATTGTTCAACTTTGTTTGTACAATTGTTCAACTTTATATATTGTTCAAAAACTTTGTTCAACTTTTGATATACAATTGTTCAAATTTAATAAGGAATTGTTCAACTTTTTTAATGACAATTTTATGATAAAAACGTGTAGAAAAACAAGAATAAAAAATATATTTTTTAAAAAAATTTAATTGTTAAAAAAAAAAAAAAAGACAAAAGTCAGTTTGACCGGTCAACGGTCAACGTTGACCGGTCAAACTGACCGTTGACCATTGACCAGTCAATGGTCAGATGTTGACCATAGGGTATGATTGTGTGTGAGAGGGTGTATGTTTGCTATGATGGATATTCCATCATAGTCTTCCATTGTCCTAAAATGGTTGGCTCTCATTCCTCCTCACGTTTCACCATAAACATCCGTTTCACCGGAGCCTGAATGTGTTTAATTAAAAGTCTGTACCTTAATTTGAATTTATCTTGTAACTTCCGTTAGTCAGTAACAAAACGAAAAAAAATAATTAAAACCAAACTTTGCCTTGCGATTCTCTATCAGACGAGGCCCTTCTCCTCCTTCATCGATTCTCCTCCCTCCATCCATTCTCCTTCACTTCTTCGTTGCCGATGGCACCTTCTCTCCGGCGGCCCTCCACCCCGCTTGCCCTCCGTCGATGACACCTTCTCTCTGGCGGTACTCTCTGACGTCATTGGACAAGCGGAAGAGAGAGACTGGAGAGCCTATTACTTATTACTCTGCTCTACTTCTCCCTCGCCAACTAAATCCTCTATTTTCAACCCCCAAAAATCGGACCCTTAAATCATCTGTTTTGAGTTATAAATGTTCTTTTTCAATCTTGCCTTTTCATCTCAGAAAATTGACTCTCCTCACCCTCGAAATCTCAATTCCCCTTCCAATTATTCCTTCTACTCAAATACGCGTTTTGAATTGAGCTTGCATTGGCAAAACTACCAGCCATGGCTACTTCAAGAAGCAATGGGAAGGACAAAAATGTGATTGAGGATACAGAAAATGGTGTCGAAAGGACCCAATTCGATCTGGACACCAGTTTTTTACGGAGCGCCGAACCCGAATCTCACTGTCTCCCTTTCCAATCAATTTATTCCATGGAACCGGCCAACCAATTCACCTCCCAACCGCTCTCAATTCCTCATCCACCTCTGCAACAAACGGTTTACCCACAGATTCTCCAACAACAGCAACACTTCCAGTACTGGAGCAATCTGAGTCCTCGGAAGCGGGCAATGATGACGAGGAGGATCCCGCAGGCAACGCCGGCGGCGAAGAAGCTATACAGGGGAGGGAGGCAGCGGCACTGGGGGAATTGGGTGGCGAAGATTTGGCTTCCTAGGAACAGGACGCGTCTCTGGCTCGGAACCTTCGACATCCCCAAGGACGCCGCCTTGGCCTACGACCGGGAGGCTTTTCGGCTCCGGGGTCGAAACGCCCGCCTCAATTTCCCGGAGCTCTTCATCACCGTCTCTCTCTTCGGCTTGTCCAATGACGCCGGAGAGAAGGTGTTGTCGATGGAGGGCGAGCGGGATGGAAGGCCGCCAGAGAGAAGGTGCCGCCGGCAACGAAGAAGTGAAGGAGAAGGGATGGAGGGAGGAGAATCGCTGACAGAGGAGAAGGGCCTCGTCTGATTGAGAATAGCAAGAGAATGTTTGGTTTTTTTTTTCACTCTTTGACGACGCAGGAACCCAAGCGGTGGTAAATCTACGAGCCCGAGACTTAGCGGGCTCGACCCAGCGGTAAGGGACACGATAAACCCCTGGGAGTTACACTCAGGAGAAAGACAGGTAGGGATCGAACCCGGGACCTATCCTTACCCCCTCCGTACCCTTATCACCAAGCCACCACCGAAGTGTTTTTTTTTTTTTTTTTGCTTACTAACAGAACTGTTACAATTTTAATTGGTGGGCATTTGGAGAAAAAAAAAAACTCAAGGGTACCGCGCGAAATAAGTAAATGTTTGGGACACCTCGCGAATTTCGCCTTATCTCAAGGATACCAGACAAAAAATCCGTTAAATTTATTATAATTAAACAAATGAAATATTAAGATAATAAATGCTTAATTAAAAGTTTGTACCTTAATTTGAGTTTATCTTAATTGATAATTTATTTTAATTTAAAATATTTAATATTAGCATTATTGATTTATTATAATTTAAAATAAAGAAAAATTAAAATAATAACTGCTTAATTAAATTTATTATAATTAAACTTAATGAAATATTAAGATAATAAATGCTTAATTAAAAGTTCGTACCTTAAGTTGAATTTATCTTAATTGATAATTTACCTTAATTTGAAATATTAAATATTAGAATTATAGATTTATTGTAATTTAAATTTAAGAAAAAATAAAATAATAACTGTTTAATTAAATTTATTATAATTATACCTTAATGAAATATTAAGATGATAAATGCTTAATTAAAAGTTCGTACCTTAATTTGAATTTATCTTAATTGATAATTTACCTTAATTTGAAATAATAAATATTAGAATTATAGATTTATTATAGTTTAAATTAAAGAAAAAACTAGAATAATAATTGCTTATTGATTGAATAATAAGTACATATAACCCAAATAATGCAAAAGAAATTAAAATTTTGATTAAACATGATATAGTGGTTGGTTTTCGACGACGGTCTCGCTTGGTATGACGGGACACGGAGAATTGTCCTGTTACTGCTTCTGCTCGCAAGCGAAAGCGGCCAACTGTTTCCGAACGCAAGAGGAAGAAGCCTCGATGTCCCATCCTTAGAGAGGACCCCGTCACCCCTGCCGATGCTGATTCCGACCTTGGATTGGACGATGTTATCATGGAGGATCACATCACCCCTGCCGATGTTGATCCCGTCCCTGCTGGCAGTGCTTATCCCGTTCCTTTCCCCCAGCATCAGCATGTTCCCGACCCTGCTGGCGGCCCTTTGTCCATCCCTCCCCCCCCCTAGCCCGCACGTCCCCGCACTCATTACGGTGTAGGGAACTTTGAGCTGTTGTCGTTCTCCGACATCACATTGCTTATCGGATATGGCATCATTACAAGGAGGCCCCTCGCCATTTGAAGGCGTACACACTTCCCATCCATTTCGATTACTGGAGATGGCGCCTTATTCTAAGGGGGGAGGTAGTCGAGGGTAGCTGGTGGTAGGGGTGGGCATGGGCGGTTAATCGATGTTCAGTTAACCGAACATCGGTTAACCAGAATTTCGGTTAGTGAATTATGGTAACCGTAACCATACCGTAATTCTTGGTTAACCTACACCGGTTAACCAAATCTTTCGGTACGGTTATAATCGGTTAACCATTTTTTTATAAAAACTAAACAATCTTGTTTTTAAAAATTAAAAATTTCTGTAAAAGAACTTGTATAATATGTCCTGTAGACTACTATAATTCAACACTAATAATACATTATAAAATAACATGTAATACATAATAAGATAATATGTAAATCTGTAATCACAAACCAATATGCATATAATGATCCCAAATTGCATAATTCGAAAAGCATATAATGTTCACTTAAAACTTTAAGGTTTACATTAAATGCATATAATGATCCTAAATTTAGAACAAAGTATTCAAACCAAAACATACAAATACATAATCAAACTTTAGGCTTCAAAGTACACAAAGGAAGGAAAATCCCATCACAAAAGAAACTATCTCATGCATCTTCAATTAACAAGTGAAACTGTCTCATCAATTTCCATCAAGGGCTGCTCCAAAATCAAATCTTTCATACCCGTAATATACAAAATAAACTAAATGTAATGGAGTATAATATTTCAAATTAGAACTATACATAAAGTATATACAAATAGTAAACTAACCTTCTTTCATAGCCTCTAATTCAAGTAGACTCTCTTCTTTCGAAAAATAAATACGAGAAGTGCGCATCTAATCTTGTCCACATACTAAGGCCTCCACCATTCTAAGGGTTAATGAAGTACGGAAAGAATCAAGCACACGGCCTCCCGTACTAAAAGATGATTATGAAGCAACAGTTGAAGATGGTATTGCAAGCACATCTCGACAAATCAGACAGAGGACAGGATATCGCTTTTGATGATCTTTCCACCATTGCAAAATATCGAAGTCATTATCCATCGGTTCAGATTCTTCATCCAAATATTTGTCCAACTCATTTTTTCTTTCAATAGTATCTATTGCTCCCATTTTCCTTTCATATCTCATTTTCAAACGCTGTGAACAACCCAACGGCTGAGTATTCTGACCCTTGTCCCCATGAGTTGAAGTAGGATCAGCAAGTTGGCTAGAATTCTTGGGAGGACCCATAGAAACATTATAAATATGAAACAAAGGTCGCATTGTAGCATGCACTTTTGACTTCATCACTGTAGCATTTTCATCATCATAAACTTCTTCAAGCACAAGTTCAAGATAACGCAGCTTGTATCTCAGATCCAAAACAAAGGCAACAAATGGCAAGATGTTCACATCTTCAACATTTCCCCAATATTTGTCCATTTTTAGCTTCATTCTAGATGCCATACTCTTCATACCCAAATACGAACTCTTAACATGAGCAGAAATCAAATCACCAACTTCAAATAGTTGAGGCACAAAACAATTCCCAGTGACATAACTACTTCCTGAGAACCTTAGAGTAGCATCATAAAAAATCTACAGAAATGGCAAGAAAGAATTGACTATGCTCCAATCTTCCACACTAGGTGGACCACCTATCTTTTCAAACTCCTTAACATATGGACCACCTTTTGAATGTAAATTATCAAATGCCAATCTAAACTTCACAGCACAATTAAGCATTAGGTAAGTAGAATTCCATCTAGTTTCAACATCCAAACAAACAAGGCCATTACATTATATTTTCTCCTCTTCTACACAAGATTGAAACTTCTGAAGCCTAGAAGGGGAAGATCTCACATATCTTACATCCAAACGGATTTTCTAAATTGAGGCATTAAGATCTTTTAAACCATCTTTTACAATCAAATTTAAGATATGTGCTGCACACCTCATATGTAAATTTTTGCCATCAAGCACACTACCACCCATATGGTTAAGTCTTCTTCTTAAGTATTTAATGGCCAAATCATTAGATCTAGCATTATCAACCGTGACAGTCATAACTTTTTTAATGCCCCAATCAATCAAGCACTTCTCAACAGCCTTGCTAATAAGCTCACCAGAATGACCCGCAATATGACAAAAATTCAGTATCTTCTTATGCAAAGTCCACTCATCATCAATATAATGTGCAATTAGACACATATAACTCAAATTCTGACCAGAATTCCAAGTATATGTAGTGAGAGAAACCCTAAACGAGAAATTATTAAAGAATCTCTTCAATTTAGCCCTTTCATAAATAAAAAGGCCATAGCAATCCCTAGTGATAGTCCTACGTGAAGGGGCATTAAAAAGAGGGTTCAACCGCTTGCAAAATTCACGAAATCCTTCATGCTCCACAAAACTAAATGGTAACTCATCCATTATAATCAAGGAGAGCAAGTCCCCTTCTTGCTTCCTCTTGGCTAAATTCCCACAACTTAGGAACATTAACAACCTGGAAAGTTCCATCTTTATCAACAACAGATTTCGATTCAAACTCAATCAACTTTTGCTTCTTATCTACGTTTTGAGGATATTTCTTACATCTCTCAATGTGATTTTTCATGCCACTTGTACCATTTTTAACCACTGCACGAATCGGTCTAGAACAATATTTGCATTTGTAATTTCCATCATCTTCATCACCCACTTTGTCAAAATGATCCCAGTAAAGTGATCTCTTCCTCTAATCAGATGTTCCAGAAACACTTACAGTATTAGAAGCAATTGTCGATGCCTCGGATGATTTCTTTTTGTTCTTTTCAGCAACACCAACATCTATGCTCTCATCACTAATCTCAGTCACATCATTGTTTGACATCTGTTTCATTAAAAAATGCAACTAATTGTAAAAGAAGTATAAGAAATAGTTCAACAATAAAAGAAATAGTTCAACAACAAAAGAAATACTTATTTCATGTCTATGATGTTAATGCTGAACAAAATCATTTTATATGAATAGCAGTCACTTCTAATTATTTGTTATCCTTTGATTTTTCTTAGTTTTGAATCAACACTTGACTTGGGCTCAAATTTATTTCCCTCCTGATACAGGAATTTGTCAATGTTGGTCCAACAGAATACTTGGAACCGGTTCTTGATCTCCATCTAGCTCTATTTTAGCAAAAGTTCAAGTCGAACAGATACCACTTGCAAGAACTTGACAAAATGACATGATTATGAAACAATACTTCACATTCATTTTCATCTTTCAAGTAGACACAACAAAGTTAAAAGAGCAACAGACCCACTCAGGTAAACCATCACACAATTCGACTCCTTTCTGACATCATACACTACTAGTAAAACAATCCCATATTCAAGACAAACCCACCATAGAAATGACTTCATAACTCTTCCAAAAAAGCTCAGTTGAGTCGAGAACTTTACCTTGAGGAAGATGGGAGTGGACACTGGACAGTGAATTTCAGACTCGAGAGATTTGCTTTGAGCGGTTGACAGATCGAGCAATAGAAGGCGAAGCTCAGTTGGTGAAGGTTTGACAGATCGAGTAGACAGTGGAAATTGTGGAGAAGATCTGGTGGAAATTATGGAGGAGCTCTCGTTTCATGAAGGAGGATGCCACAGAAGGCAGTCACACGACTCACACCGAGGCAGCAAAAATAAGATATAGAACTAGGGTTTATTTGGAAGGTTTAAACTTTAAAGAGTATAAATATTTATTTAAAAAAAATCAAACATTACGCTGTCGTGCCAGAGTTTCAAACTTGTGCCCACATGTTCCTTTTAATCCAAAATCAACCTTCTACCACCATGCTACTTAAGTTAACTTGTCTTCTTTCTAAAAATATGTATATTATCCTCTCGGTTATTTGGTTAACCAAAAAAAATTTTAGCGAACCATAACCGAACCGATTGACCGTTAATATTATCGGTCGGTTAATTGTAATCGAAAATATATTTTTTTCCGTACAGTTAACCTAAAAATGAGAGGTTTTTCGGTTTCGGTTTTTTATGCCCAGTCCTAGCTGGTGGCATTATGAGACACCGAGCGGGCTGGCCGGACTCCACGCGTTTCAGCTCGGATCTGTGGACCACGTCCTCATTTCTGCATTTGTGGAGACGTGGCATCTAGAGACCAACAATTTCCATTTTCCATGGGACAAGATTACGATCACACTTCATGACGTCGAGAGGATCATGGGGCTGCCTATCGAGGGATACGTCGTCAGTGTGATACTAGATGAGGGACCGTTGATCGCTTTATGGGAGCATGTGTTTGACTACGAGTACTAGGACATAAGGAAGTGGGTGAAGAGTGTCGGGGTTATACTTTTGATTTTTTGCGGAACTTGTGGCTCATGATTTTGGATGGTGACAACCCCATGATTTGTGCAACAGGGTATTTATTCCACATGTTAGGGTCCAGCTTGTTCGTGAACAAGTCCATGAACAAGTTGAGGTGTCAGTTGTTGCCGTTATGTGTGGATCACGAGCGTACCTAGAAGACGGCTTGGGGAGTCGGAGTTCTCGCCTTCCTGTATAGGAACCTAGGTGAGGCTTCATGTGGGAAGGCCGGGGGCATAGCCGGTTGTTGTTTGCTACTCCAGGTAAAATGTCGCTAAACTTTTAATTTTTGTAAAATACCGAACTTAAAAAATTTCAATTAAAATAGATTACAAATTTCTTTTACGATCAATTGCAGTTTTGGATATGGGCGTACTTTCCGAGGTTTCTCGGAAACCCGCATCCTGGGGATAGGAGAGATGATAAGCGATGAACAGCATGGTATTGGATCTTGCGCCCCCCTCCACGGGATGCGTCTAGGATTAAGAGTTACTGCCATATCCTTGATGAGTATCGGCATGAGGATGTAAGTGCATGATTTTATTATATTTTGTGATTATCATATAATGGTTACTGGTAATATTATTTTTTGCTTGCAGGTGCGGTGGATGCCACACGGCTAGCTGGATTTCCATTCACAGTACAAAGCCTTTACATATTGAGGCAGGATCAGGTTCTAGAAGATTGTAGAGTCGTACATGCCTTGAAATACCCCAATAGATGTATGTATATATAATTTGGAATGGTAAATAATGCCATTGGCTATATAACTCATTAAAAGGCAGAATTTGGGAAAAGAAAAATCAGAAAAGGGCAAAACCCTTGTCTTCCTCGTGAGAACTTCATTGTGGAGCCTCCGCCCTTCCTGCCTTCGGTTTCCTCCTCAGCTGCTCAGCCTGTCCTTCCCTCCGGTGAGCTTGACCCAGCAGTCGCCACCTCTTCCTCCCCTGTTCGAGACGTGTTCAATTTCTTAGAGAATCGCGAGTCGCTACTGCTGAAGGCCGACTGTGGCTGCTGCGTTCTGTTGTTGTGCTGCTGATGTGCCACCGCTGTTGCTGCTGTAATTTCCGGTGACGAGGAGCCATTTCCGACGGCGACAGAGTGGTTGACGACGAGGTAAGAGTAGGGATGTGCGATCTGAATTCTTTGGGCTAAATTCCATCTGATGGGGGTTTACATTAGTCGTTATCTATGGGTTTAAATGGACAGATTTTGGGAGGCTTGGACAGATTGGAAATTAACAGCTCTGGTTTGGAATTTTCGCAAGGATTGTGGACATCCAGCATTTCTAAATTTTGTCTAGAAGATTGGTACGTAATTGGGTAATTTGTGGGGGTTTTGCTGAATTGAAGGTTTGTAATTAGTGGATTGGTATGAGTTAATTAATGCCAGGAATTGCTCGGATTGTTGTCGCAGGTTCGTTCGAGTTGGTTGGAGATTTTCTGAGGTCGTTGTCGTTGAGCTTGAGGCAAGATGATTCTTGCTCATTCTTTTACCTATCTCGTTTAAAAATAATTATTTTCGTATATTATTAATTTCAGCAATGATTTATGCACATGTCCGTTAAACTGATCTAGAAGTGTAGGCGTAGAATGATATGGTTGAATGTGCTTGGATATTGGTTTTGTGTTAGATATTGATTGTGTGCTTGGTTATTGGTATTGTGTTGGATATTGATTGTTTGTTGGTTATAGGTTTTGTTGGCGGATATTGGTTGTGTGCTTGGTTATTGGTTATGTGTTAAATATTGGTTGTGTGCTTGGTTATTTGGTTTTGTGTTGGATATTGGTTGTGTGCTTGGTTATTTGGTTTTGTGTTGGATATTGATTGTGAGCTTGATTATTTGGTTTTGTGTTGGATATTGATTGTTTGCTTGGTTTTTGGTTTTGTGTTGGATATTGGTTGTTTGCTTGGTTATTGGTTTTGTGTCAGATATTGGTTGTGTGCTTGGTTATTGGTTGTGTGTTGGATATTGGTTGTGTGCTTAGTTAGTGGTTTTGTTGACGGATATTGGTTTGTTGTTGATTTATGTTGGACTATTATGCAGTCTTTGTTGGTTGTAGTTAGTTGTCGTTGTTGGTTGTTGTTAGTTGTGACTGTGGGTTGTTATTGGCCATTGGTTGTAGTTGTCGGTAGCCGTTGATTGTCAGTTAGTTGTTAGTTGATTGTTTGTTGCAGCTTAATTGGTAGCAAGGAGTGCAAGATCTCCTTGTTTAAAGGGAGGTTGGGGGTTCGATCCCCAACTCCAACAACCTACATGTGTGGTTTCCCATCTTGAGGGTGTGGGCCAACATGGGATGGGTTGGGGTGTATGGGATGCAGTCCATGTTAACGAACAGGCGGCACCGGTTGGGTGGCTGGCCTGGGTCGTTTGTAAAAGGGAGAGGAGGTCGCTTGTTCGACTCTCTCCAATAACCTACATGGGTGGTTTCCTGCCTTGAGGGTATGGGCCAACATGGGATGGGTTGGGGTGTATGGAGGGCATTACTCCTTATAGCTGGGCCGGGGTGATGATCGTCTCACCCGACCACATGGGGTGTGACCTACGTTGGTTCAAGGCCACAACCGGAGGGTGATCGTCCCCTCTTTAGATTAGCCTTGGATTATAGGTTAATGATGTGATGTTTGTTTTACCGCGTATGTGTTCGCTGATGCGAAGGTTGGATTGAATGTGTTGGTACAATAGTTGAGTTTGATATAATTGGTTAGCTTTGCTTACGTGTAGTAGTAGTATATGTATATATGTTTCGTAGTGTTGTTAATTGACGTGTTGATAGTAGAAAAGAAAGAGGGATTGGATGTGTTAGTAAAGTTGGATTGGATCGTCTCACTCGTTTATACTCGCTGTGTGGTTGAGATTGGATTAATGTGTTTAGCATATTGAAGAGTTGGATAGGAATGGTTAAGTAATGGTTATGTGATAGTAATAGTATATATTTTGGTGTATTGTTGTTTGGCGTTGGTTGGATGGTATGATAATTATTTCCTGTGTTCTACTGTTTTGCTTGATGATTCTTGCTAGTCTTTCATTAGACTAACCAACCTCGGTTTATGTTTCCGCGGTTGGCTGGTGTATCGGGTCCACCAGTCAACTAGTCCCTGCAGGTTCGGCAGCAGTAAGGGGGTTCTTGATCACAGATTCGTCTTCACAGTTAAAGATTTAGTTTTGCATCGGATTTGGAAATGTTGTATTAACTACTTGTGGTTTTGGATAAATTTCTATATTGAACTTGAGGCAAGGTTTAAATGTTATTCCAAACTTGAACAAGGATTTTGATGTTGATAACTTTTGTATATTTGGGTTTTGGGTTTTTTTTCTTCTAAAATCTCCTTATAGACCTTCGGGTCTATGGCACTGTAATACCCTGGGTTGGGGTGTTACAGGAATTGGTATCAGAGCCTTTCGTTCAAAAATGTTTTCCAAATGCTTGACGTAAAAAAAGATTATTCGCTAAAACTGTGAAACAATCGTGTGATCGGAGACCCTTGTTGTTACGCATAGGTAAGTTTGTGTTTAATAAATTTTATATGTGATGCTTAGTATTGATGAGTAATTACATGCTGTATGCCCTGGAAGCGGGACGTGTTAGAAGTCGAAGGTGTGGGTGTGATAGAGGACGAGGCCCTCGGGCTTATCGTCAAGCGGTAGATGCAGGTGGTCTAGTAACTGATGATTCGGTAGGAAGTTGATGTATTTTATTGTAATTGTTAACGATGAGAAGGACAAGATTAAGCACTTTCATAGATGGTTGTATGCAGAGGTGAAACCTTGATAGTGAGGCATAGTTGTACGATCCTTGAGTATACTGATGAGTGTTTGATCAGAGAGGCTGCTATAGATAATTCTAATCAGACTATTGATGTTGGAGACAGTAAGAAAACAGAGGACTCAGTCTACACCGGAAGAAGTGGGATTTTACAACAATGGGTTCGGCTGGGTTGAGGAGTAGAATGCGTCTGTGACTACAGGAAAAAGACAGTTACTGTAGCAACAGATAAGGGTTTAGTGCATGTGTTTGCGGGTCATGATCCTAGAGACTCTGGCAGAATTGTCAATGCGATGACAGCTACAAAACTGTTAAGACAAGGTTGTACCGGTTACGTGTGTATGCTGGAATTGAGGGAGCAGATAGAGGAACTTATGGAGTTAGGCTTTGTTAGGCCGAGTGCATTTTCTCAGAGTGCGCCTGTGTTATTTGTTGAAAAGAAGTATGGTTTGCTTCGACTCTGTATCGACTATAGGGAGTTGAATAAGGTGACAGTCAAGAATAAGTATTCATTCCCTCGTATAGATGATTATTGGATCAATTGCAAGAAGCTACTGTATTTTTGAAGATTGACTTGAGATCAGGGTATCCTCAGCCTACGATTCGAGGGGGAAATATTCATATTACTGCCTTCAGAACTAGGTACGGTCACTATGAATTGGTTGTGATGCCTTTCGGATTGACTAATGCTTCCGCGGATTTCAAGGGCTTAAGGAACTAATGTTTTTAGAAAGTACTTGGATCGTTTGTAGTGATTTTCATTGATGGCATTTTTAGTATACTCTCGGAGTAAGAGGGACCACGAGACTCACCTCAGAACGATACTCGAAGTGTTGAGGCGGCAGAAACTAATTGCAAAGCTGTCTGAATGTGATTTTTGGATACCTAAGTTAGCATTTACGGGCCATGTGATTTCTAATGAAAGTATGATGGTAGATCCATAGAAAATAGAAGCAGTAGCGAATTGGGAACAACCTTAGAATGTCAAGGAAATTAGGAGTTTTTCTCGGACTGGCAGATTACTACAGGTGGATTGTGGCAGGTTGCGTAAGACTAAGAAGTTTGAATGGGACGGGAGATGTCAAGAGAGTTTCGAAGAACTCAAGAAGTGTTTAACTAGTGCGCCAGTGTTAGTTTTACCGCAGAGAATAGAAGGGTGTGTCATCTACAGCGATGCGTCTAAGCAAGGTATGGGTTGCGTTCTAATGCAGAATGGGAAGGTCATCTCGTATGCTTCTTGTCAGCTCAAACTGTATAAGAGAGAGTTGAACATGAGACAAAAGATGGTGGCTAGAATTGATTAAGGATTATGATATAGATATCGGGTATCATCTAGAAAGGGCTAATGTGGTAGCCGATGTTTTGAGTAAGAAGTCGACTCTAGAACACATGGTTGCTTGCCGGACAGTTCAGCCGGGATTGCAACAAAAGTTGGTGAAGGGTGAAATTGAAATTTGGTCTGAGAAGGAACGGATGCAACTGAATGTGATGGAAGTTCAATCAACACTGATAGAGTCGATCAAGGAGAAACAATCGCAGGACCCTGTGTTGAATAAGTTATGCAGTGAAATTGCTCAAGGAAAGGCGCCCTGATTTCTTGTTCACGAGGATGGAATATTGTGATTTCAGAATCGATTATGTGTGCCAACTGATAAAGAGATTAGAAAGTTGATTCTCAAGGAAGGTCATTCTTCAGCATACTAAGTACATTCTAGAGCCAGTAGATGTACATGGACTTGAGACGGAGTTATTAGTGGAGTGACATGAAGCAGAAAGTTGTTGAGTACGTGTCGAGGTGTTTTGGCGTATCGATAAGTTAAGATTGAGCACCAAAGGTCAACGGGAGAACTACAACCACTTCCTATCCCTGGATGGAAGTGGGAGGACATCACAGTGGACTTTGTTATTGGTCGTCCTAGAGCACGAAAGAAAATGACAGTCAGATTGAATGGTGTTTCCAGGATCATTGTGCCTGACAGAGATAGACGAATTGTGTCTCGTTTTTGGAGGTTCTGAAAAGAGTTGGCACTGTAGCTTACCAAGTGGCGTTGCCGCCAAAAATGAGTGGAATGCATGATGTGTTTCATGTGTCACAATTGAGGAAATATGTGTATCATCCGACTCATGTTCTGAAATTTGAGGAGATAGAGTTTCAACCTGATGGAACATTTGAGGAAATCCCCCGTAAGAATTCTAGCGATTGATCAGAAGAAATTGAGGAATAAGGTCATTTCTTTGGTAAAAGTCTTATGGTCTAAGCGTGGAAAGGCAGAAGAGACTTGGGAACTAGAGTAGTCATGCGAGATAGATATCCGAACCTGTTTGATCTTAGTTTCGAGGACGAAACTCCTATAACGGAGGGAGAATGAAATACCCCAATAGATGTATGTATATATAACTTGGAATGGTAAATAATGCCATTGGCTATATAAGTCATTAAAAGGCAGAATTTGGGAAAAGAAAAATCAGAAAAGGGCAAAACCCTTGTCTTTCTCGTGAGAACTTCACTGTGGAGCCTCCGCCCTTCCTGCCTTCGGTTTCCTCCTCAGCTGCTCAGCCAGTCCTTCCCTCCGGTGAGCTCGACCCAACAGTCGCCACCTCTTCCTCCCCTGTTCGAGCCGTGTTCAATTTCTGAGAGAGTCGCGAGTCGCTGCTGCTGAAGGCCGACTGTGGCTCCTGCGTTCTGTTGCTGTGCTGCTACTGTGCCGCCGTTGTTGCTGCTGTAATTTCCGGCGATGAGGAGCCATTTCCGGCGGCGACATAGTGGTTGACGATGAGGTAAGAGTGGGGATGTGCGATCTGAATTCTTTGGGCTAAATTCCATCTGATGGGGGTTTAAATTAGTCATTATCTATGGGTTTAAATGGACAGATTTTGGGAGGCTTGGACAGATTGGAAATTAACAGCTCTGGTTTGGAATTTTCGCAAGGATTGTGGACAACCAGCATTTCTGAATTTTGTCTAGAAGATTGGTACGTAATTGGGTAATTTGTGGGGGTTTTGCTGAATTGAAGGTTTGTAATTAGTGGATTGGTATGAGTTAATTAATGCCAGGAATTGCTCGGATTATTGTCGCAGGTTCGTTCGAGTTGGTTGGAGATTTTCTGAGGTCGTTGTCGTTGAGCTTGAGGCAAGATGATTCTTGCTCATTCTTTTACCTATCTCGTTTAAAAATAATTATTTTCGTATATTATTAATTTCAGCAATGATTTATGCACCTGTTCGTTAAGCTGATCTAGAAGTGTAGGCGTAGAATAATATGGTTGAATGTGCTTGGATATTGGTTTTGTGTTAGATATTGATTGTGTGCTTGGTTATTGGTATTGTGTTGGATATTGATTGTTTGTTGGTTATAGGTTTTGTTGGCGGATATTGGTTGTGTGCTTGGTTATTGGTTGTGTGTTGGATATTGGTTGTGTGCTTGGTTATTTGGTTTTATGTTGGATATTGGTTGTGTGCTTGGTTATTTGGTTTTGTGTTGGATATTGATTGTGTGCTTGGTTATTTGGTTTTGTGTTGGATATTGATTGTTTGCTTGGTTATTGGTTTTGTGTTGGATATTGGTTGTTTGCTTGGTTATTGGTTTTGTGTCGGATATTGGTTGTGTGCTTGGTTATTGGTTGTGTGTTGGATATTGGTTGTGTGCTTGGTTAGTGGTTTTGTTGACGGATATTGGTTTGTTGTTGATCTATGTTGGACTATTATGCGGTCTTTGTTGGTTGTAGTTAGTTGTCGTTGTTGGTTGTTGTTAGTTGTGACTGTGGGTTGTTATTGGCCATTGGTTGTAGTTGTCGGTAGCCGTTGATTGTCAGTTAGTTGTTGGTTGATTGTTTGTTGCAGCTTAATTGGTAGCAAGGAGTGCAAGATCTCCTTGTTTAAAGGGAGGTTGGGGGTTCGATCCCCAACTCCAACAACCTACATGTGTGGTTTCCCATCTTGAGGGTGTGGGCCAACATGGGATGGGTTGGGGTGTATGGGATGCAGTCCATGTTAACGAACAGGCGGCACCGGTTGGGTGGATGGCCTGGGTCGTTTGTAAAAGGGAGAGGAGGTCGCTTGTTCGACTCTCTCCAACAACCTACATGGGTGGTTTCCTGCCTTGAGGGTATGGGCCAACATGGGATGGATTGGGGTGTATGGAGGGCATTACTCCTTATAGCTGGGTCGGGGTGATGATCATCTCACCCGACCACGTGGGGTGTGACCTACATTGGTTCAAGTCCACAACCGGAGGGTGATCGTCCCCTCTTTAGATTAGCCTTGGATAATAGGTTAATGATGTGATGTTTGTTTTACCGCGTATGTGTTCGATGATGCGAAGGTTGGATTGAATGTGTTGGTACAGTAGTTGAGTTTGATATAATTGGTTAGCTTTGCTTACGTGTAGTAGTAGTATATGTATATATGTTTCGTAGTGTTGTTAATTGACGTGTTGGTAGTAGAAAAGAAAGAGGGATTGGATGTGTTAGTAAAGTTGGATTGGATCGTCTCACTCGTTTATACTCGCTGTGTGGTTGAGATTGGATTGAATGTGTTTAGCATATTGAAGAGTTGGATAGGAATGGTTAAGTAATAGTTATGTGATAGTAATAGTATATATTTTGGTGTGTTGTTGTTTGGCATTGGTTGGATGGTATGATAATTATTTCCTGTGTTCTACTGTTTTGCTTGATGATTCTTGCTAGTCTTTCATTAGACTAACCAACCTCGGTTTATGTTTCCGCAGTTGGCTGGTGTATCGGGTCCACCAGTCAACTAGTCCTTGCAGGTTCGGCAGCAGCAAGGGGGTTCTTGATCACAGATTCGTCTTCACAGTTAAAGATTTAGTTTTGCATCGGATTTGGAAATGTTGTATTAACTACTTGTGGTTTTCGATAAATTGCTATATTGAACTTGAGGCAAGGTTTAAATGTTATTCCAAACTTGAACATGGATTTTGATGTTGATAACTTTTGTATATTTAGAAGTGTTTTGGGTTTTCTTTTTCTAAAATCGCCTTATAGACCTTCGGGTCTATGGCATTGTAATACCTTGGGTTGGGGTGTTACATGCCTGACCGTGTGGTACGCTAGTTTGGACGGACCCAGAGCAGGCCTCTCGACCCAATACGGCCGAGTTTAGCTGTACAACTCGAAAGCCTAAAAGGGAGGGAGGCCTACAAGCTAGAATTTGATGTCCACTGGGACGGTTGGGATCGCTTGGATGAGCATCTTTGTGCTGAGATCATAGCTAGCTCGATGGTTATTGCTGATTATGATATGGATGAGGAGTATCTCGATTGGTTCCTTCCCATTTCACATCCATATGTCAGATACAACGCCAGTGAGCAACCTAGTCCCAGACGCCATGCGTCCGACTTTGGACGCATCTTGGGTATGTTTCACGATAATATCTATCCAATTAAGTATTTGTAAAATCCTTATGTAGTTTATTTGATTTAACATTATATGATTGAATGACAACGGTTGACCATGGTGAATGTGCATGTCCGGGAGGTTATGATGCAGAGAGGTGGCGAGATGGAGGATTGGCAGAGGCTTGCAGACATTATCGATGTCGGCGAGATTCCGATTGATGATCCACCAATACGGGCGTCACAGCGACAGTCCCAGAGCCAGACTGAGAGGGGTGAGTCATCTAGTTTAGTCGTCCCATGGCCCAGTTTACCATCTATATATGAGAGGGGTTCATCATCCAGGTCGGCGGCTGAGCAGGAAGCAGTTGAGCGGGAAGCTTAGATCAGGAGGTGGCGGAGCGTCTTCAGGCTAGGCTGGAGAAGAGTTCTGATAGCGACGATGATTAGGATGTCCTTTGTATCTGTTGTTTTTTGGGTTTTATACTGTGGATACTATTATCTCTTTTGTATTGACATTTCATATTCTATTTGTTCGTACTCGTATTCCTTTTTGTTTTGTCGTGGTTTTGTCGTTGTTGTTTGTACTCGTCTTTTATCTTTATCAAACTTCCTTTTTGTTCGTAATCGTCTTTTATTATCATCAAACTCTTTTATTATCATCAAACCCTTAGGGTTTATGGTTAGGGTTAGGATTCAGGATTTAGGGTTTCAGAGTCTAGAATATTTCACACTACATTATGGCATTTAAAGCTTTAAGCGCCACTACATAGCATATAAGTTAGGGTTAGGGTTTAGGATTCACGCTTAGGGTTTAGAATTTTTACGCTACATTATGGCATTTTGCACATTAAACGCCATATAGTGGCACATATACATTAGGGTTTAGGGTTAGGATTCAAGGTTTATGGTTCAGGGTTAGTGTTGGAACGATGACGTTCCCTCTAGTTTTGATGATGATAAACTCAAATGTTTTTGATGGTTTTTAGTGTGACTATAAGTTTCAGGAAACGAACATGTCAAAGGAACGATGAAAATCAATGAATAGTCAAAACAGAGAAGCAAAGGAACAGAGAAGCCAACAATGACAAAACAACACGCTGGAACGACAGAAGAGAAGAGACGCATGATGTTGAATAGAACAGAGAAAGGGAACAACACAAGGAACGGAGGACGTGCGCTGAAACCCTAGAGAGCCGCCGAATATCTGTTATTGGAAGTTGCAACTTGGGCCTCAAGGAAGATCTCGGTGACAAGATTTTTTAGATAGAATACTTCTAGAAAAGATTGTATAGGATATTCTGAGTTTATTTCCAAAAAACGAATTTAGGGTAAATCAAGTGAGAATATCCGAACCATAAAAGAGAAGACAGCTGCGCACCTCAAGTCGGACGATATACAGAGAGAAATTTGCAGAGCAGAAATTTCGAAAGAAAGAAGAAAACTTACAAGTACGAGACTTTGGTGAGTTGAGTATTTGTTAGGGTTTCGTCTGCCTAGTGTGTTGTTAGGAACGTTACATCTAAGAAGTCTAGATATCTAGGAGTAAACTAGATTGAGAGAAGACTTGCTTGTTGTAATTCCTGGAATAATAACATAAGTAGACATTTGAAATCCTACTAGGGAAACCTAGAGGTAGAGGTTTTTCTCAGTCAACTAGTTGGTTGATTGAGTTTTCCTCTCTAAGGAACTGAGCTTGCTACTTATTAATCTGTTGTTATTTTCCGCTGCCCAAGGAACGAACTTGTCGTTCCTTGATCTGCGTGAAGTTGATCGTTTCACTGGGAAAAAGGACTTTTACAACTTCAAAATGGATGACAAGGAAGATGTGAGTTCCTACCAAACACGATTTGAGAAGATCACTGCAAATCTCACTGCTCACTCCGTCACCGATGAGGAAATTCTCCCCGATGAGAAAATCCTCATAATCATTGATGGTCTCCCTCATCGTCATGCAATGACCAAAGCTATTCTGAAAGAGAATCCCAACACCGTCAAACTGACGTTCCATGAGGTGTTCAGCAAGATCCAGAAGTATGACAATGAAGAGAAGGCCGCAAGAAACAAGGATTCCAAAGAAAATGGAATCGCTTCGATGGTTGGAAAGGCTGTTGACAGGATTGAGAACGACCTCAATGACAATGATGGTTCCGATGATCCTGATGTGGTGCTTCTAACCAAAGTCATGCGTTCCCTCTACAACAAAGGAAGAAACAGTAGAGGTGGTAACGAGGAGACTCGTGACATCAAGGATATCACATGCTACAACTGCAATGAAAAGGGTCACTACTCTAGTTCATGCCCAAAGCCCAAGAAACCAAGCACACCTTCTGGGAACGATGAGAAAAGAGCTCTCGTTGCTGTGTGGGGCAATGATGATGACTCAGATGGTGAAGATCCTGAAGCCTGGAGTGGCAAGATGTGTGCAATGGCCATCAACGACTCCTCTGAGGAACTCGAGGTAACTCCTGAAACGTTCTTGAAATCTCTTGTGAATTATGATAAGAAATCCTTAATTGCTTTCATAAGGGAAATGTATTCTGAAAACTTGAAAACACAAGAGGAACTTGCTAATTCTGAAGATGAGTGTAGTAGTTTAAAAGAAAATCTTTCTAACACTGCTAGTAGCTCAACTGTTCCTTGTTCTTCATGTGATGCTAATCATGAGGAACTTCAGAGATTAAGAAATGAGAAAGTCTCTTTGCTTATGGATGAAGTCTCTAACAATACTGATGCAAGGAGTATAGTTGGTCCAACTAAGCTTGAAGCACAAGTATCCGAGATGAAGTCCTATGTGCACAAGATTCATTCTGTTCTGATGGAACAGAAGGCTGAAGCTGAAAGCGTCAAGTTCATCAAAGCAAGGTATGGTATTGGCTATACAGGTTCCAACCAAAAGGAAGATGATCCATCTATACTGGAACTACGTGAAGCAAGAGATAGGGAACTTCAAGATGCTAGAGAGAAGAATCGCAATCTTGAGGAACGCATCAAAGTTCTTGAGAGTGGTCTGGATGAAACTCAGTCGTGGTACACTGGACAACCTGCCCACAAGATTTTTCTCAAGCAATCTCAAGGGACGCAACCCAACGTTCCATGTCCTGAACGTACCAAACAACGCAAGAGTATTGTTCCCAACAGAAAGTATGTTCAGATGGAACAGTTCAAGCTGTGTTGGTATTGTCGGGACAACAGACATGTGCAAAGAGACTGTAAAAAGAAAAAGAAGTTCTCTGAAGAGCACACAAAGAGAAGGAACAGTAGGAGTAACAATGTGAACTTGAATGATTTCTATGATGATTCACATGTGCATAATCATAATCATGCTAAGACTAGGAAGAAATCTGCTATTAATGTTAGAACTATTCCTATGGAACAATTGCATTATGTGTCTCGACCAGGTAAGGGTAAGCTTGCCTGGGTCGCCAAACCTTAACTCTTTCTGTGCAGGTTGAAGTGAGGGGGAACGAGAAGTGGTATATTGACAGCGCTTGTTCATGCCACATGACCGAAAAAGAAGACCAACTCACCTCATTTCACAAACACTCAAGAGGGAGTGTTGCTCTTGGAGACAAGAGATGCAGAGAAATCATTGGAACAGGCGAAATACAACTAAACTCCAGCATCACGGTAAAAGAAGTTAGTTTAGTTCATGAACTTGGTTTCAGTTTGTTGAGTGTTGCACAGCTTTGCGACCAAGGGAACAACAAAACGGCACGTAGTAGACCGCAAAAGCACTTCTGGAACGGCACAGTTCCTTGGGCCCTGTCTCGTTTCATGGGGCTCCAAGAAACAAAACTCTGTGGCCCTTTCCACTGCAGAAGCTGAATACGTCGCCACGGCAAGTTGTTGTGCTCAGGTATTGTGGCTTAAGCAACAACTGGAGGACTTTGGTATGTCTCTTGACACCGTTCTTATTATGTGTGATAATACTAGTGCCATCAACATTTCAAAAAATCCAATGCATCATTCACGTACTAAGCATATTGACATTCGTCATCATTTTCTACGTGATAATGTTGACACGGGCTTTATTAGAATGGAACATTGTAGGACTGAAAATCAAGTGGCAGCCATCTTCACCAAAGCACTAGACAAAGGTCCATTCGAGCATCTTCGATTACTCCTTGGCATGATCTCTCTGAATTGAGGAGCTTCACATCCATTATTCCCTCAAAGCTTGGCTAATTCGTTCCATAATTTTCATGAAGTTCCTTGTCTGTGTGCCTTTCATGACTTGATTTTCATGACTTTAGCTTATTCGAATTGCTTTGTATTAGGATTTAGATACTTTGTCTTTTGATTTGTGTTGAATTACTTGATTGCATGCTAACATCTTCTTAAAGACCCAAAACAACCAATTTGATGATTGAACCCTCATTACAAGCCCACATGATAATTGGTTGTACAGCCTACCTTAGCCGCGATTCAGGTAAACGTTCCCTATGATCCATCTTTGCTATACTTTTTACTGGGAATAATTACTTGAGTTGTTTTTCTCCCTACCATGAGTTTGGATATACTATATTTTGTGTGAACCCAACATTGAAATATCCAGACTAGCCTCGCAAGCACTCTTGGTCTCAGGGGGGAACGAAGACCATTGCTCAGATTAAGAGGGAACTGATAGTTGTGGAACGCTGAATTTGAATCAGAGGCTGGCATTAATTGAGTTGCAGGTATCCATTGGAACGGCTCCCTGTGCGATTTGACCGCTCTGCGACTGGAACAGTGACGCGGCAACCGAGCAAAAAGTGACCGTTGCATCAGGAGAGAGAAGAGTTATTGAAGGAAACTTTTGAAAGAAGGAAACTTAGAGACGGTTGAGATCCGAAAGATTTTATTTGGAAAAGATTTTATCTTGAAAAAGATTTTATCTTGTTCCTATATATACGACATATCTTCACAAGTTCCTGCACCGCCACTCCTCTCTCTCTAATATCTTTCAGAATTCAAATACTCTCAAATCTCTAAAGCTCTCTGCCTTTCATGGATTCCCCAAGCAAGAAGATCATCACCGACAAATTAAGGGCAATACCAAGGGAACGGGCACTGTCGCTGCAAAGAAAGCGGTTGGTGAAGGAACGTCTAAGGGAAGCTCAATTCAGCATCAAATTCTTGCTGAGCTCAAGCAACTGAACTCCACCATGACATTGCACTTGGATCATTTCTTGAGCAAAGCCGATGTTTCTGCGGAAGACCCTGAGATCTAAGTGCTCTTCGTTCCTATTCTAGCCCGTCTGACCCTCTGTTCTTGATTTCTTTTAAATGTTTTTATGTCTTTTGTGTGATTGTTCCTTATCTTCTTATCTTAGCTGTCTAGGTCCCTATGCTTTGTACCTCGCATGGCTTTATGAATGAATTATCTTGTTTATGAGTTGCATGTGTGTCAAGTCTTTCTGTTTCTTGTGGAACTTTTGATGATGCCAAAAGGGGGAAGTATGGAAAATGTGAAACCCAAGGAAGAGTTGATAACAGAAGCTAGTGCTAAGGGGAACGACAATGCTGCTTGAAGGTAAATTCTCAATGAACTTTCTGAGGGGGAACAGTGTTAACATCTTGAACATAGTATCTGTGTGATTAAATGTGAAAATGCTTCTACTTGTCTATCTTGAACTGTGTATTTTGACTTGCACATTTTGAAGGAGTTTGTCATCACCAAAAAGGGGGAAATTGTTGGAACGATGACGTTCCCTCTAGTTTTGATGATGATAAACTCAAATGCTTTTGATGGTTTTTAGTGTGACTATAAGTTTCAGGAAACGAACATGTCAAAGGAACGATGAAAATCAATGAAGAGTCAAAACAAAGAAGCAAAGGAATAGAGAAGCCAACAATGACAAAACAACACGCTGGAACGACAGAAGAGAAGAGATGCGTGATGTTGAATAGAACAGAGAAAGGGAACAACGCAAGGAATGGAGGACGCGCGCTGAAACCCTAGAGAGCCGCCGAATATCTGTTATTGGAAGTTGCAACTTGGGCCTCAAGGAAGATCTCGGTGACAAGATTTTTTAGATAGAATACTTCTAGAAAAGATTGTATAGGATATTCTGAGTTTATTTCCAAAAAATGAATTTAGGGTAAATCAAGTGAGAATATCCGAACCATAAAAGAGAAGACAGTTGCGTACCTCAAGTCGGACGATATACAGAGAGAAATTTGCAGAGCAGAAATTTCGGAAGAAAGAAGAAAACTTACAAGTACGAGACTTTGGTGAGTTGAGTATTTGTTAGGGTTTCGTCTGTCTAGTGTGTTGTTAGGAACGTTATATCTAAGAAGTCTAGATATCTAGGAGTAAACTAGATTGAGAGAAGACTTGCTTGTTGTAATTCCTGGAATAATAACATAAGTAGACATTTGAAATCCTACTAGGGAAACCTAGAGCTAGAGGTTTTTCTCAGTCAACTAGTTGGTTGATTGAGTTTTCTTCTCTAAGGAACTGAGCTTGCTACTTATTAATCTGTTGTTATTTTCCACTGCCCAAGGAACGAACTTGTCGTTCCTTGATCTAACACACTCGATTCTACAGTTAGGGTTTTAGGGTCTAGACTTTAAACCCTCTCACACTAAGATAAATGCCATTGTGTGGCGTTTAAGGATTTTTTGTGCCACAATATGGCGTTTTAATTGGTATGAGAGGGTTTTTGTTGGGGTCTTTTAAGGGTTTTTGGCTTTGATGTTTAGGATTTCATAGTTTATTGTATAAGGTTTGATATTTGTGGGCTTAATCTTGATGAATAACACCCAATAACTATATATGGTCCTAATGTTTCTTTCCATCCATTTCGTACTGAACTCTACAATAGCTTTTCCTAAATGCCCCTTGAAATTACACAAAGGATGAACCCTAAACCCTTCATAAATTACTGTATAAGGTTAGACATTTTTGGACTTAATCTTCACAAATATCAAACCTAATACTATAATCCCAAACCTAAAAACCCTAAACCCTAATTACAAAATTTTAGGACAATTAGATTTACAACAATACATGTCCAAGGCATACAAACAACTCATCTTGATTGAAAACATAATTACAAAATATCAGGGCCATATACCTATTGATTTTTTTTTCAACCAAAATTTACGAATCTCAAACCTTAAATAATCATCTATGAAACCCTAAACCCTAATCCGAAAAACCCTAAGTCATAAACCCTAAACCCTATCAAACCTTATACTATCCTCTTGCTTTGTATCTTCAAAATTGTAGGACAGTTGGATTTGCAACAATACTTGTCCAAGGTCATACAAACAGCTCATCTTGATTGAAAACATATTTACAAAATATCGGGGCCATATATACCTATTGAATTTATTTTATTCAACCAAAATTCACAAATCTCAAACATTAAACACTAACCTATGAAACCCTAAATCCTAACCCCAAAAATCCTAAACCCAACTAAAACCCTCTCACACCTGCTAAAACGCTATTATATGGCGTTTTAAAGTGTATGCGCCATCATATGGTGTTTTAGATGGTGTGAGAGGGTTTTAGATGGGGTTTTTTAGGGTTTAAGGTTTAAGGTTTTTGGGTTTTGGGTTTATAATTTAGGTTTTTATTAATTATTGTATAAGGTTTGAGATTTGTGGGCTTAATCTTGATGAATAACACCCAATAATTATATATGGCCCTAATATTTATTTCATCCTAAACTCTACAACAATTTTCTCTGAATGCCCCTTGAAGTTCCATAATGATGAATCATTCTAACATTATATTCTTTTGCTATGTACCCTAAACCCTTGTACGCATACCACTTTCTTCCTATATTAAGACAGTTGGATTTACAACAAGTACACTCGATCATCTTATGGTATTATGAACAAGTATTTCTCTAACATAATATAAGCGTATGGATTTAAGGTGAAAAAACCACAAACCCAAACCCTAAACCTAAATCCTAATGCCTAGAGCCTATACCCTAAACCCCAAACCCTAAAAACCCCAAAATTCATTAAGCCCCAATAAAATGCCACATTGGGGCGTCTAAGTGTGCAAAACGGCACATAGTAGCGTGAACTCCTTAAACCCTAAACCCCAAACCCTAAAAACCATTTAAAATGCCATATTGTAGCATTTACAAAACGCATGGACCGTGCAATTCTAATGCACAGACTGTGCAACTCTACTGAGTTCTGTATTTTACAGAACTGAACTACACGAACCATGTGTAACACCCCCGACTTATGTTGGTAGTGCCACACGCCAGTGACCTCAGACGTTACTGTCCAAAGCCACCCTAGGCTTTAATCGGAATAATTAAGCTTAAATAAATATATTAAATAACGAAAGATTAATCAACGGAAGACATTTTTAAATGAAACTCAACCTTTTATTAACAGATCTCTCATTAAATGAGAGAGACAATTTTACAAAAGGGTGAAATTACAGCGGAAGGCTTTTATATTAAACTGTAATACATGACTCGTTTATAGGAACACATGTAAAAATAATACTTAATAACCTTAAAACACTGCCACTTAAATCTTCAACTGCAAGCCTCTTCTTCGATTGGTTACTTCAAGTCTTTGGGGACCAACCACTGATGTGCCGTATAGGACGGATGACACCACCCAACCATGCAAGGAATAAAACCCGGTTGGTTAGTCTAATGAAAGACTATGCAAGGGTACAAACATAGTGGTTCAAGTGATCGTAACCGTTTACTATCATTGTCCCTCGAATAATAACCGAAGGAACGATACATAACCCGGAACTCTCACGAAATGATTTGTAATAGGCATGCACTGAAAAAGAAGACTCCAAAGGAATTGAGTCTTATGGGAAACGTATGACAAATGTTTGGGAACATTAAGTTTTCACACAACTTTTAAAACACGACCTTGACAATTTGGGTCAACGACCAACCTCACCGCGCAATGCGAATCCAGATTGGAAAGAAGACTTACTCTAGCAAGAGTCTGGGCGGTTTCCACATTGTACTCCTCGCCCGAGGGTTTATTAATTATGTGCATAACCGCACTTATCTTATTTACTTCCAAAACGCACATTAACATTGAAGCTTTTAATACAATCTCGAATAACTACGAGAACAACACAAGGTGACATTACGTCCAACCCAATTGCACTAGCAAGGTGCTTAAACACCTCTTATCCTTAACGGGTGGATAAGAAGCAATGGTCATGACCTTAAAAGTATTAGAGAATTATTCCGACTAATACCGAGTTATAAAGAAACGACTAATCCTCGTAAGGAATTAGCATTCCTACGAATACTCGTGCTAATCTAGCATTTAAGTCCACATATAAATCCACACAAAGATCCATTTACAGTAATATCATATCAAACTAAATAATAGCGTTATTTCTAACAATATATACAACCTATTATAAAGTCATATTTTAACACATCGTTTAAGTAAATCTGTTCCCAAACAGAAAACAACAACTTTTATCACATCTTAATTAACAATCAATTAATTGATAATCAAGGGAAACATGAAATAGTGAGCAAGAGCGAACCGCCACTTGCCTTAATCTAGACGAACGAAGATGTCGGGTTTCGAGTATCTGGAGACTGGAATCTGCGTACGGATTCCTACGACGACGACGAGATAAACGACGGAACCCCAAGTTAGATACGATACAACATGAAATAACGGAACAAACGAAAACACGAAATGAATCGAAAGGAACAAGGCCTAAGTTATGACCGTGTTTGTCCAAGTCACGATCGCGCTTGCTAGAGCAAGCCGCGGTCGCGGTTTGGACATCCACGGTCGCGGAATTCTGGGCAGAGCCGCGGTCGCGGAATTCATTCCCGCGGTCACGAATCTCCCTTCCGACGACGGCTTTGGAGGCGAACGAGCTTACCAACGACGACGATTACCCACCACTGCGAACACTCCACTACGAGGCTTCCCAAGGCTCCTCCGGCGACCACTAGATACTCTGGCAACCACTGAAATTTCCGGCGACAAGCTTTGCAAGAGAGAAGGAAGATGGAGTTGTGGATGATGGAGAGAGGCAAATCCGGCCTCCTTTTATAGCCAACAATCCGAGGGCGTTCACTCCCCATTGGCAAGCCAATCGCTCCAGCTCCCATCCACCGGCAACCGTTGAAGGAACGAAGGGAAAACAAATCGACGAGCTCGGATAAAAACGACGAAGAAGACGAAGAGCAGAGATCCGCGGTCGCGGCAACACTTCCGCGGTCGCGGAAATGCCGTGAGCGCGTCCTTTGGCCCTTGGTCGCGAATTTCGTTCCAGGGCATGCTAAATCTTTATTTTTAGCACTTCTAAAAATATTCTAAGACCCAATACCCTTTAAACGTATATTATTATGTTCAAATAATCCCATTGAGATTACAGAAATTGCCCATTATGTCCTTCATACAAAATGACAGTTCGGGACTTTTAGGGGTTATTACAATACTACCCCTTAAAAGAAGTTTCGATCCCAAAACTTGGCCGATAACAGCTCGGAGAAGCGACCTTATTTTAAGTTATCCAACCTTATAAGTTTAACCATACCTAACCCATTTAACACTTTGTAAATTGGTTCAAGCATTTCTAAGTTAAAATTTATAAGTTGGTTCAAATTATAGTTAACGTAAGGTTAACCATAATTTAGACCCTTCATAACTTTAAGGAATTTTATAACTTGTTTTTACCAATTATACATTTCACCATATTACCCTTATGGCAATCATGAGGGTTATTACATTACTACCCCCTTAAAAATAGTTTCAACTCCGAAACTAACATCACTAAGGTAGAGGTACCGGTTTCACCATTAACCTCACTACCTGAACTTAATATCCCCACTACCTGAACTTAATATCCTTAATCGTTTCATCCTTGAAATTAACCATAGGAGAGTCGATCCGTTTCCTCACCATGACATCATCTTAATGTATCGTTTCCATATTTTACTCCATACAATACCTCCTAGTGTATCCACAAGATTATAACTACCTTAGAATCATAGTCTCCAAAATTATTTATTACACCTTAAGCTTGAAAACACACGTTTTTCCTTTAAGCGTTTCGCCTAACAACCAACTCCCAAAGTTTATACATTGTCTCCTTATAACTCCACTTAGTACCTCCAATTGTCATATAGTCTTACTCCTTACATACACAGCTCACCTATTTCATAGGTTACCTTAATTAAACTTGGCCCTTGTGCCATATCTTAACCCAAAATCTTTTCGCATGTGATTCCTTAATTTTTTCACAATTAACCACACCACATCCTATTCCTATTTACCTCAACATGATTTAATAATCCGTTCCACAAGATTATAACCTCGTTTTACCCAAACGTGTCATACGATCACCTTCATAGATGTAGGTCACTTTTTCCTCAGGTCCAATCGATAACATCCACATACTTATTTTATTCCACACTTATTTGATCCACCAAAATCATAACAACTTTTACCGGTTGAGTTTGTTATCCACTCATAAATCCTTAAACAACCAGTCGTCCTTACACGACTTATTATCCCAAATCAAGCACCATTTTGCTTTACTGATATTTACTATTTATACAAGACTTAATCACCTTAACACTTCGTGTATCATCATCTCATTATATCGTTTCCTTAAGAATACCTCGCAACGAAACCTCGAATAGGTCTTTCCAAAACAATACTTATGATTTTGCACGCTTAGCTTTTCCAAAAAGCTTTTAACACTAGTCCCATAGTGGACACACTTATTTATAAACCTCATAAACATAACTCTTGGGCTCTAAAGTTTACTCAAGATCGTAGTAGAGTACGATCATTTTAGAGAAAACGACTCCTTAGAAAATTTCTCTCTTATACAATTATTCACTTAAATATATAATTTATATAACTCACCCCATCTAATCCTCAGAGTATACACATGAGGAATAGCCTCAAACTCCATAGAGCATTACTACACACACCAAATCCTTTTAGCAAGGAATCCTTACAGTATTATCCTCTCGAGACAATGCTTAAGACCTCGAGCACAGGGAACAGATAATGTCAATGCCCAACTTGACATTATTTCAGGAAAGTAGAGGGGTTCTTATGAATAGTTTCGACCTCGAAACTAGCGCTAACAAGGTAGGGAACAACCACACGTGTCCCACCCAACACTATCCTTTATGAGTCCAGACATTCTTTATCAACACATGACATGTACTACTTTTGGAACTCAAGGATCCTCGTATGAATGAACAACTTGCAATAGTAACAAGTTTAGTAATTTTCGAAACAAGGAAACACCTCTTTATTATTCGGAACATTACATTACGGTCCCACTATATGCACTACGTTTTTTTCATTTTCGCACTACAAATCACTACGCCAGATCTTGGCGTACTCCGTATACATGCGTATAAGGCCATTCCAGGGAAATATAGAGTAATTTAAAAAAAAGTATAAAACCTCTACGCAAGGATCTGGTGTACGCAAGATCCTTGCATAGAGGTTGGAATATGGGTGATTTGAATTTTGGCCCCAATATGGCCGTTGGACTTATAGCCGTTGGGAGAATTTGAATTTTGGCCCCTACGCAAGGATCTTGCGTAGCCCAACGACTATAATTTCAACGGCCGAATTACCCCTCTATATATACTCAAACTCAATCATCCATTTTTTGCACACATTCGAATACAATCTTACCAAAATGGAAAATACTGAAAATGATTATTGGAGTAGCGATGAAGAATATTTGAGCAGTGATGAAGAATTCAACCCCATCAATTTCGCGGTTAGTATTTCATAATTCGTAAAAGGCTTGATATTTGCATTATATATATAAATATGTATGAATTAGTTATAGTTATATTGCATGCGATATTGTGAATTGGTTCATGTATATAGAGTCGTGGTTTAGTGTTGTAATATTGTATGCGGCATTTTGAGAAAAGTGAGGTATTTTGATATTTCATGTATAGTTAGATATAGTAGTTCTTTAAGTTTGGAGATTGAGAGATTGTTATTATGTCATTAAATGGAAATGAATAACATTAGTATTTACATTAATAATTGTTTTGTAATCTATATTTTAAGAAAAGTGAGGACAAATATAGTTTGACTCGCGGTTTAGTTTTGTAATATTGTATGCGGTATTTTGATATTGCATGTGTAGTTAGAAATAATAGTTCTTTAAGTTTCGAGATTGTTATGTCATTAAATGCAAATGAATAACATTAGTATTTACATTAATAATTGTTTTGTAATCTATATTTTAAGAAAAGTGAGGACAAATATAGTTTGACTCACGGTTTAGTTTTGTAATATTGTATGCGGTATTTTGATATTGCATGTGTAGTTAGAAATAATAGTTCTTTAAGTTTCGAGATTGAGAGATTGTTATGTCATTAAATGCAAATGAATAACATTAGTATTTACATTAACAGGGTAAAGATTATGGATCTGAATTTCGTACGAATCAGAAGTGGGATAGCCGACAGGAGTTGGTTGATTGGGGTCAGAAGAGGGGCAAAGATTTGATGATGGTTCTAGTCATTCGCCGAAGTAATGAAAAACATGTTAGTTTGACGTGCGAGCACTTTGGTGAATATAGATCGGGGAGGAAGAAAGTTAGTAAAGATGATCCGAATGAGCCTGTGGTAATTCGTGAAAATAGATCGAAGAAGTCTGGGTGCACATTTGAGTTGTACGGTCTTCAAATGAAAAAGAAGTCGGGAGTAGAGACTCAAAAATGGATCTTGAATGTGTTGAGTGGACAACACAACCATAAGCTTCTGACTACCTTACTTGGGCATCCATACATGGGTCGAATGACCCCTGATGAGCAGTGCATTGTCAGGAATTCCGGCGAGAGGTTCAATACGCCGAGTGTTATTGTTGCAGAGTTGAGAAGGTGCAACCCCGAAAATGTAACATCAAGGAAACAAGTTTCCAACTATTTACAAAAGATGCAGTACGAGGATCGTGGGGAAATGACGGTCACCCAATGGACCCTAAATTTCTTCAAAGAAAACATGTATGAAGTGCATCCTTTGAGGAAGCGGTCTACGTGTGAGATCGATATCCTATTTTTCGCTCACCCTGACTCGCTGCACCTGTTGAAGTTGTTCCCGTACGTGGTAGTTATCGATGCCACATACAAGACAAATAGGTATATAATGGCCTTATGTTTATTACAATTTAATATAGTCATAATATACATGATCTAAAATTGCTTATACTCTTTTGTTTTCTTACATTCATCCTTAGGTATAAAATGCCTCTTGTGGAGATTGTCGGTTTTACATGCACTAACAAGACGTTCAACATCGCCTATGCATTTACGCGAGAGGAAGATGGTTTGCATTACGGATTCATAATGCAAAAGCTTCTGTATTTGTTTCAAGAGGCGGGAGTACTGCCGACGGCCATAATGACTGATCGAGAGAAGGCCCTCATCAATGCAATTCGAATAGTTTTCAAAGATTGGGTTAAACACCATTTGTGTTGGGTGCATATCAAACACAACATCGAGGCATATGCTAATCCAATCTTGAAGGATTCGAAAAAAGTCAGCAACTTTTGCGGCCAATGTTGGGGACTTTGGTGTTCAACCACGGAGGAAAGCTACGAAGAGAGGCTCCAAAAACTTAGGAAATCGTGGAAGAGCGGCCTTGTTGGATACCTTGAGAAACAGTGGTTGAATCCTTACAAGGAAAACATAGTCAGAGCGTGGACAGATCATCATTTTCACTTCTTCACGAGGACTTTAAACAGGTATGTATCACTTTTTATTTTTCTGGGATGTTTATTGGGCCTAGGGCTCGGTGTCATACTTTCTTACTAGCACTATGCATTTTTTTTTGATAGGGTTGAGGGTATGCATAGAGTGTTGAAGGATATTGTGGATTCTAGTGTTGGCGGTTTTAACATGATGGCATTGAGGATCCACCATGCAATCGAAGGTCAAATCGGGCAGGTGAGGGCGAGCATGGAGATGTCACAGGTCCCGCTGGCTCACGAACGGGGGAGGAAGGCGTATCGTCCCTCCCCAAATCCTCGGTCATCGAAACAGGAGGGGGCTCGATGGGGTCGATGCCCTCGGCGTAATCCCGCCCAAGGCAAATGTCAATGCCTCCTCGTCGAATGCATCGTCGACGGCGGCGGCGGCGTCGACGTCGGGCATGGACGTGTCGCTACTATCATCCTCATGATCAGACACAGGTGCATCGTCTGGCTGGGCAGCGTCCAGTCGCGGACCCAAATCCGCCGTACCTCCGTCACCGCGTCGGGCCGACCATGTGACCCGTCGCTGTCCCAATCGACGAGAGCCTTTGTACGGCTGTCGAACGGAGTGCAACGACTGCTGTATCGCCTTTTAATAAATTTTGAAAAAAGATATATTCAAAAAATTACTACAAATATTTATTTTATATTGAATTAAAAATTAGTAACTATTTATTTCATTTCTACTTTTTAAAAAATTACAAAAAAATTACAACATCTTCTCTTTTACTTTCTTTTCATTTTCATTATATATGTTTTATATTAAATACAAAGTACTTTCATTTCATTTTCATTAATATTGAATTTACAATATTTTTAATTGTTACAAAACATTTATATTAATTAGAAAATTTTCAAGAAATTAATTCAATACATATTTACTTATTTATTTTTTAGATTATGCATGTCGAAATAAATCTAAACATTTATATTTATTAAATATTAAAATAAAATACCGATCAGCCAATACATACTAATATACTATCATTGCATGAATTGATATAACTACATATATATCTAAAAAAACAAATTCTTCTTATAGATCTAATCAAAATTTATAAGTGCATATCTATAGATAGTATTCTATTTCATTCAATATAATCTAAACATTTTAGACATAATTTCAACCCAAATAATTATCTTAACATTTATCCAAATTAACGTCTAATGAAAGTTCAAATATAAATTATAATTTCAACCCAAATAATTATACAAATTTAATTTACCTCTCGCAAACCTCCTCGTCGTCCTGTCCCGATGGGCCTCTCGTCTGGAGCCGAAGTGGACGCTCCACGACCACGGGTATGAACACCACCGATCCGACGCCCTCGAACACCGGCACCACCAGCCACGACCGACACCTCCTGCCCCACCGTCGCGCCACCACCAACAGCCTCACCGCCGCCACCACCACCAGCCTCGCCGCCACCACCACCACCAGCCTCGGAGGCGCCACTACCACTGGCCTCGATGCCGCTGCCACCACCATGGAATTCGCTGCCACCACCAGCCGCCGCCGACAGCTCCTGCTCCACCGTCGCGCCACCACCAGCGTTCGTCGTTGCTCCACCACCACAGCTCGGGGAGCTCATTTTTTGGATGGAAAGAGAAGGGTTGAGAGAGGGAGGAAGAACAGAGGAGGAAGAGAGGAAGAACAGAGGGGGAAAGGGGGATCGCCGAAAAATCGCCGCCGCCGGGGAAGGAAGAGAGGAAGAAGAAGAAAGAAAGAAAGAAAGAAGAGCGCGGCCAATTTAACCTAAATTGCGTACGCAAGATTCTGGCATATGCCAGGATCTTGCATAGCCTATTTTTATTTTATTTTTTAAAATTGCTCTACGCCAGATTCTGGCGTATGCCAGATTCTGGCATAGAGGGTTTATAATTTTTTTTAAAAAATTCATACGTATTCTCTGGGATTTGTCTACTACGCATGTATATGGAGTACGCCAGGATCTGGCGTAGTGATTTGTAGTGAAAAAATGCAAAATACGTTGTGCATATAGTAGCAGCCTTACATTAAGACTTTTGACAAAAAAAAGTCGAACATACAGATTACTAAACTATGGAGACTATCGACACGAGTCATTGCTCCTTGTTTATCAAGTGTATAACTCGCGATTTACACTATTTACTTTGATTAAATTTGGCATTTACGCCCATCTCTAACTCAAAAACTTTTTCCAAAGGAAATTTAACATTCAAATGATTCATATCTAACTTAAGCCCCTTATTTTGCTTAAAATAATCACTCAACATTTTATCCCTATTTTCCTCATATCATTACATTACTTCCTAAAAACATGTCCTTATAATGTCATTTATCACTTGAGTAAGTTTCTCCAATTAAAACATTTATACACTTAGCTCCTTCCAAAATCTCTAAACCATTAGGCCTATACAGAATACACCTACTCATAATCACAACATTTAAATCCTTATATGTTTAAATAATAAACCATTAATCGCATTATATTGCGATCCTCTTAGGGAAAAACAACTCTTAGTAATTTCTTTTTCCCAAAACGAACCACATAAGGTATTACTCGTATTTCCTCAAAATATCATATCGATAAATGATTCATTACCAACAAAATCAATCACTTCTGTCATAATCCTTCAATAGATATATACGGGTAACATTTGTTACATTACTCCTTAAGCGCACATAAGACAAATCTCTTTACTAAATCCTTTAGTTTATCAAAATCTTCAACTTAACATATTCTTATACTATAACCTTTTAAATTTAAGTAAGCTTCTTCCCACTACAATATCTTCACAACTTAATCTTCCAAGAAAGAGTTATACCATAAATCTTATAATAAAGTCCTCAGGTTTAAATTGCTAAAAAATTTATGTTCTAGAACATCACTCATTTTAGATTGCAATTCCCTAGGGAGATACAACTCTATATGGTTTATAGTTTTCTCAACAATTTATTCACTTAAATGAGTAAATTATAAAACTCACAACTACGTATTTTAAGCTTTTTATTAGCTCACCACATGAACTTTTACCACAACAAATGCTCGGAGTATACCCACGAGAAATAATTCTCAACTCCATAGAGCGTTAACCACACACACACACAATTCCTTCTAAATAAGGAATTTCGACAAAACTAAGCTCACGAGACAATGCTCGACAACTCGACTGGAAAAGAAAATAATGCCAATACCCAACTTGACATTAGAATTTTCAACTTATACGTGACGCTTCAACTACTACGTTATGATACGAATTGTAAGGGTCCAAACAAATAACTTTATATTAGTTTGACTGACCCTCCACCATTAACCTTAAAATGATTTTCTTCTCCTCTATGAGAATGGATCAATTAGGAGAAATGTCAACATTTAACTGACATTAAACCTAAGAATGAATGATAACCTTAAGAATGGATCTAAGGAATAGGTAACCAAATCGAAGCTTGCAGAAGTTTAAAAACACACTCTAAAATACTTTAAATCACACTTTAAGTTAACTCTTCATCCTCTTATCGTTTTACAATACAAATTATTTATAAACTTAATACTTTTATAACTAAATTACCAGCATCATCCTTTTTAAAATCCACAACCACTTTCAAAACTGCACTTTTAAAATTATTAAATGAATTTAACTTTCTCGTTTAAACACAATTATTATATAAATTAAAATATTATAAGTCTCTTTTATATTTAGAACACAAAGTTATCACTTCTTTAAGTACCTTTAACAATTCTCAAAACTATACTTTTAAAATAGTAGAAATTTAATTTAATTTCAACCGTTATAACGTTATTTTAATAAGGACCGTAAAAATTAACGTCCTAATAGTGAAACCATTATTTTAAATTACATTCTAAGAGGTCATAAAACTTTAAATTTGATACTAACATTTAAACTCTCAAAATTCTTCTTTAAAAGGAAATAGTTGAAAATAATTTCGAAATTAATTTTCGAAAATTCTCAAACCTAACAATAGGCCAAGAATTTTAAAACTATTGCTCTGATACTATAATTGTAACACCCCCGACTTATGTCGGTAGTGCCACACGCCAGTGACCTCAGACGTTACTGTCCAAAGCCACCCTAGGCTTTAATTGGAACAATAAAGCTTAAATAAGTATATTAAATAACGAAAGATTAATCAGCGGAAGACATTTTTAAATGAAACTCAACCTTTTATTAACAGATCTCTCATTAAATGAGAGAGAAGATTTTACAACAAGGTGAAATTACAGCGAAAGGCTTTTTATATTAAACCCTAATACATGACTCGTTTATAGGAACACATGTAAAAATAATACTTAATAACCTTAAAACACTGCCACTTAAATCTTTAACTGCAAGCCTCTTCTTCGATTGGTTACTTCAAGTCTTCGGGGACCAACCACTGATGTGCCGTATAGGACGGATGACACCAGCCAACCATGCAAGGAATAAAACCCGGTTGGTTAGTCTAATGAAAGACTATGCAAGGGTACAAACAGAGTGGTTTAAGTGATCGTAACCGTTTACTATCATTGTCCGTCGAATAATAACCGAAGGAACGATACATAACCCGGAACTTTCACGGAATGATTTGTATTAGACATGCACTGAAAAAGAAGACTCCAAATGAATTGAGTCTTATGGGAAACGTATGTGATACCCCGTATTTTTGTAAGCTATTTCTGGAGTTCCAGGATTTTTCCCGAGTACCCGTTATGTACGTCAGATTTAATTCAGAGAGTTTAAGACGTTCGATAATGCTCTCTGTATCTGTAATATTTTTCTCAGTGAAATAAAATACAGACGACGTGCTTTGGATTTTAATACTCGTTCGCGTACGATAATTTTATCCCGGGTTAATATCGTTTTCGTCTAAGAGCTGAGGAGGCGGCAAAGCCAAGGGCGGCGCCCGCCGTCGCAAGGCTCGAGGAGTAGGCTGGATCTTCTCCTAGCTGGGGACGCCAGGCCTATGGCGGCGCCCACCGCATTTATGACGGCGCCCGCCGTCGTTGTTGTCCGGAGATCCTTGCCCGAAGGTCGCCGGCGTGGCTCTGGCAGCGCCGGAGTAGCTCTTCGTAGGGCAATGACTATATTTCCTGGTATTTGGCTATAAAAGGAGGTGTTTGGGAGGGGTTTTGAGCTCAATCCACAGCCCAAGCACTCCCAAATTCTTGCCTCACCAGAGTTGGGCCTCGCCGGATTTCTAAAGCTTTCGCCGGAGGTCATTTGATGGTGTTTCCAGAGTGCCTTTGTGAAGCTTTTGGTAGCCTTGGAGGTTAGAAACCAAAGCAAGTCGAAGGAGGCCGAGTTGCTCGTGTTTTGGGTGAGTTTTCTCGCCGCTTCTGTCGTCTAAGTTCTTCACGGCGACCACCGTGTTCTTCACGGCGCCCGCCGTAATGAACTGCGGCGACCGCCGCCAGAGCCCAGAATGCCTCTTTGGCTTTTGGCTTTGGTGGTCGTCGTTGTGGCGTCGTTCCTTTCATTTTCTTTCGTCGTTTTTAGATTCGTACTGTGGTTATGTCGGATCTAACTTAGGGTTCCTTTTATGGGTCGACTCGAATGTCGTTGTGCTGTCGGAGTTATACCCGTGTCGAGCCCGGAATCCCGTCGTCATCATTAGGCTTGTTTCTATTCTGCGGATTAAGGCAAGTGGCGGTTCGCTCTTGCTCATTCGTTCCATATTTACATTAATTATCAGTAGTTTATCTGAGTAATTAATTTGGAATGAATACTCTGTTTGTCTGGAAATGGTTTTGGTAAACTGTTTTGGAAAACAAAATATTGATATTATAATAGGTTGTATATCTGCTAGAACAACGCTATTATTTATGATCGCCTTGCGGGCATTTATGTGGATTTATCCTGAACTATTGTTGTGCTAGAACTGTTTAGTTAGCACTGTTAAATAGGAACGTTACTCGGACCCCATCCAGTCGTTTCTTTATAATCGGGTAGAGGGGTGGCTCGTCCCCATCCAATACCATTTTAAGGTCATGACCGGTCTCTTTCACAAGTGTGTAGAGAAGGACACTTAGCTGGTGTCACAAACCTTCCGGTGTGCGTCACTCTCGACGAAACGTATACTAAGATGTGTCGTCCTAATGGTGGGGTACACATGTAAAAGTCTAATAACGTGTTGCGTATTTTTTGAAACATAAATCAGATAAGTGCTACTCGACGCACATAATTAATAAACCTTTGGCGAGTAGTGCATCTAAGCGATAGTACAGCTAGGAAAGCTCGTCTCGACTTTTGATCAGAGTACGTTCTCTTTCCAATCTGAATTCGCTGTAGGTGATGAGGTTGGTCGTGGACCGAAACATCTAAGTCAGCTTTTAAAATCGCTCGAATGCGATACTGTGATTCTTCAAAGTTCCAGACATTGTCATTCTTTCCTATAAGATTCACTTCAGTTGGAATCTTCTCTTGTGCATACCTATTGTTATTATTCAGTAGAAGTATGAAGGTTGATTATCGTTATCGGTTATCATTCGAGAAACGATGAGTCTAACCTAATACAACTACTTTGAACCTTCTGCTTTGTACCCTTGCTAGTCTATTCAAGTAGACTAACCCACGAACATTGTTCTCCACATGTGGGCTGGTGTCATCCGTTCGATTCGGCACATCAGACAGAAAGTAGTTCAGAAGAATAGAAGGACTATGGAATCGACGGTGGTTTTCAAATGTTTTAGTTATTTCGTTAATCAGGTTGAGATCTTTTGGGCAATGTATTTTATAAAGACTTCTGTTGTACTCTATTTATGTCTTCTAAGACTTCCGCTGTATTTGGTTTAAACTCTGTGTTAGCCTATTCGGGATTGGGTTGTAATCCCGTAACTCATGTTTCTTTGACAATGTTATGTTTTGGAATTGAATGCTTTGATCATTATGTATCATTGGTATTTCATAAATTGTATTTAAATGGTAAAGCCTTGGGTGATCTCGGTAAGGAACACTGGGGTCACTGGCGGTAATACCTTTCCAAAAGGGTTAAGTTTTGGGGGTGTTACAACGTATGACAAATGTTTGGGAACATTAAGTTTTCACACAACTTTTAAAACACGACCTTGACAATTTGGGTCAACGACCAACCTCACCGCGCAATGCGAATCCAGATTGGAAAGAAGACTTACTCTAGCAAGAGTCCGGGCGGTTTCCACGTTGTACTCCTCGCCCGAGGGTTTAATTAATTATGTGCATAACCGCACTTATCTTATTTACTTCCAAAACGCACATTAACATTGAAGCTTTTAATACAATCTCGAATAACTACGAGAACAACACAGGATGACATTACGTCCAACCCAATTGCACTAGCAAGGTGCTTAAACACCTCTTATCCTTAATGGATGGATAAGAAGCAATGGTCATGACCTTAAAAGTATTAGAGAATTGTTCCGACTAATACCGAGTTATAAAGAAACGACTAATCCTCGTAGGGAATTAGCGTTCCTACAAATACTCGTGCTAATCTAGCATTTAAGTCCACATATAAATCCACACAAAGATCCATTTACAGTAATATCATATCAAACTATATAATAGCGTTATTTCTAGCAATATATACAACCTATTATAAAGTCATATTTTAACACATTTTTAATTAAATTTGTTCCCAAACAGAAAACAACAACTTTTATCCCATCTTAATTAACAATCAATTAATTGATAATCAAGGGAAACATGGAATAGTGAGCAAGAGCGAACCACCACTTGCCTTAATCTAGACGAACGAAGATGTCGAGTTCCGAGTATCTGGAGACTGGAATCTGCGTACGGATTCCTACGATGACGACACGATAAACGACGGAACCCTAAGTTAGATACGATACAACACGAAATAATGGAACAAACGAAAACACGAAACGAATCGAAAGGAACAAGGCCTAATCTGTGACCGTGTTTATCCAAGCCACGATCGCGCTTGCTAGAGCAAGCCGCGGTCGCGGTTTGGACATCCACGATCGCGGAATTCTGGGTAGAGCCGCGGTCGCGGAATTCATCCCCACGGTCGCGGATCTCCCTTCCGACGACGGCTTTGGAGGCGAACGAGCTTACCAACAACGACGATTACCCACCACTGCGAACACTCCACTACGAGGCTTCCCAAGGCTCCTCCGGCGACCACTAGATACTCTGGCGACCACTGAAATTTCCGGCAATAAGCTTTGCGAGAGAGAAGGAAGATGGAGTTGTGGATGATGGAGAGAGGCTAATCCGGCCTCCTTTTATATCCAACAATCCGAGGGCGTTCACTCCCCATTGGCAAGCCAATCGCTCCAGCTCCTCTCCACCGACAACCGTTGAAGGAACGAAGGGAAAACGAATCGGCCAGCTCGGATAAGAACGACGAAGAAGACGAAGAGCAGAGATCCGCGGTCGCGGAAATGCCGTGAGCGCATCCTTTGGCCCTTGGTCGCGGATTTCGTTCCAAGGCATGCTAAATCTTTATTTTTAGCATTTATAAAAATATTCTAAGACTCAATACCCTTTAAACGTATATTATTATGTTCAAATAATCCCACTAATATTACAGAAATTTCCCATTATGTCCTTCATACAAAACGATAGTTCGGGACTTTTAGGGGTTATTACACCGTGCAGTCTAGTGCATGGTCCATGCAATAAGTTTTGTATGTTACAGATCTACTGCACGGGTCATGCAGTAGCTTCTGTAACATACAAAACTATAGAACTTATGAGCATAGTCTGATTTTTAAGTTCTGTATGTTACAGAACTTAGTGCATAGTGGGTTTTATGTTTACTTTTTTGGACACAATTGAATATACCAAAGTCCTTTCGTTCATATATTGCTTATTGATATTACAAAGTGGAAAATGAGTGGATTCACATACATCAAATATATCCAAGCTCCCTCTCGAAAGTACAAAACCAAACCGGGATGACCACTATTTTCACATTGTACGACATAGTCTTTCATCCTTTCCCTAAATGGTGCATCCCATCCATCAACACTAATATGCTTGCAATTGTTCCAAATGGCGAGCGAGGGTGGGATAGGACAACGGTTATCAACTAGCCAAACATGTAAAGAAATTAAGTTAGAATGAGTATCATATAATTCACAAGGTAATTAATGATGTCTAAGTATGCTTACCGAGACAATATGATCATGATTTCCTACTAGTGATATTGTATGCACCTGTGGAAGGATGGGATCCCGATAGAGCGAACATAGGGAGACATGTATGAGGTCCAATCCATGACAGAAAGACAAGAGCCATCTAGAATCTGGTTGCAAATGCTAACCCAACCATCGGCATTTCCATCCAGTGATCCTCCCAGCAAGGTCTCGTATGATCAACCATCTTGATAAGATGTTCAATGTCAGTCACCATACTCGCGGGTCGGTAGAGGTCTCGATGTAGTTGCAGTTCTTTGAAAGCTCATGTCGCATATAGTCGTAACTCTGTTCGCCCAATCGTAATAGTACAGACAAGGAATGGTACCCACAATGACTGTCACCCAATATGTCTTGTACTCGGGTGATGTAGCCAAACATGAAAGGGTCAATATTTGACCTACCCCAATTAAAATTTTGGTGAATAACATTCTTCGAGTTTTTTGGCCTAAATTAAATTTTGGGCGAGATGGGCCCAGTGCCACTCTCTTTGGCGTCTGAAACTCCGTTGGGCCCTCCTTCGGTCGGAGACGGTTCAGATCTGACGGACGATTGAATGCTATCTGACTTCCTCTTCTTTTTCTCATCCTTCTTGTTTTCCTCATCATTCTTCCTCTTCTTTTGCTCATCCTATTTCCTCTACTTTTCCTCATTCTTCTTCTTCTTTTCCTCATCATTCTTCTTCTTTTGCTCATCCTTCTTCTTTTGGTCCTTCTTCTTCTTTTGCTCCTCCTGCTTGTGCTCCAACCAAGTGAGGCCCTCTTAAGTCGAGTCCTTCTTCTTCTTAGGTCTCCTTGGTCTCTTCGCACGGGGGCTCTTCCAAAGTAGAAGTGATCGGGTGATGGTAGTCATTGTACCTTGTCGTGAGGGTGAACAACAACTACCCAAGCATTTCACCATTTATAAAGTCACGATACATCTAGTGCATTACGACAGCTTGTCCTGAAATATGGATATCATCATCACGTCCGATATCTTCAGGGCGCACTCCTTCCCACTTTATCTATTTCTAAAATATATGGATTTCATTTGGCAATATCGGGATACTAACCTGTACATATCTCTTGATCATGTGTGGGCAAGGCAACCCTAGCGAGGATCTCCACCATACATCGCGAGATTCTTTATCAGATATATTTCCCTCCTTTGCCAGAATAGCTTATTTGTACAGTAATCTTATGCACTTGTCCGATATCTTGTACTCAAAGCGACTGCAAAAACCTTCACCCATTGGGGCCCATCCTTTACGACACCGGCCACCTTAAAACTACTTTGCTCCATAGACCCCCTAATTACACGTCTGATCATTGATCAATATCACTTCATTTTATATTTCTCATAGGAACAAAGTAGTACAAATGAAAAAAATACAACGAGCCCAAAAGATTACACGTACCTGATTGGTGAACATATTGTCGATGTGTACCACGATCGTGTCGAACCATCCAACAGATGATTTTAGGGTGTCCTTGAGCATAGAGTGCAAAGACTCGACCCTAACAAAAATATTCGTGTTATACTTCATAAACATTAATACGTATCGAAAGGGGAAATTTGTTATATAACTTACATGTTTGATGATCTTGTGGCGAAATGGAGAATATTATCGCATCATGCAAATACTAGCTTCTTCTTGTGCTCTTTAAGCCAAACTTGCTCGACCTACTTCATCCACGAACCATTCCACTTCCCTATCAAATACTCGAGTCGTGCCTCGTACACAACCTCCGTGGGTGACCTCAGCAACCAACAAATATTACCTGCAAAATGCTTTACAATTTTAGTGTTTATATTCTCGGTAATATATGCTTCAACATTGCGGTTCACATGGACCCTATGCGGCAAACGATGCGCATTGGGATTTTGACAGCCTTCACATCTTCCAACTCTCGATCTGACATGATTGTCGTAGGTTCTTGTTTACCGAACAAGGCCTTCAAACGTCGTAGGGCCCATTTGTAGTGCTTCGCTGACTCATTTTGCATGAATACTAATGTGAATCAAGACACCAAAGGAGCCTTTCTTCACGGGTTGTGCTCGATCGTGGCTAGCAAGGCAATGCTTCTTCTCTCCGGGCACCAACTAGATCTTGATCTCTTCTTGAAGGCTCAAACTAGGAGGAAGCAAGGGAAGATGTTCTTGAGAAAAACCAAGAAGAACAAGGCCAAGGGAACCTCAAAGGGAGGTTCCTTGGCTGATTTTTGTGAATGCAAGAACAAGAGAGTTTTGTTTGAGTATGAGCTTTGTTTGATTGAGTTAAAGAGATGAGAAAAGAGTGAGCTTGAGTTGGAAGATAGATTAGAGGGTTTGTGGAGGTATTCCTCAACCCAAATTGGATTTCCAATAATAATCTTCAACTAGGTTACAAGTGGCAACATAATGAGCTTAAATACTAAGGCAATTTGGCCAACAAGGCCTTGCCAACTAGTAGGCCTTGGGCTAAACTCCATATGCATATGGCCTTACACACCCAATAAGGCAAGTCTAGAAACATAAGGCAAACATTAAAAATAGCAAGGATAAGAGCCGAAGCTCAGATAGGCATGGAATCGGGCGCGTCAAGGGAGGCGTCGATGTCCACGGTGCCATGGCATGTCATGGCATCGAGGTGAGCGGCGCCCGGCCAAGCGATGGTGAGTGTCCGGCCAAGGTGTCTTCGATGGCCATACATGTGAGCATGCGCTGGGATTGCGGCTCACCGACGCCGTTGCTTACGAGGGCCCGATTGACAAGTTAAGCGATGGCTTGAGCCATGGCACGTGCTCGTGTCCTAGTCACCGGGCCATCACTCTTGACAACAAGCATGTCCTTCTCGTCGATGGAGGTCAAGGGAGGTTGGCATCCATCACTCTCCCCTTCTTGAGGTAGAATTGTCCCCAATTCTTCTTCATATTCCGGAGGCACATAAGGGGAAAGGTCCGCCACATTGAAAGTGGGGTGGACGCCGTAGTCATCGGGAAGCTCCACCTTATAAGCATTGTCTCTGAAGCATTTGAGAACATTGAAGGGACCATCGCTGCGTGGGTTGAGTTTGGAGAGGCACCGGGCGGGGAACCTCTCCTTGCGCAAGTGGATCCACACAAGGTCACCCAAGACAAAAACAAAGCGGTGCCGGCCCTTGTTGGCGTAGCTCTCATATTGGACGGCATGCCTCTCGAGTTGAGCTCGGGTGCAGTCATGGAGCTCACGCACAAAGTCGGAACGCTTGGCACCTTGTGGATTCTCCATGTCCCCCAAGAGATGTGGCGTCATGTCAAGCGGAGTGAACGGGTTCCGGCCATAGACAACTTAGAAAGGATTATCTCCTCCCAATGGCGTGGGTTGGCCCTAAGGACGGTTCTAAGCAAGGAACCAAGGGTGCGGTTGGTCACTTCCGTTTGGCCATCGGTTTAGGGGTGGCAACTAGTGGAAAATAGAAGGTTTGTCCAAGTTTGCCCCACAAAGTCCTCCAAAAATGACCCACAAATTTAGGATCCCTATCCGACACTATAGTACGAGGGATTCCATGTAATTTCACTACGTGGTCAAAGAAAAGGTTAGCTATCTCCGAGGCATTATTTGTGGTCTTACAAGAGATAAAATGAGCCATCTTAGAGAAGCGGTCTACTACCATATGAAATGGAATCCCTCCCCTTCTTAGACGTGGCCACGTGGGCAATCTGGTTATAAAATCCATTGATATATCTTCCCAAGGGGCGGGTGGAATGGGTAGGGGTGTGTAGACACTAGTGGAAAAAATCCTTATAGAGGCGGGCCTTTGGACACTTATTGAGGTGAACACCGTTCGCTTCAACTAAGGGGGCTGCAATAAGTAGGGACACTTTTTGAGGCGGGCATTTTACGCCTCTAAAAGGACCTTATTGAGGTGGGCCTCCGAAGCCCGCCTCAACAAGTCCCTCACTTTGGCGCCAAAATGAGGGACTTGTTGAGGCGGGCTTCGGAGGCCCGCCTCAATAAGTAAACACTTGTTGAGGCGGGCCTCTATAGGCCTGCCTCAACAAGTCGCGCTGACTCGGCCGAGTTCTCGGCCGAGTCAGCGTTGATGTTTTTTGGATTTATGATGCACCATACACACATTGGAGAATAGGTTCCTGATTTTATTCACAGAATAAAAACAAATTTACATGACAAGTAAAAACAAGTTCAATCCGAGTACAGTCAGGTTCTCAACAACAGTTTACATGACAAGTAAAAACAAGTTCAATCCGATAATAAATACTTCGATGTAAAATAATGTGCCCATTGCTCACGAACAACATCCATTTCTTCATAAGCATACGATGTCTTCCTCTTAGGATATAGCTTCATAAAAAACACAGAAATTATTGACAAAAAACACAAATACTATCAATATATAGTTAGTTAAGTTACATACCTTGATACTCTCAACGTCTTACGTTTTCCTATTAATTTCTCGCACTTCCCACCTTGATACTCTCAACGTCTTAGGTTCCTGATTTTTTTCGCAGCGTACATATCAACGAAAAAGCATATGAGTACATATCACAAAAAAAAATCCAAGGAAGACAATTTATAATGCAATTAAATCTACTTGTCAATAAATTACCTCATCTTATTCATTTATGATTTGTAACCCATATTCCTTCCCTATGATCTGTACGGATATGATTAGTATTATTTGTATCTTCCTCCTCCGGTAATGGTTGAACAATAGTTGATAACAAGGGTGTGTCATCATACTCGTTATACTCATCTTCATCCACAACATCATCAATACCCAGAATATGTCTTTTTCCTTGGGCAACTGCACGCCATCTAGGATCAACATTGTCTACCACATAAAAAATCTGCTTAGCTTGTGATGCTAGGATGAATGGCTCGTCACTATCACTTAATCGGTCAAAGTTTACCAATGTCAAACCCGGATAAATTTCATCTTGCTTCACCCTGTTAGGGTTGTTGACCCACTTGCACCGGAAAACAGGGATTGTAAAATTGTTATAATCAAGCTCCCATATTTCTTCGATAACACCATAATACGATTGTGTCGCATCAACCGGTCTTTTGTCCTTAGCGCTCGCATAGACCCTAGATGATGCAACTACCTTCACTCCACTATTCTGCACCACACTCTTTTCATCTTGTCTTCTAGTGTAGAATGTGAACCCATTGATATCATACCCTTCGTAAGACCGAACACATAGTCGAGGACCTCGAGATAACCACTTGACCATATCAGAAACGTCATGTTCTTTCCTTAGTTCCTCATCTACTTCCTTCTTAAACCAATCAACAAATGTGCGATTATGTTCCCGCATCAAAGCTCTTTCATTCAATTTAGCATTATTGTGTTGCAATTCAAGGCAATGCTTTTCTATGTAAGGATTGACCTCTGTAAGATGCTGCAACACACAAAGATGTGCCTTAATCTTCCTTTCAGATGGAGGAGATATCACATTTTTACCAATTACTCCCTCTCCTTCAAGCCTCCCTACATGACGAGATTTTGGAAGACCTATTGGATGAAGCCTTGACAAAAACTCAGCTGCGTATTGAGATATATCTTCATGAAGGACTCCACGAATGATACTACCCTCTAGATTCGCCCGATTCTTTGCTTTGTCCTTTAAACTGCCAAAAAATCTCTCAAAAGGATACATCCATCTTAAGAACACCGGACCACATAACTTGATTTCTCGAACCAAATGAACAATTAAGTGCACCATTATGTCAAAGAAAGACGGCGAAAAGTACATTTCAAATCGACACAAAGTTTCAACAATATCATCGTGGAGAGCATCCAATATTTCCGGATCAATAACCTTAGCACATATGGAACTGAAAAACACGCAAAGTTTTGTTATAACATGTCTCACGTGTTTCGGCAATATCCCACGAAGTGCGATCGGTAAGAAAACATTAATCAATACATGACAATCATGAGACTTCATACCAATCAACCGAAGGTCCGAAAGAGAAACTAGACGTTTTACATTTGACGAATATCCCGATGGAACCTTAATGCCATGTAAGCACTCACAAAACACCTTTTTCTCCTTTCTTGACATTGTGTAACACGCCGGAGGCAGAAAAGTCTTTTTACCATCCGGTTTTACCACGGGCCACAAATCTGGTCGAATATTCCTCTCTTTCATATCAAAACGAACTTTCTGATTGTCTTTCGTCTTTCCGGGTATATTTAGCAAAGTCCCAATTATAGCATCACAAACATTTTTTTCAATGTGCATCACATCGAGACAATGCCTAACCGACAAATCTTTCCAATAAGGAAGATCCCATAGTATAGACACTTTCTTCCATAAAACACCCTTTGTAGAGACGGACTTGAAGCCCTTGCCGTATTTGGTGTCAACATTTTTAATCCGTTCATAAACCTGTAATCCTGTCGAAGGTGTACGAGCTACTCCTTCCTCGGTGTACCCATTGAACTCCTTCTTCTTTTTACGGTAAGGGTGATATCGACTAAGGAACTTCCGATACTCTAGATACACATTTTTCCTGTAATTTTTCAAGTAGGCGGGTTTCATGTCTTCTTCACATATAGGGCATGCTTGTTCTCCTTTGGTTTTGTACCCAGACAAGTTTCCATATGCCGGGAAATCATTTATGGTACAAAAAACCATAGCTCGCAAGGTAAAGTTTGAGTTGGTGTATGCATCGAACATTGGAACACCTTCATTCCACAGTAATTTCAAATCATCAACAAGTGGAGCCAGATACACATCTATGTCATTCCCAGGTTGCTTAGGCCCGGAGATGAGGAGTGATAACATGATATAATTGCGCTTCATACACAACCATGGAGGAAGATTATAAATCGCTAGAAGAACCGGCCATGTGCTATGTTGACTGCTTAGAGTGCCATACGGATTCACACCATCTGTACATAAAGCAAGTCTCAGATTCCTAACCTCTTCACCAAATTCAGAATATTTCTTATCAATATTTCTCTATTGAAGAGAATCAGCAGGATGTCTAAGGAGTCCATCTTTCTTCCTCCCTTCCGCATGCCACCTCAGATTTTTTTGCTTCCTTCTTTATCGAAAACAAACGCTGAAACCTAGGTATTATCGGAAGATACCACATAACCTTAGCTGATGGGCCCCTCTTAGCCGAATTTACCCCTTTACGCTTGTAACGAGATGCACCGCACTTTCGACACTCATCCAAATTTTCATGTTCGTTTCGGTAAAGCATACAATCATTTGGGCAAGCATCTATCTTGACGGCCTCTAAGCCTAAGGGACACATCAATTTCCTGGCATAATAAGTAGAGATAGGCATCTCATTGCCTTCTGGTAAAAATTCACCTAACCATTCCAATAAGGTGTTAAAACTTCCATCAGTCCAACCAGAAGCACATTTCAAGTTGTAAAGTATTGACACAGCCTCTAACTTGCTAAATTTTGTACACCCGGGATACAAGGGAGTCTCTGCAGCCTTTGATACCTGTTCGAACATCTGAGGTCGTTCGTTCAAGTGATCTCTCACCCCATCCATCATCCCATTTATTTCATCATCTTCTTGGTCATCATCATCATCCATCTCATTATTCTCAGCAATATCATCATCACTATCATCAGTGTCTACCCGAACATCAAACTCATTGACACTAGAACTTGGACGATCAGGTATTTTCTCACCATGCCAAAACCAAACATGGTAATCTTGTTTGAAACCACGACGAAATAAATGATCCTCAATCTCATCAATATCATCTAACCGCCTTATATTCTTACAATCACGGCATGGACAATAGATTTTTTCGGCTTTCGTACTCCGTTGGTGTGCTAAAGCACATCTAATGAACTCCTCAACCCCACTCAAGTATTGTGTCGTAGTATGGTCATCGTACATCCAAGGACGACTCATTTCTAGTAATACATGCAAAATAACATGCAAGGAAGATTAAATACTCATTTCTAGTAACTATCCCGCCAAGGGCCTAAATAGATAATAATACGCAACCAAGCAAGAAAAAATACAAACTCAACTATCCCGCCAAGGGCCTAAATTATGAATTCTATCCCGCCAAGGGCCTAAGGAATTAGGGTAGAAATCTGAAATAATACCTGACTTGGCTTCGAGTGCGTTGAAGGGAGCTCGTTTTGGTGAAACCTCGAGTGCGTTGTTGATACTTGTTGAAGGGAGTATTAGAGGGAGCTCGGCGAAGGAAGATGAAGTCGGAGCTCGGGAAGACGGAGCTCGGCGAAGATGGAGGAGATCGATGAAGTCGGGAAGACGGAGGAGATCGATGAAGTAGGAAAGACGGAGGAGATCGATGAAGTAGGGAAGATGGAGGAGATCGATGAAGTCGGAGCTCGGGACGAACGAATTGAAGACGAAGAGGAGGATACGAAGAGGAAAATGAAGGCGCTCGCAACTGTTTTTTTTTTAATTAGGGTTGAGCTTATAGAGGCGGGCATGTAAGGCCCGTCTCTATAAGTATTACGACTCGGCCGAGTAATGGTCTAATAGAGGCGGGCCTTACATGCCCACCTCTATTGGACATACTTTTTGAGGCGGGCTTTAAGAGGCCCGCCTCAACAAGCTTTAATTGAGGCGGGCTACTTGGCCCGCCTCTAATACTTTAGCGGGAAATGTATGTTTTTTTGGATACTTGTTGAGGCGTATATTAATTTGCCCGCCTCAAAAGATGTTTTTGAGACGTATAAATTAATTATCCACCTCAAAAACCAAAAAAAAGTGATTGCCTAAGTCGTTGTTGAGGCGTTTTGAACTATGTACGCCTCTAAAAGGGAGCAGCAAAAAGTGTTTTTTTCCACTAGTGAGAGACCGTGAGGATGGGACCTAGACTTGGCTTTATGGAAAGTGACACAAGATTGACAAAACTTAATCACATGGTGGGCAAGTTTAGGCCAAAACAAAATGTTCCTTAAGTGCGGCCACGGCTTTTGCAACCCCAAAATGTCCACGGCTCTCATGGGCTTCCTTAATCAACAAATGCCTAATAGAGGATCTAGGGATAGAAAGCTTACCGGCCCGGTAAAGGAAACCATCATCCAAGAAATATCCCTCAAACTCACCCGTAGTGGCACACTCGGCTAGCTAAAGAAGGGATCTTGAGCATATAAAGACTTAATAAGATAAAATCCTGAAATTTGAGCATTAAGATGAGAAAGAAGCACATACCTTCTAGACAAGGTGTTAGCCTCTCTTTAGATCCACTTTAGAAAAGAAAGTGGCACCATGGAGTTCGTCAAGCATGTCATCTAACCTTGGAATTGGGTGGCAATACTTGACGATGATTTGATTAATTGCTCGGCGATCTACGCACATGCGCCAAGATCCATCTTTTTTTGGCACAAGAAGCACCGGGACCGAACATGGACTGAGGCTCTCTCGGACATGCCCTTTGTCCATGAGCTCTTGTACTTGCCTTTATAGCTCGACGGTCTCCTCGAGGCTAGCTTGGTAGGCGGTGCAGTTTGGGAGTGAAGCGTCGGGCACCAAATCGATTTGGTGCTCGATCCCTCGCACCGGGGGAAGCCCAACCGGAAACTCATCCGGCGTAACATCGACAAACTCTTGCAACAAGGCCGAGACACAAGGTGGCAACGAGGCACCGTCCTCCTTGGTGGTGAGGCATCAAGGGGAAACAAGGGTGTCGGCCTTATAACACCGGCATGAGGTGGTGGTAGTGAGCCAAGAGGAGCCTAGGCTCACAACGCCCTTGTAGGGGAGCCGGAGCGCCGTGCGCTGCGTAAGGGTTGGACGTCGTCGACCCGGGCGCCGCGTCGGTGGAGGCGGAGGCCGTGCCGGTGGTGAGCGCGCCAGGCGGTGGCTGGGCACCGGTGTGTGCACGCTCACCCTTGCCCGGGCGTTGGGGCGCCGAGGCAGGAGCCGATTTGGGAGTCGACAACCCGGGCACCGCGTTGGTGGAGGCGAAGGTCGGGCCGTTGGTGAGCGCACCATGTGGTGACCGGGCACTAGGGGCCGCGCGCTCACCCTTGCCCGGGCGTTGGGGCACCGAGGCATGGGCGGAGGTGGATGCCTCATCCTTGGGTTGAAGCATCGGGGGTGTGGAAGCTTCAATTGCCTTGAGACGGTTGCGCTTAATTTGGTCTTCAAGAATTTCCCTCGGGGACATAGGAAAAAGTGTGATGCGCTTCCCACCATGGACGAATACAAAAGTGTTGAGGAAGCCATCATGAAGCACTCGCCGATCATATTGCCATGGTCTACCTAATAAGAGGTGAGTTGCATCCATAGATATGACATCACACAAAACCGAATCATAGTAATGACCAATAGAGAATGTGATGTGGCATTGCCAAGATACCACATCACATTTACCGTCGGAGAGCCATTGGAGGCTATAGGGTTGAGGGTGAGGCATGGTGGTGAGGTTGAAATGCTTGATGATGCGCTCCATGACAATGTTGGCACATGACCCACCATCAATAATCACACTAAGTGAGGTGGTGCCCATAAAGCACTAAGTGTGAAAAAGGTTCTCCCTTTGGTCCCTTGTGTCACCTTCTCAAACCGAGAGCCCACGACGAATCACCAAGCTAAGCGGGGTATCGGATCCGTGCTCAAGAGGGGCACAAGCATGGTCGTCATAGGCGGCCTCATCGGCGGCCTCATTTTCTTTCTCCGGGGCCTCTTCCTCATCCTCAAAAGACTCATAGCCGCTTTGATAGGTGAACAAGACCCTCTTGTGGTTGGGGCACTCTCGTTGATAGTGGCCACGGCCACCACATTTGAAGCAAGCTCGATCACTAGACCGCTCGGAGGTGGGGCCAGGGCGCAGGCCGGAAGCCTAGCCACGAGGTGGGGCGTTCAAGCGAGCGGCGTCGGTGGCACCAATTGGCGTGGTCAGGGCTGAGATGGGGCCAGGGCGCGGCTACGGGGCAACACGAGTAGACAGATTAGAAGAAAAGGATGGACTAGAATTAGGGGCATACCTTGTCGGATGTGAGCGAGCCCAAGCGGCCTTCTTCTTCCGTTGTTGTTCATTGTAAATTTACATTGCCGTGTGAGTGAGGGTATTGAGATCCCGAATTGGAAGGAGTGTCAAAGGCTCACAGATCTCAACATAAAGGCCACATAGAAACATGGTGCGAAGGGATGCGGCCATGGTGGCCACACCAGCCTTGTGGACTAGCTCCTCTTGCTCGACAAAGAACTCAAGAGGGGTGCGGTTACCTTGGCGGCATAGAGAAATTTGTAGGCGCATTTGCTCAAGGTAATCTTCCGGCACATATCTCATGGTCATGAAATGGATGAGTTGATTCCAAGCCACAACCGGCTCCAAGTTGTGCCTAGCTCGGTCGGCCTTGAAGCGGAACCACCATGACCGAGCATTGCCGGTGAAATGAAGCATGGCAACTGATAGCGTATTTTTCAGTCGTTCACACTATCAAAGTAATCCTAATATGCAACTAGAGTATAGCATGCAAGTAGGGAATCGTACCCAAGGGAGTTAAAATGTCAATTTCAATATAACTACTACTTTATCAACTTTAAAGAACAAATGGGGGGATTTGGTTTTCTACTAAAACTACTCAATTGCAATAGCACAAAAATCAGATTAAACAATGGGAGAAAGAGTTTCACCTAGCAAGTTTCCACACATCAATTAACCAAGTTGTAATTCGGTTCATTTCATGTTCATCATAATCCTATGGATTTGTCCCAATTCTGATCTTATGTAAATTAACAAGCCAACCAGTCTTTGCTAATTCTTATTAATTGAAAACCTAGAAGACCTCCTAAGTTGATTCAATCAATAGCATAGGGAATAAGATTAGTGGATTGCAAACAAAACTTAACACCGCAAGTATGTAATGCAAATCAATTTCCTTCTCACAATTGAATTCAATATACCAATTTCATGCAATTGTGGTTGCTACAAGTGATTAGGGATTCCACCGTCTATCCCTATTCTAGCAATTAGAAAACTATAAAATCGAACTAGGATGTCAATCTAGCCAACAATATAGAGAGCCGAATTATAATCAAGGAAATCAATACCAAATAACCAAAGGGACGAACAAGAGAAAAGAACCTTACAACCAAGTCAATCGAGTGCTTCCATGCTAGGCAAAACAAAGGTTTTAGTTCCGGTTCATGTTCTTCACACAAATCGAATCCAAAAGAGAAAACATGGTAAAACTAGAAAATTGTTCTTGAGAGGAAGAGAAAAGAAAGATCGAAAATGTCGCTGCTCAGTCTGGACGTGCCCCTCTCTAAACCTAATCCCAGTCCATTTAATTACCAATTAACTCAGCAAAACGAAACGGCCAAGCAGAAAGGAAAATCGGGAGCTGTTCAGTCGCGCGGCAAAACCGCGACCAACCGCGATCGCCATGGCTCGCGGTTTGTGCTCCAGCAGCTTCTGTTGGACTGGATAATAACGGCGATCGCGGTACATCGCCCCACCTCGCGGTCTTCACTCCATAAGCTTTTGTCTTCTGATCACCAGCTCTCCTACATAGCTTCGAGCTTCGTCTTCAACGCGTAAGTGCTTCCAAATCATCCACAATGTAGCTCCGCACCACAACCATCAACTTGGCTCCAAAACCCTGTCAAAGTCTCCTAAAATGTGCTAATAATCCCTAACTACGCCATACAGAATACGGCGTATCAAACTCCCCCATACTTAGACCTTACTCATCTCGAGTAACTAAAGAGAAGCTACCCTCACCAAAATATGCATTCCAGGTCTCAGGAAATATGACGAACCTTGCTAGAGATTACAACAACTCAACAATAAACATCCCAACCAAAACAACAACCAAAAGAGCAATGCGAACAACAATCAAGAAGAACCCAACACACCTTATCCCTCCAAGTGTTAGCTTACCCGAATCCTCCTATACTCCGCCCCTTATGTCGCCACGCCAAGCAAGAAAATCCTAGATCACTCACACTCATTTTTCTTAGGCACCCTCTCGGGTTTTCACCTAACCACTCATCATTTTTCTTAAGATGGGCTCACCAATCTCGCATCACTCCAAGACTCATTCTTGCCTCAACCTAGTGTTGAGCGAGTCACCTTCTTTTTGCCTATGCGGCCCTTTCGGGTTTTCCGCATATCCAAGGATTTTCATATGCCTTTTTCATTTTTTTTTCTGGCTTTTTTCTTTCTTTCTTTTTTTTTGCGTAAATAATCAATACCATACAACATGTGAATACATTCTCTCCCCCATACTTAAACGTTGCAATGTCCTCAATGGAATGAAAGACAAAGTAGAATCACGGGGAAAGAGAAAACAGAAGACTCACATACAAGACCGGATGGTCTCCCTCCAATGAAACACAAGGTGTGGTAGAAGTGGGATGAGCAACAATGATGATCCAATAATGCACCGCTCATCCAAGACAAAGGGTAACATAGAAGAATCCCAAAACAATTTTAGATTCACAAAAGAAGATAGTGAATGACGAATACAGCAAATCGCCAACTTCCGAAAGGTTTCTGAGCACATACCTGTGATCGCAGTTTGCAACCTACAATCACAGGCTCTTCTTCTGGAAAACTACTGACATAGGATCTCGGATTCCTCGCTCTCTTTTTTCTCTCTTTTTTTTTTTTTAAAAAAAAAAGAAGGAACTTACAGTGGGGAAAACCGCGAGCGGCCGCGATCGCGGGAGGTCGCGGTTTTGGCTGCAGAATGCAGCTGAACCTGTGCTTCGGGCATCCTTCCCTAACCACAAACACACTAAAAATGGCAGTTAAAATGAACAAAAATATAACAAGAATTAAAGCATCACAAACCTCGGGTTGCCTCCCGAGAAGCGCCTTATTTAATGTCGTGGCTCGACTCAATGGTGCTCAATTCAAACCTCAATTCAAACCTCAATCCACGCGATCGCGTCTCTTCCATGGCTCCATCTTGGCTGCCCTCTGGTGAATAACGGTGAGTGGCCGCGGGTGACCGCGATCGCCGCCGATGTTCCAGTGGTTCATCATCTTCAAAACCGCGATCGCGGTAGGTCGCCTCGGATCGCCGTTTCCTGTTTTCAGTTGGTTCAGAACCGTCTTGCACTTCACCCTGTTCAGCATAAGGGTTCAATAGCTTCCCACTCCTCAAGGTAATGGCACTCACATTCTCCCTCGGGTTGACTACCGTTTGTGACGGAAATTTTCCCGACACATTAGCCTCTAGATTACTCACAGATTGAGCAATTTGTGCCACTTGTCTCTCAAGATTCTGAATGGAAGACTTTGTTTCAGCATCCTTCTGCATAACCGACTGGGCCAATGACTTGATCATGTCTTCAGCTGACATGGTTTGTCTCGGGTTGTATTGTGGCCTCGGTTGTTGTTGTTGTGGTTGCAAGAGATGAGGATTTTGAACATTTTGCTGGTTACTCCACCTCAGATTTGGATGATCTCTATACCCCGGGTTGTAGGTGTTAGAGAATGGAGCATACTTTGGTCTTGGTTGCCATCCTCCTACAGCGTTCACCTCGGCATTTGACTCCTGAAGCGTTGGGCATAGATCATTCGGATGTCCCACTTCATTACAAATTCCACATGGTCGGGCTTGAGACGGAGTGCCATTCAGCATGAAGCACTTCATCATTTCCTTCAGCTCATTCACATGAGACTCAATCTTGGATGGAGAACTCACAGCCTTGAGACTCTCTCTCTTGCTAAATTGCCTTGAGCCCTCGGATAGCTCCTGAAACATCATGAAAGCTTGGGGAGGAGTTTTGTTCAGAATATTACCTCCACAAGCGGCATTCACCATTCTACGCTCCTCATCCGAGAGACCATTGAACAAGTAGAGGATGAGGTCCTGATCACTGTACCCATGATATGGGCAACTTGCACACAACCGCTTGAATCTCTCGTAGTACTCATATAAGCTTTCACCTCCTTGTTGTTCAATAGTAGCAATGGCTCTCTTTAAACTATTCAGCTTTGTGGCCGGGAAGTATTTCTCAAGAAAAGCTTTCTTCATTTCGGCCCATGTCGTGATACTTCCCGGGGCAAGGTAATAGAGCCAATCATTTGCAGCATCCTTCAAAGTGAATCCAAATGCTCTCAACATGATGGTGTCAGCAGTGACACCTCTTGGCTTCATGCTAGAACATACCGCATGAAATTGCGCCAAGTGCTTGTTCGGGTCTTCTCCAGCAAGACCATGAAAGTGAGGCAGCTCATGAATCAATCCTGCCTTCAACTCAAAATTCACTCCTTTGGCTAACTCAGGAATAGTCATAGCCAAAGGCTGTTGCTCCAAGTTAGGAGCGGTAAGTTGTCTCAACGTTCTATCAGCCATCTCAATATGGTTCAGACGTTGACGGGCTGCTCTTTGGTTCCTCAAAAATGTCCGCTCAATTTCTGGATCACAATCAACAATGGAAGAATCAGTAGCACGGGTGTGAACCATACAAATGGTTCACACCAAAAGTTGATAAACAAACAATTACAAAGAAAAGAACAATTATTAACTCCCCGGCAACGGCGCCAAAATTGATAGCGTATTTTTCAGTCGTTCACACTATCAAAGTAATCCTAATATGCAACTAGAGTATAGCATGCAAGTAGGGAATCGTACCCAAGGGAGTTAAAATGTCAATTTCAATGTAACTACTACTTTATCAACTTTAAAGAACAAATGGGGGGATTTGGTTTTCTACTAAAACTACTCAATTGCAATAGCACAAAAATCAGATTAAACAATGGGAGAAAGAGTTTCACCTAGCAAGTTTCCACACATCAATTAACCAAGTTGTAATTCGGTTCATTTCATGTTCATCATAATCCTATGGATTTGTCCCAATTCTGATCTTATGTAAATTAACAAGCCAACCAGTCTTTGCTAATTCTTATTAATTGAAAACCTAGAAGACCTCCTAAGTTGATTCAATCAATAGCATAGGGAATAAGATTAGTGGATTGCAAACAAAACTTAACACCGCAAGTATGTAATGCAAATCAATTTCCTTCTCACAATTGAATTCAATATACCAATTTCATGCAATTGTGGTTGCTACAAGTGATTAGGGATTCCACCGTCTATCCCTATTCTAGCAATTAGAAAACTATAAAATCGAACTAGGATGTCAATCTAGCCAACAATATAGAGAGCCGAATTATAATCAAGGAAATCAATACCAAATAACCAAAGGGACGAACAAGAGAAAAGAACCTTACAACCAAGTCAATCGAGTGCTTCCACGCTAGGCAAAACAAAGGTTTTAGTTCCGGTTCATGTTCTTCACACAAATCGAATCCAAAAGAGAAAACATGGTAAAACTAGAAAATTGTTCTTGAGAGGAAGAGAAAAGAAAGATCGAAAATGTCGCTGCTCAGTCTGGACGTGCCCCTCTCTAAACCTAATCCCAGTCCATTTAATTACCAATTAACTCAGCAAAACGAAACGGCCAAGCAGAAAGGAAAATCGGGAGCTGTTCAGTCGCGCGGCAAAACCGCGACCAACCGCGATCGCCATGGCTCGCGGTTTGTACTCCAGCAGCTTCTGTTGGACTGGATAATAACGGCGATCGCGGTACATCGCCCCACCTCGCGGTCTTCACTCCATAAGCTTTTGTCTTCTGATCACCAGCTCTCCTACATAGCTTTGAGCTTTGTCTTCAACGCGTAAGTGCTTCCAAATCATCCACAATGTAGCTCCGCACCACAACCATCAACTTGGCTCCAAAACCCTGTCAAAGTCTCCTAAAATGTACTAATAATCCCTAACTATGCCATACAGAATACGGCGTATCAGCAACCTCAACCTTCCACGTTCATCATAATGGCAATGATCCAAGGCATACTTGGTTGCTTGCTTCCAATCAAGGAACTTGGCGGCATCATACTCGCCATCAAAGGGCTTAATTTGGACCTTGATCTCTCGGCATTGGCCAAAATGTTGTTGGGTACAAAGGTGATCATGGCGCCGGTCTTGTTGTGGGCGGTGGTCACGGCCATTGGCTTGGAAACCGGCGCAGGGAGGCGGCATCCAATGAGGATCACGGCGGTCGAGCGAGTGTCGGGGTTGGCCTCGGGCACGGCCATGCTCTCGTGGGTACACATCCGCCAAGGTATCATCTTCAAAGAATTCTTGATGAGGCTCTCCATAGGGGTCTTCCCCTTCATTGACTCCAAAAGTCTCATCTTCCACATTGAAGTCGGTGAAGCCATAACCATATCGGTCATTGATCTCCTCATCGGCGGTAGGCCTAGGGTCGGTGCGTGGATAGCGCCCTCCATCCATGAAGATGGCATCACGAACTTGGCCTTGTGGACGCCGGCCCGGCAGCTGCCGAGCGTGGTAGGACTCTCGGGGCTCCACACACGCGGGTTGGTTGTCATAGTGTGAGGGGCGACGCAGAAGCGGCAAGGCCGCGTTGAGCTTTGCGGCGGCGGAGTGAGGCGGAGGGTACATGGGGCCCTTGCCTCGGTCGTTGCGGCGGTTCGCTTCGGTTGCCCGGGCCGCGTTGGCGCGGGCCTCCTCGGCCATCCGAGCCTCGAAGGACTCGGGCGAGAGGGTCGGAGTTGAGCTTTGGTTACTCCGAGCGTTGGCCTCAAGGGGTTCCTCCATAGGTGGATCGCCTATATCAACCATCAAAGTAATGCGAGTCAAAAGTTCAAAGCAATTGAAACAACCACACACTAAAAGAACAGTAACACACTAAGCCTAAGACAAACAAAATTAAATGCAAGATAAGTAGGCTTAGAGGAATGATGCGGGGTCAGCCGCGGGGTGCCCGATCTTGACGCCAAGGACTCGATTGAGGGAGGAGAAGAGAAGAAACAACAAAAGAAGTTAGAAATCTGAAATGAACAAGATAAACAAGAGGGATATAGGGAGAACCGAGAGATGCAATGGAGAAACCCTTGGAGCTTGAAGGACACCAAGAACAAAACCAAATGCACAACCAACCCTTCCTTCTACAATCTCACACAACGATGGATGGATCCAAAGAGCACGAGAAGGAGGCAAGTGAAGCCTACGAACACCAATCTTATGGAGGAGATTGACACACGCAAGCCAGCCAAGCTATAATCGAATCAACACTTGAGAACACTCCCTTGGAGCTCTCGTTTTTCCATGTGCAAAAGCAACATTTGATTTCTGAAAAGTCTAGTACAAAATGACAACAAATTGGCCTTAAATACTCCTAGGGGAGCCGGCCCAAAACAAGCCCAAAAGGGGTCCAAAAGTTGTCCTAAAAACAAGCCCAACAAAGTGTCCAAAACACACTTAAATGAAGTGAAATAAACGGCTCCTTGGCTGGTGCATTCGGCCTTCACTCTAGCTCCAATGATGGCTTGGCTTGAATGGTCACCAAGGTCCTTAGCATAGGCTCGGTGAAGTCCTCAACTAGGGCGGGTTCCCTTGAGACATGAAGGCTTGCCAAGTTCTCTAGCTCCTCTTGCATGCGCTTGGCTTGAGCTCTTGTGAGTGGACCTCTTGTGGGCACCTTAGGTGAGACCTCGGATGATCCCTCATCATTCTCCCCTTCTTGGAAAGGATTCGACCCCGAATCATCTTCTTCATCCATGGAGAGATATGGCGTGAGGTCGGCTACATTGAATGTGGGGCTAACTCCATAATCGTTCGGTAGCTCCAAGACATATGCATTGTCTCCAACACGGTATAGCACTTTGAAAGGTACATCTCCTCTTAGTGAAAGCTTGGATTTGCACTTCTTGGGAAAACGCTCCTTCCTTAAATGTACACACACAAGATCTCCGGGTTGAAACACCAAGCGACGGTGCCCTTTGTTGGCTTTGGCGGCGTTGTGCTCCGCCTTGGCATGAAGCTTGTCCCTTGTGCGCTCATGCAGCTCTTTGATGAAATCCAAATGCTTACCTGTATCAAAGCTTTCTCGCTCCTTCATGGGGAAGGGACTAAGATCAAGTGGGGTTAAAGGATTCACACCATAAACACATTCAAAGGGAGTCAATTGTGTAGAGGAATGGATTGTCCTATTATAAGCAAACTCTACATGTGGAAAAGATTCCTCCCAAGCCTTAAGATTCTTCCTAATAATGGCTCTAAGAATGGTGGTTAAGGTTCTATTAGTCACCTCCGTTTGACCATCGGTTTGGGGATGACTAGAGGTAGAGATAAATAACCTTGTTCCTAGCTTGCTCCAAAGTGTCTTCCAAAATGAGCTAAGGAACTTGACATCTCGGTCACTCACTATAGTCCTAGGTACACCATACAACCTTACTATTTCCCTAAAGAATAGGCTAGCTACATTGGGTGCATCATCGGTCTTATGGCAAGCTATGAAATGTGTCATCTTAGAGAAACGATCAACTACCACAAAGATCGAATCTCTCCCCTTCTTAGTCCTAGGCAATCCTACAATAAAATCCATTGATATGTCCTCCTAAGGGGTTGTAGGAATGGGCAAAGGGTTGTACAATCCATGGGGCTTCAATTTAGACTTGGCTTTCAAACAATCCAAACATCTCTTAACTAGGTGCTCAACATCCCTAAGCATATGTGGCCAAACTAAATGAGTATACAACATGTGGTACATTTTGTCCCTCCCAAAATGACCCATTAATCCACCCATATGGGCTTCTTCAACAAGTAACAACCGAAGGGAACAACGAGGTATGCACACTTTATCAACTTTGAACAAGAATCCATCAAACAAGTAATACTTATCTAATGAACCTTTTAACACACATTGCTTATAAACATCACAAAAATCAGCATCATCCACATATAACTCTTTTATGTATGCAAATCCTAGCACCTTAGAGTCTAATGTGGTCAACAAAACATGTCTCCTAGAAAGAGCATCGGCAACAACATTATCTTTTCCTTTCTTGTACTTAATCACATAAGGAAATGTTTCAATGAATTCCATCCATCTACCATGACGCCTATCCAATTTATCTTGACTCTTAAAATGCTTCAAAGACTCATGATCGGTATGCAAAACAAATTCTCTAGGCCATAGGTAGTGTTGCCAAGTCTTAAGCACTCAAAACAAAGCATACAACTCTTTATCATACGTCGAGTAATTAAGACATGCACCTTTTAATTTTTCAGAGAAGTAGGCAATAGGCTTACCTTCTTGCATGAGAACTCCTCCTATGCCTATGCCCGAAGCATCACACTCCACTTCAAAGGGGCGGTTGAAATCCGGGAGAACTAGCAATGGTGCTTGGGTTAGCTTCTCCTTCAAGGTGTTGAATGCTCTTTCTTGGGCGTCTCCCCATTTGAATGGGCTATGCTTCTTGGTGATCTCGGTCAAGGGGGTTGCGATGGTGCTAAAATCCTTGACAAACCGCCGGTAGAAGCTAGATAATCCATGGAAGCTCCTCACTTGGCCAATGGAGGTGGGTGTTGGCCACTCTTGAATGGCTTGGATCTTATGCTCATCCACTTGCAATCCTTGTGAGTTCACTACAAAACCAAGAAAAGTAACACTATTAGTGCACAACTCACATTTCTTAAGATTAGCATACAAGTGCTCTACACGAAGAGTAGAGAGAACTTCCCTTAAATGAGCTTCATGGTCTTCTAGGGAGCAGATGTACACAAGTATGTCATCAAAATACACAACAACAAACTTCCCTATATAATGTCTAAGCACATGGTTCATCAAGCGCATGAAAGTACTAGGGGCATTAGTTAACCCAAAAGGCATGACCAACCATTCATAAAGACCAAATTTAGTTTTAAAAGCGGTTTCCACTCATCCCCTTCCTTCATCCTAATTTGGTGGTAGCCACTCTTAAGGTCTATCTTGGAAAAGATTGTGGCACTATATAACTCATCTAACATGTCATCTAGGTGAGGGATGGGATGACGGTATTTGACCGTGATGTTATTGATGGCTCTACAATCCACACACATTCTCCATGAACCATCTTTCTTAGGCACTAAAAGCACGGGCACGGCACAAGGACTAAGGCTCTCTCTCACATAACCCTTGTCTAACAACTCCTTAACTTGGGTTTGGATTTCATGGGTTTCCTTGGGGTTCATCTTATAGGCTGGCCTATTAGGCAATGTGGCTCCAGGAATGAGATCTATTTGGTGTTCTATGCCACGAATAGGGGGTAGGCCGGGTGGTATCTCCTCCGGGAAAACATCATGGAACTCCTCAAGTATGGACTGAATACGTGGAGGTAGGGTGGCCTTAAGATCATCACTCAACAAGCTAAGCTCCTTGCACAATAGCATAAGTGTGGTATCCGGGTCTAGGAACTCAACCTTAAGCTCTCTCTTGGAAGCTAAGAGAACGGTGGGGGGTTGGATGCTAAGGGTTTGGCTCGGCTTGGATGTGGGTGTGGGCTGATTTTGTGGAGCCTTTCCCTTCTTCACTCTCTCCTCTTCCCTTTCCTTATTCCTTTTCTTCTCATACTCATCCGCAACCTGAGATGGTGTCATAGGTTTGAGAACAACATTTTACCATGAAAAGTAAAGGAATGGCGGTTAGTAAAACCATCATGCATAACTGTTTTGGACGGAAAATGACCAATCGATCTCTTTCCGTTGATTTGAGGGGTAACAATAGTTAGGGTGATAAATCTACTCCGTTTGATGAGAGTAAGTGATTATAAATGGTAGTTTTTGTGATGCAAGAGAGGAAGAAGAAGGTTACAACATGAATAGTCAAAGAAGACGAGATGGTCGGACCAGACTACAAGCGTCGGTCGGACTAAACAACGTTGGACAAGATAGAATATATAAAAATGAGAGTTTTGATGATGAGAGTACAAGTGGTTGCAGTAGAATGAAGTGTTATAGAATGTCGTAGAGTGTCCTTTGAGGCTTCTCCTAGAGCCTTATTTATACTTGCTTGATCTTTCCCTAAATGCTCTTGATCTCTCCTTAAATGCTCTTGATCTTCTCTTTGATTCTGCATTAATTACGCTTGATCTCCTCTTAATAAGCCTTGATCCTCTCTTAAAGATGGTTGATTCCTTCCTTGATGGCTGAAATAATGCATATAGCCGTTGGAGATCTCGGAGTTGTTATAATAAAGGAGAAAATCTCGCTGGTCCGCTGCGTCCAGGAATCAGGCGACGGTCGCATGGCTCACGTCCGATGCGTCTGACGGGTCCGATGCGTCCGACGGTTGCGTCAGACAGTTGATGCCCATTGGACAAGTAGTCAATTTTCCGACCCCAACAATTGCCCCAAATTCATCTTAGTCATCGATGCAAGGCGGTGGATGAGATGAATTTCAAGTCTTCAAGGGAATCGTCCTTCAGTAATTTCGATTTGTCCGAACTCGTCCTGCTATGTAGATAGTCGATGAAATGATGTGATGTGATGTTGCTTGTGTAAAAGCTTTTGTCTTTGAAAGTGTTGAATTGAAGTTTTTAGCCATCGGGCGTTAACTCCGTAAATGTATATTGTATTGTACCACCGTTTGCGTAAAAACGTTTGTTGGTGGGTCGTGTGTAAGTTGTAGCTGTGTGAGGCGTTAACTTTGTAAATGTGTACTGCACAGGTTTGTGTATTTGTAGGTACCGTATATAGGGTTTGTCACCCGTAATGTGTGTTAGTCATGACTCTATGCCGGGGAGGTAAGCAATATGTTTCTATTGCGTAAATGTAATAAGGTGTCTTAACCTTACGTAATGTGTAAGACAGGCAGTGTGTCGACGTGCCTGTGTTATTCATATCACCCGTGTTCCGATCGATCATGTAAATGTAGTGTAAGCGCTTTTTGCGGATGACTAGATCCAACGTGTATGTTAAGGGTCGTCACCCGTATGTATGTAAATGTAACGCGACATGTCAAGTCGATTTGTTCATAGTTGATTTTGATGTTGTCTTGTATTCGTCGCACTGAATAGATTCGTCATGTACCTTGTAAGATCAAAAAGACATAGTAGGATTTGGTGCTCGAGTTTATCGACAATCCTCCAATAGTCATGTTAGCAATCATGTCAAGTAATAGTATATAGCGAGAATATATTTAAAATTGAAATGACACGAATGTAATCGTAGGTCGACATGTAAAAGTCAAATTATTTTGTAATTCGAAAAGCGATAATCCAAAGATGCGATGAGTGCAAATAGTAAATGATAATACGTAATAAATTACTTAGAAACGATATGGATGAAACCTATTGTCCCTTCGATGATGCGTCGTCCTTTCGGGTGCGTCTTCTTCGAGTTGAATTTGAGCCGTTGCCTTAGCTTGGGCGTCTTCAAAGGTCTTACATGGGTACCTTGTGAGATCTTCGTAGAGATCGCCTTCTTTATCGAGTCCTTGGCGGAACGCTTCTATGGAGGTCGGGACGTCGCAATTGAGGATCCCAATTTTCTCCCGGTTAAACCGCTTCAAGTAGTCCCTTGTCATTTCGTCGTGCCCCTGTATGATCCGGTACAAGTCACTAGACTATTTTTTGGGACATCGGCCGCTAATGAACTGGATCTTGAAGGTGTTGACCAAGTCAGCGAATGACGAGATAGACCCGTTCGGTAGATTGACGAACCATGTAAGGGCTGGTCCGACCAAAGTCGACCCGAATCCCTTGCACATGATAGCCTCACGCGTCTCATGAGGGATTGGACATGCCATCAAATTTTGTTTGTAAATGGACACGTGGTCTTCTGGATCGCCTGAACCGTCGTAGTAAGTCATGTTTGAGATGACAAACGTTTTCGGCATTTCGACTGCATTGATCGCTTCCACGAAGGATGAATCTTCAAAGCAGTTGTCGGCTTCTTTTTCAATGGGTCGAGGGGCGCCAGGATTCTAGAGATCCTTCCGTCCATAACCTTAAAGTGCTCCTCAATTTGTTGCTTGATGAGATCATATAGGTTGGACTGGTCCGTCAGACACGGTCGTGTCGTCTGGTCTGATCGTATCGCTGGATCCTGTCATCTTGTCAGATCCGGTCGCATCGTCAGGTCAGGTTGCCTCGTCAGATCTGGTCGCCTTGCTTGGTCGCCTATATTAAGGAGTCGACCTTGTCTTGAGTTTGAGACGTTGGACCTGATTTTTTCTCGTAGGGACTCATTTTGAAGAGTCAATTGTTCTATCTTGGCATCGGTTTGAGCTTTTTGGGCAGCCATCTCGATGATCTGGGCCTTTTGGAGATCTAGTGTTCTCCTTAATGAGTCGATCCCTTTTGAGAGGTCGTCCATGGTGACTTGCCCCTGTCCTCCTTGCATGGCCACGAATTGGATGTGTTTGGATTAGGAAGTAGATGAATCAGGATTATCTAACTATCGGCCCCACGGTGGGCGCCAAATTGTTTTGGATGGAAAATGACCAATCGATCTCTTTCCGTTGATTTGAGGGGTAACAATAGTTAGGGTGATAAATCTACTCCGTTTGATGAGAGTAAGTGATTACAAATGATAGTTTTTGTGATGCAAGAGAGGAAGAAGAAGGTTACAACATGAATAGTCGAAGAAGACGAGATGGTCGGACCAGACTACAAGCGTCGGTCGGACTAAACAACATTGGACAAGATAGAATATATAAAAATGAGAGTTTTGATGATGAGAGTACAAGTGGTTGCAGTAGAATGAAGTGTTGTAGAATGTCGTAGAGTGTCCTTTGAGGCTTCTCCTAGAGCCTTATTTATACTTGCTTGATCCTTCCCTAAATGCTCTTGATCTCTCCTTAAATGCTCTTGATCTTCTCTTTGATTCTGCATTAATTACGCTTGATCTCCTCTTAATAAGCCTTGATCATCTCTTAAAGATGGTTGATTCCTTCCTTGATGGCTGAAATAATGCATATAGCCGTTGGAGATCTCGGAGTTGTTATAATAAAGGAGAAAATCTCGCTGGTCCACTGCGTCCAGGAATCAGGCGACGGTCGCATGGCTCACGTCCGATGCGTCTGACGGGTCCGATGCGTTCGACGGTTGCGTCAGACAGTTGATGCCCATTGGACGAGTAGTCGATTTTCCGACCCCAACAATAACCTTAATATCATATTGCCATGGACGACCAAGTAAGATATGGCAAGCTTGCATAGGCACTACATCACATAAAATAGCATCTTCATAATGTCCTAGTGTTATAGTCACCTTAACTTGCTTGGTAACTTTCAATTCACCACAATCATTCATCCATTGCAATTTATAAGGCCTAGGGTGATAAAATGTAGAAAGTTGCAACTTACTAACTAACTCGGTGCTAGCTATATTACAACAACTTCCTCCATCTATGATCATGTTGCACACCTTGCCTTTAACTAGACAACGAGTATGGAAAAGATTTTCTCTTTGATTATCATCACATGGAGTCGGTTGCACATGCAAAGTTCTCCTAACAATCAATGATTCACCATGCTCATATTCAATTCCATTCTCATCATCAAAATCAGTTTCATGCCTATTAACATCATCATCATCACAAGCATCATTTTCATCACATTCTGACTCAGATTCATATTGTCCTAGGTGATTAATCATGAGTGTTCTTTTATTAGGACAATCCTTTGCCATATGACCTCTACCTTGGCATTTAAAACATGTGATATCTCTAGCTCTAGGAGTAGGGTTAGGAGCACTCCCTTTGGGGGCATTAGGAGTCACGGCTGGCTGCCTTGGGCTTGGTGTGGATGGGCTTGGCTGAGCACTCCTCCTTGGCCCTCCTTGCTCCCAATGAGGATTTGATGATTGTCCCTTGTCCTTTGCTTGAGATGGCTCTCTTCCATAGGGTTGGTAGCCTCGGTTTTTAGTAGGATTCCTCCAAGAGTTGGGCTGATCACTTGTCATTCTTCCTCCTTGGTTCCTAGCCTTAGTTTTTCTTTCAATTTTGATGACTAAGTGTAGCAATTCTGTCATGGAGGCATAGGGATACAAGTCTACTTCATTAGCCAAATGAGAATTGAGGATACGAAGATACCTAGCCATGGTGGTTTCTTCATCTTCAATTACATTGGCTCTAACCATTACAACTTGCATAGCATTGTAAGTCTCTTCGGCACTCATGTATCCTTGCCTCAAATTCTCTAGCCTTTGTCTTAGCTCACGTGTGTGATGTTGAGGCACAAAGCGAGCTTTCATCAAGGCCTTCATTTGCTCCCAAGTGGCCACAGCTGGATCTAGGGCTCGTCTTCTTTCTTTTACAAGGTTATCCCACCATATTAGTGCATAACCATTGAATTCAAGGGCTGCGAGTTGTACCTTTTTATGCTCAGGAAAGTTGTGGCAACTCCAAATTTGCTCAATCTTAGTCTCTCATTCCATGTAGACATCCGGATCACACTTTCCTTCAAAGGATGGGATCTTCACCTTGATCTTGCCAATGTCATCTTGCTCTTGCTCTCGGCCTCTTCTTCCTTGGAAGCCTCGATGTGGCACTTGCTCCCATTCTTCATCTTCTAGCTCTTCTTCCTCTTCATAGGCACACCTTGGCTCCTCATGATAGGCATGCCTTGGAATTTCCTGAAAATCATTAAAATGGTTAGGAGCATAAGGTCTATCTCTACGCCGGGGGGAGTTGGCGGCTATGGGCACTTGGCGCGCATAGATGGGCTCGGTGTTGGAGGGGCCTCCCTCATCAGTTTGGGTGCCAAGAGGGGCGGCCGCATGTTCGGTTGGAGTGCCAAGAGGCACGGTTGCGGGCTCGGGCACTCTTGTCTCCAATGCTACCATTCGGTTGGTCAAGAGAGCTATATTGTCCGACATTGCCTTAAGCATGTTGAACAACTCGGGTGACACGGTGTCGGACCCTTCTTCATGTGATGGACTTTCTGTATGAGGCATGATCAACAAACTCCAAGAAACAAGTTAGAGTTAGTGAAATCAAAACATCCTCACAAGTGTTTACTCTCGTGTGTTTGATCGCTCACTCTCTTGTTGATGTCGATGCAAGCTTTTGGGGTGTGGAGCTGCCTTGAGTGGATCAAAAACTTCACGTGAGTTTGGTGAGCTTAGACAACACTAACCAATGTGGATTAGCTCTTGGACTTAAGGTGATGGGCAATTCAGTTTGGTTGAGTTAAATGTGTGTATGGAAGCTTGGAAATGGACTCAAAAGAAGAAACACAATTGGGCTCAAACACGGCTGAACGCAAAGCTTAAACAACAAACCAAGACACAACAAGGAAACACACGGATGGACTCAAAACAACAAGAAAGAAGACACAACAAAGACACAAGGAAAAGTGTTTAGGAGACTCAACAAAGCAATGTCACAACTAGCTTGCATTACCAATACTCATGGACTTGTGGACAAATTGCCAATGATATGAAGTGAATGGTGAGGTGAGTATGATATCAAGCTTGGGCTGGACTTGTAGAATTCAATAAACACTTAAAGATAGTAATGGAAGAGCAACAACAATACTTCACGTACACAATGGGCTGCATGCATGCACTTGCCTTTCTTTCTCTTTTTTTTTTTACTTTGTTTTCTTTCTTTTCTTTTCTGATATTCTTTTCTTTCTTTCTTTTTTCTTTTTTTGTAAATCACGTGCAGCAGCAAAATAGAACAAGATAGGGCTGCTATTCTTTTGACTTTGGCTTTTGGAAGAAAGGCTGATTTGTAGGGTTAAATATGGATGGGACGAAAATGTGGAAGAGAGAAAGAGGTTTGAATGTTTGCCACTAATATCCTCCCTTCTCTTGAATCCCACAAGGCTGCCAATAGTCAATTTTGGCACTTTCCCAAACTACCTAAGACAACCAAAAAGGGGTAGAGAGAAAGTATTGTGTTCCTTTACCCAACATGCTTCAAATCACATGCATCACTTAAGCTTTTCAAACAATGAACAAGCAATGGACAAGGACATAACGCAGGGCATGGCTGGTTATGGAGGAGGTGTGGTGGCTGTAGGGTGGTGGTGGTGGCAGCAAAGGTGGCGGCGTGGTGTTCCGGTCGCCGGAAAGCAATTTTTTTGTTTTTTTTTGTTTTTGGGTTTAGTGGCTGGCGTTTTATGGAGCGGCGGTTTGGATAGTGGTGGCTGAGAGGGTGGTGGTAACAAGTCCACAAATACACAAGCACAAGCAAAGACAAACTAGAAACAACAAAGCAAGAAAACAACACAAAGAAGACACAAGAAATCAGCAAGGGAAAATGGCTAGAAGAAGAGATGATAAAGAAGACTCAATGGACTAACCGAAAGGTGGCTCGGCTGAGGTGGTGTCTTGGCGTCGAACCGGAGCCCTGATACCACTTTGATGCGGGGTCAGCCGCGGGGTGCCCGATCTTGACGCCAAGGACTCGATTGAGGGAGGAGAAGAGAAGAAACAACAAAAGAAGTTAGAAATCTGAAATGAACAAGATAAATAAGAGGGATATAGGGAGAACCGAGAGATGCAATGGAGAAACCCTTGGAGCTCGAAGGACACCAAGAACCAAACCAAATGCACAAACAACCCTTCCTTCTACAATCTCACACAACAATGGACGGATCAAAAGAGCACGAGAAGGAGGCAAGTGAAGCCTACGAACACCAATCTTATGGAGGAGATTGACACACGCAAGTCAGCCAAGCTATAATTGAATCAACACTTGAGAACACTCCCTTGGAGCTCTCGTTTTTCCATGTGCAAAAGCAACATTTGATTTCTGAAAAGTCTAGTACAAAATGACAACAAATTGGCCTTAAATACTCCTAGGGGAGCCGGCCCAAAACAAGCCCAAAAGGGGTCCAAAAGTTGTCCTAAAAACAAGCCCAACAAAGTGTCCAAAACACACTTAAATGAAGTGAAATAACCGGCTCCTTGGCTGGTGCATTCGGCCTTCACTCTAGCTCCAATGATGGCTTGGCTTGAATGGTCACCAAGGTCCTTAGCATAGGCTCGGTGAAGTCCTCAACTAGAGCGGGTTCCCTTGAGACATGAAGGCTTGCCAAGTTCTCTAGCTCCTCTTGCATGCGCTTGGCTTGAGCTCTTGTGAGTGGACCTCTTGTGGGCACCTTAGGTGAGACCTCGGATGATCCCTCATCAAGGAAGGCACAAGGTAGTAGGCGGCTTGTGTTTGAGGGAAGGCACTCCAATTTTCAAAGCTTAGACAATTTAAGGACCCATCCTTAAAACTTTTGACAACTAGAAAGGGAAGAGAGAGTGTAGGCCGCAATGTGGTAGGTTCTTGTGGATGTGGCAATAGAGGAAGGCGGAGAGGTAGGCTTAGTGGACCTTGTTGCCGAAGTGAAGTGGGTTTGCCCACATCTTGAGTGTTGTGGCCCAACCAAAATTTTGAAGTGGGCTCTTGCCTTTTACTTTGGCCTCTTTCTTTTCTCTTGGCTTTTTTTTTGTGTTTTTGTGTTTAAGCAATTTTGGAATGTAGTTTGCCTTTGATTTATATTGAGGAGGGAGGGGCCACACTTTGAAAGTTTGACTTAGGCGGCAACAAGGGGAAGAGATAAGACAATTGCCATTTTTGGTGTTGACAAAGTCTTTGCAAGAGAGAATTGTAGTTTGACCACTTTGGTTCTACCTTTTGAAACCCACAAAGGAAGCTTCCAAACACACTACCTAAAGCTAGTCAACAAAAGAGACAAGGCTTGGAAGTTAACCCAAAATGTCTAAGCAAGTCAAATTGGAAAAGAAGAAAGGGGCATTTGGACTTTACTAGGTTTAGAACAAGTCACATGCAAAGGATAAGGGCTTAGAAGAAACCCTAGCTATGGTGTTTGAACAAGTGACCAGCTATGGTGGAAAGGTGGGTGGCGGTAGGGTGGTGGGAGGCGGCGATACGGTGGTGGGTGGAGGAGACAAGGCGGCGGAAGGAAATTTTTGTGGTTTTTTGAAGCGTTTTTTTTAGGGGATGAAACATAAACTTAAACAAGCATAAAAAAAGAAAAAAAAATAGAGAAGAAAATGCACTTAACTTAGCCTCCGAGCTCTGATACCAATTGATGTGAATCAAGACACCAAAGGAGCCTCTCTTCACGGGTTGTGCTCGCTCGTGGCTAGCAAGGCAAGGCTTCTTCTCTCCGGGCACCAACTAGATATTGATGTCTTCTTGAAGGCTCGAACTAGGCAGAAGCAAGGGAATATGTTCTTGAGAAGAACCGATAAGAACAAGGCCAAGGGAACCTCAAAGGGAGGTTCCTAGGCTGATTTTTGTGAATGCAAGAACAAGAGAGTTTTGTTTGAGTATGAGCTTTGTTTGATTGAGTGAAAGAGATGAGAAAAGAGTGAACTTGAGTTGGAAGATAGATTGGAGGGTTTGGGGAGGTATTCCTTAACCCAAATTGGATTTCCAATAATAATCTTCAACTAGGTTACAAGTGGCAACATAAGGAGCTTAAATACTAAGGCAATTTGGCCAACAAGGCCTTGCCAACTAGTGGGCCTTGGGTTAAACTCCATATGCATATGGCCTTACACACCCAATAAGGCAAGTCTAGAAACATAAGGCAAATACTAAAAATAGCAAGGATAAGAGCCGAAGCTCGGATAAGCATGGAATCGGGCGCGTCAAGGGAGGCATCGATGTCCACGGTGCCATGGCATGTCATGGCGTCAAGGACTCGAGGTGAGCGGCGCCTGGCCAAGCAATGGTGAGTGCCCGACCAAGGTGTCTTCGATGGCCATACATGTGAGCATGCACAGGGCGTGTGGCTCACCGGCGCCGTTGCTTGCGAGGGCCTGGTTGACAAGTGAAGCGATGGCTTGAGCCATGGCACGTGCTTGTGCCCTAGTCATCGGGCCATCACTCTTGGCGGCAAGCATGTCCTCTTCGTCGATGGAGGTCAAGGGAGGTTTGCATCCATCAAATACGATGGCAATACGAAAATTAAGGTTTGTGCAAGTGAATTCAACAAACTCCAAACATGACATACCGTACCTATAAATGTACAATCAAAAAGAAAATTAGATGCAATTATATAGTATAGATGTAGTCAAAATAAAAACTAAAGATTACCTGTTGGTCTTGTAGGTCGTATCCATGATGACGACATGGGGGAACAAACCCAACAAGTGCCTAGCGTTAGGGTCACTAATAAAAAGAGCACTCACAACATCCTTCACCTCATCCTTCCCCTTATCCTTCCCCTTAACCTTAACCATTTTGACGTCTGCAAAATATCCCTTGGACCTTAGAAATTCCAACATGAATTGCATCACTGTTAAATTGCATCTGGATTTCTTCCTCTCCCTAGCCTTGCAATTATACACTTGGCTCCTTGATGTCAAGCATTATTGATCAATTTTGAGAAATAAAGAAATAATGTTCTTCGGCGTCGAGCCGGTGGAAGACAACAACCTCACCGCCTCGATTTGTTTCGCATTAAGGCGTCCAACAAAAGCATGCCCAATTAAGGATGTTGGAATGTCATAGGTGTGCCATCCACAAATGATCTTTATGGTCCACTTACTCTCTTTTGATAACAACTTGTGCATCTCAAAAGGGCACTTACTCTTCTTTGTCCTCGTTGACCGATTCGGTTTAGGGGTTGGCTCGGAACCTTCAATCGCCTTCTTCTTTGTCGGTCTGTATGATCCTGACTTCTTACACGATAATATGACATTCTGAGCCCATGATTTTTGTATGACAGTCAAAATGTTCAGTTCTTTACCCATCAGTAGTAAAATGAGAAGAAAAATCGACACTTGTAAAGTTGATACCACTAGAATCATCCTATTTATTTCACAAATATGGGTATACATTAGAAATATGCATAAATACAAACTATTTTCTTTCTAAGATCAATACTCATGTTCTACACTAACAAAGTGTTCTATACCTAACATAATGTTCTACCCTAAACACCGTGGCGCAATATGATACACGTAGAAAAATTAAACCCTTGTATGTTCTTCTCACTCACCTAAATTCAAACAAAAGCTTTCCACTTCTACACTAATTATATAACTTATCACAATTATTCCCTAACATAATGTTCTAAACGAAAACATATACTAATATTCTACAATAACATACCTAAAATATGTGTAACATATAATTTATTACTAATATTCTATACTAACATACTTACAATATCTATAATATATAATTTATTACTAATATTTAACATAACAAGAATATTTGTAATATATAATTTACTACTAATAATCTGTACTAACATACCTATAATATCTAAAAAATATAATTTACTACTAGTATTGCACACTAACATACTAATATTCTATACTCAATTTAAATCTAACGTATACGTACCATTACATGATCTTCACTAATTGATTCAAGACTGGACACATCAACTCCGCTTGAGACCGACATTCACTCTCTTAATATTGTGATTTCAAATTGTGTGAATGTTAAGGCATTTTGAAGAAACACATATATACAAGTGGCCGTTTGGAATTTCGACCGTTGGAATTCGAGCATTCAAAAAAATGTGCATTTCCCTTGTGCGCCACAACATGGCATCCAAAATGTCCAATTGTCACTTTTGAACGCCATGTTGTGGCGTTTAAATATGATCGTTGGAAAATGTGGACGCCACCACATGGCATCAAGGGCTCGATTAAACCGGGTCCATTTTAAACGTTATGTTATAGCGTTTAAACTTGACCTGGTTTAATCCAACCGGTTATGTTTTTTTTTTAAATCTCACTAAATTCAAAAAAAAATCTCTTTTAGACACCATATTGTGGCATTAAAAAAAAATGTGCGCTACATTGTGGCGTTTTTGTACGATGCAAAACCGAATCCCCTAATTTTTCTCACTAACACAGTTTCTAAAAATCTCCTCTTATTTATGTACAAATTTTATTGTTAAATAACCATTTTTTCAAATAAGTATTTCATAATGTCATTATAAATTATAATGACAAGCAAACCATTAAATAATTAACAAAATATTAATAAAAGTTTTACCAAGTCTCGTATACAGGAACTAAGCTGGTTCAGAAGTAATTGACTCTGTTTGGATAAAACGAACGTTTACTCGTTCCTGGGAGTTTGACAGTAGAGATTCAGAGAAGCCCCCAACAGGCCAACACCTTTCTCGAAACCCTAACTTTCCTCCCTCGTGATGAAGAAGAACCAAGAAACCCAGCCGGCGCCGTCGTCTTCTGACGAGACCGACTCCGACGCTTCCTCGTCGTCGTCCGAGGGAGAGGCTTTGCCTTCCACGCCTCTCCCGCCGTCTGCCGTCGCCAAAAAATCAGCCGCTCAGAACAAACCGGCAGAGCCCTCCGCCGACAAGAAGGTCGATGCCGGACGCGATTCAGACGATTCAGACTCTGACTCCCCGATCGCGCCGAAGTCGTTGACTGACGGCTCGAAGCTCAAGAAGCCTAGATCTAAGCCTAATTCGAAGCCTTCTTCTAATCCCGCGTCTTCTCCCCCCAAGACGCCGGCAAAGAGATCGCTTCATGTGGGTGTGGAGGATTCGAAGAGGCCGAAGAAGGAGAAAGGTGAAGGAGTTGGAGCGGAGGAGGAGGGCAAGAAATCGGCTCTGTTCCAGAGGCTTTGGAGCGACGACGATGAGATCGTGGTATTGGAAGGGATCCTGGAATACAAGGAGGAGAAAGGGGCAGATCCCATGGCAGACACCGTTGGTTTCCATGATTTCATCAAGAAATCGTTGCATGTGGATTTTGATCGGAAGCAGATGGTGGACAAGATCCGTAGGCTGAAGAAGAGGTACGAGAACAGCGTGGTCAACAAGAAGAAGAACTTCACCGCGCATGAGCGAAAAGCCTTTGATTTGTCGAAGAAGATTTGGGGGAATAACGGGGATGCTGCTGATGCCGACCGGCAAACGAAGAGCAACATGAAAACTAGAATTGTTTCAAAGGCGGAAACTTCCAAGGGCGTAAATGGGTATGTTGTATCTTCCAACGGGAGTAAGGTTTCACTTTCTGCCATGGGCAAGGAGGAAAATTCTTGGCAATTCATTGGACAATCGAACATCTCAATGGGTTTGGATGAGAATATTGTCAAGGTAGGATTGGAATTGTGTAGGCCGGATAAAAAGGCTGAAATTGAGGAGATGTGGAAGCAACTCTACGTGGAGGAAAGTAATCTGTTCTTGAGAAAGCTTGATTTGGCTCGCGAGGAGAGCATGATGATAACGGAAGCCCTCAAATCTGGGAAAAAGTAGTAGTGTTTATTCTGTCAAGTGCTCGTTTAGTTTATCATAAGTAGTAGTGTTTATTCTGTCATCTGCAATTTCAGGTCTTGTAGTCCACTTCATCTAGTGTTTGTATGATGTGATATCTAAGCTTGGTTCACTCTGATATGTCATAGGGAGCTTCATGATGTATCTATTGCTTATGTTCTACTCGTGGCTTTGTTGCCTTGGATAATCATTAGTGGCATTGTTTCTTCTATCTTAATGAGCTCTTAGAAGTTGTATTATATGTAATGAGCTTTCCAATAGCTTCAAAATGTTATGTTTGATTCTCTTCTTCTCTGCTTGATTGCACATTTGCACTAAAGTGTCATTTGCTGCTGTGCCTCACTCTTGCTAGTCGTCTCAATAAACCTCCTTGCTACCTGATGCAGCTGCTAAGATAGGTATGTGTGTGGCGTGCTTTGCTATCATTTTATAGTTGCTACTAATTTGCTTGTTATTTCATTACATATCAATTACCTATTAATTGTCTGCTTGTCATGGGTGACCAACTGACCATATTAGCTGTTTCTGTCTGTATGAAAATTTTACACAAGCAAACGCCTCCGTACGAATTCACCTGCCATACTCTATGATCCCTCTCGTTGTTCAATTTTTCCCTGTAAGTGATGATTCCTCTCCTGTTTGAATTTTCTTTCTGTAACGTTGGAAGCTTCGTCTGTTTTAGTGATTAGTTATAGTATCCAAAGTTTGGTTAGGGATTTTAATTTGAAATTACTTTTAGTCTTGGATGCTAAGCAAACTTGCATAATGCGTCCGTCCAGTTCAACTATTTTTCCTCGTGAATCTGGTTCATTCACTCAATCTGTACATTGCATTAAATTATATCAGATACTGTGACAATTCTTGACGGTTTAGAACTAGGAAGCATATTTTGTGTTTTAATGTCAAGATGTTGGGTATTATATGTGGTCAGACTTCAGGGTTCTTAAACCTGGTGTTTTCTCTTCTATTATGAAAGATGCAATTGCTCTACTACAGTACCAGACTTGCGTTACAATGAAATGGAAAGTTGAACAAGCTTGAATTGGCACATAGAGTTTCAGCAATCGTACACGTGTTCTTGAGTTAAGGCAGTAGAAACAGCATTTCATAAATTAATTAATGAATAGATCCAGTATGAAGAGATAAGCGGAACTGAAAATAAATAAATAAAATGCACACATAAGTTTGCTTTGTTGTGAGCTATAATCAACTCAAGCTGGTATTCTCATATCGTCTACTGATAAAGCATTTGCAGAGACGTAGTAAGGAACCAAGAAGAGGCCATGAACGAAACAGAGGATCCCTCCTATTGCCAGCACGTGCTGGTGCGACAACCCACAGGTACCCTTTGGTCTGGAATTTGACACTGTCCCAATGATGAGCAATGAGAAGGCAATTATGAGTATGATCCTGCAAAACAGAATAGCAAAGACGAAATCATTGGATTTTTCGCTGAGCACAAAGTATTAATGTCATGTCAAGTAAATTGATGTACCATGAGAAGACAAGGGATCCGGCTGCTAGCTGCTTGTTGGGGGACGATCGCTGGAACTCGTCCCTGGAAAACATGCACACGCAGCCGCCAAGGGCGTTCGCAAGTGCGTGAGCCAGAGCTAAGAGGATCAAGGCTGCCACTCCGAGCTTGTATGCCTGGTGGCTTGGCTGTCTGCACTCGAATACCGACACCCTTATATAACCTTCCTGTTTCAAGTTTCAACACACAAAATCAGACCATTATATCTTTAGTCTCAAGAAAAGAAATCTCCACCAATAACCTACCTTGTTCTGAGCAATTTGAGCCTCAATTCCGAGTATGCCTGCCACAACATCCATGACAACAAGCAGGAGGCAAATGACGGGGCCTATACTTCTTGCCATCCTCATGAAGAAGATGTATGATCTTTGTCAAATTAATAGGATGTCTCGGCTATATGGTGATCTAGTCGACGTAGAATACCCAATTTATAGGCCTTTTTGGGGGTAGAGATCGAACCTGTAGGATTAGGAAGAAGAAAGATGAGAATATGCATTGGGGAAAGATTAGCTATGAAATTGTACTCAAATACTTCTTTCCATTATGGGTTTCAGTTGATGCCTTTCTTCCATTTTTCTTGTTCGTACCTTTTGGAGGATTCTTGACATGGGGAGCAAGAAGGGTATAATCACTAGCTAGAAGTTGCCAATGAGTTTAGGGCTGTTCATTACCGGATATCCGATCCGATCCGGCTTATCGGATCAGATATTTTCAAATGAAAAATCCTGAAATCGCTATCCGTATCCGGAAATTCCGGATATTTTCGGATTGGATCGGATATCCATATCGGATATTCTAAATATCCAATCTATATATAAATTAATATACAAAATATTTTTTTTAAAAAAATATTATCATAAATTTATAATTCATCAACTATATTTGCTACATGTTCAACATATAAATTCAAACAAAATACTTACTAGTTTAATCAATATACAATTTCAAACAAACCACCGAAAAACAACAAAAATACTTTCGGGTTGAGATCCGGTGAGGATGAGAAGGGAGGAGAGGAATGAGGACGCGTGAGAGCCGTCGGATGGGAAGCAAACAGAGTGTCCAGATCGTTTTTCAAAAATTCGGCAAAAAATCGGCACGGCCAAATTATTCGCGAAAAAGACGGATTCACGTGCACGCGAAGTACAGATTTGTGTGCATGCCAAATACATTGTTGTGTGCATGTCAAATACACTACGGTGTGCACGTGAAATTCATTTTTGTGTGCATGAATAAAACGCGTGCGTTCATATGGAATGAACAAAACGTGTGCACATGAAATTACGATTGTGTGCATGCGAAGTATACTACCGTTTGCATGCGAAGTATACTACTGTGTGCATGTAAAAATGACATGTTTGTTCATAAGAAATGCACTACGTGCTATGTGTGCATGTGTGCACATGAAAATAACATATGCGTGCATGAGAAAATGACTCAAAACACATACGAAATAAGATGTGTGCATACGTATGAAAACCAACGAAAATAACATTTGTGTGCATACGGAAATGACATGCGTGTGCACATGAAAACAACGTGTGTGCATGCAAAACAACGTATGTGTGCATACAGACTAAAATGCGTGTGCACGCAGGACGCGTTTTTTGCGAAAAATTTGATCGTGCCGAATTATATCCGAATTTTTTCCTTGGTTGATCTGGGCGCTTTTTTTCTTGATCTCACGGTCTTGGAGCGTCCTCACTCCTCTCCTAAGCTTCCATCCTCACCTTATCGTTTCCCAATACTTTCAAAGTCCACTAATTCGAGTTCAAAACATAATTTTTAAATGTCTAAACTTCAATACATTCATCCCTAATGAATATATTAATGTTTACACATTTCTAAAAAAAGGGATAACCATTGACATATTTAATTTTCAAGTAATATATATTAGTTTTTAGATAAAATATTATAATAGTCACTACTACAAAAAACGCTTTTTAGCCCGTGATTATTTAGCCCGGATCCTAAATATCCGTGATATAAAGTCCTGATATATCAGAAGAAGTCGAGCTATTTAAGAAATATAACATATTAGCCCGGACTGTTGTAGGGAAGTCCGGGCTAAAAACAGATTTTATTTAAAGGAGTCAAAATTTAATAGCCCGGGTGTGTTTTATTTGGGAATATCCGGGCTATTTTGTCGTATTCTATATTAACCCACATTAAAATAAGCCGGTTAAAATACATCCGGGCTATTTTATCCGGGCTATTTTGTGGTAAAAGCCTGTTCAGCCCGGTCCCCGACTTAACACAGCCCTAGCTATCGCGCGCGTCTCCTTCCTTCTTCATTTCTTTCAGATTACACATCCCGTCTCCTTCCTTGGCCATTTCCGACTTCACAGATCGAGCCTCCTTCCCGGACTACACATCTCCTCCTTCCGTCTCCTTCCTTCCGTCGACTTCACATAGTCTCCTTCACAGAGCCTCCTTCCCAGTGCGCGCACTTTAGGCCAAACCCTAAAATCGACCGGGGGGTGGCTGCCATTGTTGTCCCCGCCTGTGATATGCGACGCCGCCACCAACATTGATGCCGCCACCACTTCGCCGCTCTCTGTTTCGACGCCGCCACCAACATGCAGAATCCGTAAGCTTTTCTTTTCCTCTCCCTGTTTTCCTGTGTGAGATTTTCGAGTGGGTTGTTAAATTAAGTGAGTTCGTGAAGATGATAGTGAACAGGGAGAGGCGAAATGGCCTTGCAGAATCCGTAAAATTTTGGGTATTTTAGTGTGTGAGTTCGTGAAATTCTGGGAAATTTTAGTGTGTGAGTTCGTGAAATTTGTGAAGATGATAGTGAACAGGGAAATTTTGGGTATTTTAATCCGTAAATTTTTGGGTTGTTAAATTTTGGGGATTTCAGGCCTAAAATTTCAAGCCTAAATTTTTGTTAAATTTTGTGAAGTTTGATATTGTTGTACAACTCTCAATTTTGCTTAGTTTGTTTGTTCATCCTCACTAATTTCATTTTTTCTTGTTTAGGGTTCATACGAAACTATTCTTCTAGCAATTTGGGGTTTTGTTCGCCGTATGCTCCACACTCGTGCCGAGGTATTTCTCTCTATGTAATCTTGTGATTTTTTACTTGTGCTGATGTCGATTTGGCAATTTAGGGATTTTGTGCAAAGCAATGGCCACACAGATTTTACTGATTTTGTTGATGCGTTTGCTGATGCGTTTGTTGGAGTGAAATAGTCACTAGAGTATAATTGCTTTGTTCTGATTAGTATTTGGAGATAACTTAAAACTTTGTTAATCTTTTTCAACTTATAGAGAATGGTGGATAAGTCATGGATGAGAGCAAGTCGTAATTCAGTTCAATATGTTGAAGGGGTTGAGTTGTTTATTAAATTTCCACGTCATCAGATAATCGTTCTAAAAATCAGCTTGAAAATGTTTCTGAGAAGAAACGTAAGACTAGAGGGGCTTCGCTGATGAAGAATATTGTTAAAGGAATAGCGCATGGTTCCCGCTTCTCAGTCGACCTGAACAACAAAGGACAACCCATAGGAGTAAATAAAGCAAAACTGTCCACATATATTGGTACTACAGTAAAGAAGGGGGTTCCTATCACAGTTGATAATTGGAAATTGGTTTCTGCAGAGGAAAAGAATGCTATTTGGGAAGAAGTCTTGGTAATGAGTACATATGTTTATCTATAATACAATAACTATTGTATTTGTAAATTTCTAAAATGTGCTTGTTTATTTTACATACAGGGAGGCTTTGATCTTCCAACTGAGCTAAAGGATTGGGTGGTGCAAAAAGCAAATGATTTATGGAGGGCATTCAAAAAGGACTTGGGTAAATTTCATATGGTGGACGAGGAAACAGGTGAACTTTGCACAGAACCTCCAGCCATGTATGACTCATACATCACTCAAGATCAATGGACAGAATTTATTCAAATAAGACAATCTGCAGAGTTTAAGGTAAGAATGCTCTTTGGGATTAAGTCTTGGTAATAACTTTATACACTAACAACTTCAAATTTACAACAGAAAAAGAGTGAGAAGTTTAAAGAGCTCTCGAAACAAAGTGATTATACTTACAAGGCATCGCGTAAGGGTTATGCTGGCGTCGAGGCTGAATATGTAAGTACTTGAATACTATATATTCAAATAACACTTATAGATATTGACTTATGATGTATATATTGATGTATACATCAATATATGTTTTCCATATATGTCAGAAAGCTAAGCATCAAATGGATTCTTCTTCCACTGTGTCTCGGTCAATCCTATGGATCGAAGCAAGGAAAAACAAACTAGGGGACTGTTCTGAAAAAGCTCAACCAATCATTGACAAACTAGTAAGCTTTTTTAAATATAAAATTTAGTCTTCCTAATATTATAAGCTAGTAGAATATAGATAAATTTCTTACAAACAGATTCTTGCCTAACTAAATACAAAAGAGTGCTAGTAAAGTTTGTCTTTATTCCTACTAACTTTGCTCATATGAACTCTCTTTGATGGGATAGCACCATTACATGCAACAAGAAGCTTCATGGGAGCTTACTACTTGTGGACAAAAAGATGTGTTGTCATTAGCAATAGGTAAGCCTGAGCACCCGGGACGCGTTAGAGGGGTTGGTCAAGATGTCTCGATCAGTAAATTCTGGCCTCGCTCATCTAAAGGAGCATCTTCATCTAAAGTTGGTGCTTCTGAACAAGCTGTAATTTCTGAGCTCCAGGATAAAATGAACGTCATGGAATCTACCTTTGGGGCAAAGATAAATGAATTAGAACTTGTTATTAAAGAGTTGATTTCAGCAAAGCAACCACTCAAAGAAGGACATTTATCTCAAAAGGTGCATGTATTATCTACTCCCACACCTGAATTTCCTCTTCCCCAAAGTGGAAAAGCATCTTGTTCTGCTTTGAAAAAGATGCCTACTATATCAAAGGATTTGGTGAGTACCTTAAATTAATATTCTTATTAATAAGTTTCAATTTCTTGTGAAATGAAATTCTGAATTTTTTGTTTCAGGGGTGGAAATCATGTGAGCTATTCTGGCCAGACCTCACTCAAGCGGTAGCTCGAGGGAAACTATATCCTTCTTCCTCAAGTCTTAGAGTACTTCATAATCGTCCATTAGAGAGTGGTTATGTGAGAGTTGAAGTAGTCACCTCTATCAAAGGGGATGTCGTAGTACCTCGCCCTACTGAAGAGGTTGGTACAGTCAGTGAGGCCATAGGACAATTTATTGCTTGGCCTGAATCACTTGTGATTCCCAATGAGGTAAGTGCAAAATCTTTTACATAAATGCATTCTCATTTCTTAATTTTTCATATATTTCCTGAAGTTTTCTTTTTCTTTGTTAAATTAACAAGGATCTGGAACAACCTGAAAAGAATATAATAATGAAAGAAAAGAGCAAGGGAAAGTCACTTACTTATGAATCTGTCATTGGGCCGGGTGAAGCTGAATCAGAACCGAGTTCATTGGAAAAATATGAATGGATATTAGATGATTTTAGTGGAAATGCGCTGCGGAAAATCAAACTTCATGATGAAGTTTTTCATTATGAATTGGGAAGGAGGAGATTCAAAGATGGCTTGATAGGAAAGAGGTTGGAATTACTCATATGTTATTATATATCAGGTTAGTAGCAATATTATCTTGTTTTTCATTATGTTTTTGTCAATTGTTTCAAATGTATAAACATGTTCATATTTCTTATAGATATTTATTTGACAATCATTGCAAAGGTGTCAATGACATGATCAAATTTCTTTGTCCTACTCAAATTTCTCCATTGGCTCAAAGCATTGAACAAAGGGCTACTTACATTGCAAAGTCTATGGAAGGAGATGTTAAGAATAAGATATTTGTGGCACCCTACCATTTTAGGTAACCAACCCTTATATTTTTTTATAACTTTTGTCAGTTAAATTAAATGATCATATATTTTTAGGTATCATTGGGTGTTGATATTGATGAATCCTCAACTAGGTCATGCTTATTGGGTTGATTCACAACTTGGAAAAATTGAGAAGGATGCGGAGTCATTGGTTACATTGTAAGTATTTGTTTGATATGTCGAGTATGATTCTTGCATTATTCCTTATAGAAGTAATTGCGTCTGTTGTAAACAGGAGCTATAAATTGAAATATGCCAAGTTGGGTAGGAAAACACCACGAAAAGAAACTTTGTGGCATAAAGTTAAGGTAAATTTACTGATTTTCTAAACTTGTTTGTAGTTGAGTTAGAATTTCCTAATTAAAGTGTTACATGTATGAATACATCATTCTTTCGATACATTTTCCAATCTTATACAATTATTTGTGTATGACTTACAGTGTCCTCGTCAGAAGAATGCGATTGATTGTGGATACTATGTTTTGAAGTTTATGAAAGATCTTATACTTTACCAAAAAAATTGTTCCGTAATTCTCATCAATGTAAGGCTTTTTTAATCTGTAATTGTTTGTCTTTGATAAATAAGGTTTACTCTAACTAAATATCATGTTGTATATATTTATAGTGGTATGATGACCGATCTTCCTACACAAATGAAGATGTTGATGAAATTCGACGGGAGTGGTTTGATTATTTCCTAAGTCTTATGTAGGTATGAAGTTCTATTTACCTATTGCTTGTAGTTTGAATTTATTAATAACACCTAATAAGTCATTCTACTTTTTGTTTGATATATATATTTTTGTTCTTTAATTTCTGCAAAGCATTGTAGGAAGTTGATATATATTAGCTGATTGCATAAAGGATTGTCATGCAGGCGTGTTTGTCGAATGGAAAGTTGTCAACATAGATGAAGAATCACAAGTGGTATTGCTAGAAGGCGTAGAATATATCAGTTGTTTTCTTTCAGTATGGGTTAAGTTGTGAACTTCTTTTGGGAGTCCTTTGCTAAATTATATGAAGAATGATATTGTAACTCAAGTGTTTTGGATCTATATATACTATCTGGCTATCAATTATAAATGTTTCTATTCTCTAGTGTGAGTTAAATATTGGTACAATGCAGCAAAATACAGGGTACGTATTCAAATAGGCAATATTTATTAAATATTTGCGGGAAAATAATTTAATACTATATAGCCCGGACATTATAAGTCTGAGCTATATATGCCTATTAGGACAAACCTTTTATCCCGGATATGAAAAACATACAGCCCGGACAGGAGAAAAAATTAAATTGGAAAATTTGGACTTTTTAGCTCGGACATGTATTGTACAAGCCCGAGTTATTAAGTGAAGTTCAACTTCAAAATTTTGGACTTTTTAGCCCGGACATGTATTATACACATCCGGGCTATTAAGTGAAGTTCAACTTGAAAATTTTGGACTTTTTAGCCCAGACATGTATTAAACACATCCGGGCTATTAAGTGAAGTTCAACCGGGAAATTATGTGAAGATTATAGCCCGGGCGTGTGACAATGGGTCCGGGCTATTTGGTCTATTATCACACCAACCATTAGCCCGGGCCCTTTTTAGCTATATCCGGGCTATATAATGGAAAACGCCCGGGCTAAAAAGCGTTTTTTGTAGTAGTGAGTGGCATACTCCCCAATATCCGCCGGATATCTAGCCCCGATCCGGTGATCCAAAAAATTTTCCCAGTTCGGATTCGGATAATATTCCATTGGATTCGGATAATTTAGGATCGGATCGACCGAATCAGATAATTATGAACACCCCTAAATGAGTTGGCCTCACTAACCCATTTGTGGAACCCGACCCAAGTATATGGATGACAACTTGAAAAAATTGGGTGACATGTAGTTTGTGATTCAAGTGAAGTAGGCGGCGAGTCGAGTTTGAGTGATGATACATCCGACTCGTTATCTGATCGGTCACCCGTACTGATTCATCTGACCCACTAGAATCACCCGCAAATGATAGATAGATGAGATCCGAGTGAATATTTCATGGATAATAATTAATTCAACATTTAGTCTTATGGATCGAGTCGGGTATATATAGAGATATTCACGGTCTGAAACCGTCAGTTCTGGTTCCAAGAAACCATGAGCCGGAACCAGAATCGGACTTGGCCGGCTCCGTCGATTTCAGTTCTAGGAAAAAAAATGTTTTTATAAAAAGTCGAACATAAAAAATTAGAAAAAAATAAGACGGACATAAAAAGACACAAAGATTAACTTTAATCATTTAATATTTGTATTTTTATTATACAATAAATTCTTAAACTAAAAATATATTAAAAATTTGTCTTAATGACAAAGAGTTAATAAAAAAATTATAAGAAAAAAATTGAAAAAATAAAAGGGACTTGAACTTAATATTAAGTTGCCTATATTATATTTTTTATATATCTATAATGAGAAATAGGCAATATCCATAAAAAGAGTATACAAAAAATAAAAGTTCGAATAGGTACAGTTCCGAACCGGCTGAACAATCATTTTCACAGTTATATGAAATCATGAACAGAAACCGAAACCGATCTCGAACGGTTTTGGTTTCTAAATCGATCCTGATTCCGTTTCCAGGCTGTTTCGAAACTGCCCGTTCCCGGTTTGAACCAACCGTTGAGCACATCTAGTAGTGTTAGAAATGGTTTCACTGTAAATTATCCGACCCGCTTCCCCCGCAAACGAGAGTAATTGGTTTTCGGTTTCATTTAATTTGGGCCGCGTTAATGGGCCTGATCCTAACGCGGGCCTGATCCGTTAGAATCGGCCGTGAGGTCCCATTCCCATATTAACAGTTTGAAAGATCACGATGACGTGGATTGCCACGTGGAAGACCGTGGATGAATCTTTCATCCCTGTATGACACTCTCGCCTCTTCTCTTCCGTTCTAGAAAGGGCTGGTTGCTTCCTGGGATTGACAAGCTGAGCTCTGAAAGTCCGATCGTTGCTTTACCACTCCTTCCTGATTGCGGTGTGTTTTAGAGAGTGAAAATGGCGTCGTACTGGTGGAAGAGCTTCTCCGAGGAGGAAGATCGACCTGAGAAGCCACGAAGATACGGCGTCACCGAGATCAGAAGCCCCGATTATTCTCTCTTCTCTAGGAATGTGATCGAGGTTCGATCTCTCTCTCTCTCTTTATCTTCATGTGTTACTTCATTTCCATTTAAATTAATTAAGCAATCTTTTTTTATTCCTTGAATTTTCTTGAGACTTGAGAGCTAGGTTACAAAATTGATCAACTCTTAACTAGAAACACGATTAAACCCCATATACAACACAAAAACCGCAAACTATACGATTTCTCGATCAACAAGGTTTTCTAACACTAAGTGGTAAAGTACTTGGCTCAGAACTCAGAAGCAAGCAAATCGAAGTATCCATTCAAAACTCGAATGAGCCACAGTATGTTACTATATGAAGGAGTAGCACGAAAACTATTCAAAAACTCAGAAAATTTGGTTAATGAGAATCAATTATAGCCCAAGCAGCATCCGCATTTGAACCACAAATTGTGGTTAGGCCAGATTCTTTTATTCTAAGTGACATTATCAAAAGAAATCAACAAGATTGAATGAGTAACGCAAAATAAGCAGAACAATAGAGATTATCTTGAGGGAACATAGGCAGATTTTGCAGAGTTTTCTCATTTTCTATTATTGCGTAATCTGAAGAACAGTAGTCGACTTCTATTTATACTAGAAACACACTAAAATCAAACTAACAAAACTGATAAACTATTGACCAAAAGTACATTTTGTTGGCTGCTAATCTGATTTTATTGGTGTATGTGCTATACATCAATACATGTTGTGTGAAGTTGCTTACCACATTGACTAGTGTAGTTCATACTTGGGTACACAGGGTAGGTAGTTTAGTAGTGCGTGGTGCTTTGCTTCCTATGTGGATTCCAACAGGATATAGTTTGTTTGTCTTACAAATCAATATGATTTCTCCTGTGCAGGATATTTTTGAGTCCATGGGGCAGTTTGTGGATGGGCTTAGGTTCTCTGGTGGATCCGGCAGTTTGGTTCCAAAGGCATTCGTCAAAGAAGTCACTGAGATGGCTCACAAGCATAATGTGTATGTCAGTACAGGTGACTGGGCTGAACACTTACTTCGCCGAGATCCATCTGGCTTTAGAGAACACCTAGAGGTGATTATTTATACAAAGAAAAGTGGTGTTGGTTTTGTGCTGTTTGATACACATTTATTGATCAGTGAGATTGTACCTTCCAGGAGTGCAAGCGCTTGGGTTTTGACACAGTTGAACTTAATGTGAGGTCACTTGAAATTCCTGAAGAGGCTCTTCTAAGGTTTGTGCGTTTGAGTAAGAACAGTGGTCTGAAAGTTAGGCCTGTTTTCGCAGTTAAGTTCAATAAATCTGACATTCCAGACACTAGTAATAGAGCATATGGGGCTTACGTACTCCCTACACCACGCTCCAGTGGTAAGACATTATCTCTGCCTGCAGCATTTCCCTTCTCACTGAATGACATACCTGATGTTTGAGGCTCAAATTCAAGCAATATATATCTTATTTATATATTTTTTTTTGTATTCTCTATTTGTGTGTGTAGATTTTGTTGAAGATGTCAATTTGTTAATAAGAAGGGCTGAGCGATGCTTGGAAGCTGGAGCAGACATGATTATGCTTGATGCAGAGGATGTTTGCCAGCAAGCTGATTCTGTACGGGCAGACGTTGTTGCAAAGGTCATCGGGCGACTAGGAGTTGAAAAGGCCATGTTTGAAGCCTCAAATCCGAAAACCTCAGAGTGGTTTATCAAACAATACGGTCCAAATGTAAACATTATGGTCGTGCTCATGTGTAGATGTATACCTTTGATAGTTAGATTAGTTATTCACTGGCATTTGAACTTTCAGGTGAACCTGTTCGTGGATCATTCCCAAGTGGCGGATCTAGAATGCATTCGAGGACGCAACTTTGGTAAGAATTACAAGTCCGTGCTGAGTTCACCATATCTGTTATTCTAAAGTTGGATCTATCTGTGCCTCGTGTGGCTTTGCTTCGTTTGTTCCGTGCCATAGGAACCTTGTTGAAAAACTTGTGTGCTGTATGTCAACTGGGGGCATTGTGTTATGAAGACTCTTTGATACTCTGAAAAAAGTAGCATGTTTCCTGTGCAAGTATAAAATCTTTACAAGAACAACATCTGTTTATTGCACTCTGAGTTAGCAAGGTGGAGGAGTTGCATGCAAAACAACAACAACGTAATTGATCGTTTTTTAAATAATAAAATCAATCCAACCAATTGTAGATCAAGTTATATGTGCATGCATGGTTGAACTGGAGCAAAGAATTAAGTTTGTTTGATGAGACATCAAACATAAAATTGAGCAGTTATGAGACATCAGGAGGCCTTATTTGTAGTTACGGTGAAGTTTACAATTTGGTTGACAATTATCACCAACTTTATATGCATATTAATGTTTGAGATCTCTGAATACTTGTTATTGAAATTCTACAAGCAATGTTATATAGTTTCAGAGTCCTTTCTTCTTTCGATCTTTGGGTTAAGCTCGAGAGAAGAAATCTCCTCTAACACCTGACCTTTATCCTTCTCAAATTCGGAGTCCTCTGCAAAGAAACATGCATTTTTACAATCAAGAAGAAAGAACAAGAAGAGGTGCATACAAAGAAGAGATGAAGCCTGTTGGTAGCTATGTTGGGGAGTTCGTGCTTACCCTTGTCCAACGAAGTTTCGGATCAAGTGTAACAACTTGCTACGGTTGGTTACAAGTATGGCTACTATTTCAGGTGGCTTGCGTTGATTAACAACAAATAGCTGCAATTCATGAAAATTGATAGCTGAAGTTGGCTTTCCAAACCACAAGTCACTCAGTTGAAACCATCGCTTATTATTAACAATGCAAGGAAAATACCTTAAAGACATGAAATGCATTGAGCTGTATGACCTTGCTCGGTTTCTCCACTAGAACACAAGAATCGATTCTTGAACAGGCGTGTGAATCCTAATGAAAATGTTTTCAACTTCATCAAAAGAACAAATCAATCACTTGGAACTAAACATTGTCATTCAATTCCCGACATAATATACCTAAGAATTCAATCCCCTTCAAATCCGTCAAACAAAACAATCACTAATGCCCACAAAACCATTCCTCTTTTGCCATTAGTTTTGTAACTAGCTATATCATTCTCTTACCCATCCACTCATTCAAAGAGCTTTAAAAATTCCTTAGGAACTGTTGTATTCTGTAATCCAGCTTTGTATTGTATAAGTGTAAGGTTAATAAGGTTGAGGATTTAATTGGAAAACCTTAGGATAAGGGCTAAACCGGGTTTGTTTGAGATTAATTAAAGCAGCTCCGGGTAAACCGGTTTGGAGGCTTTAATTTGGTTTTTAAGTGGACTTGGGCCAAGCCTGCTGGACATAAGAAATGGGTCAGGCCCATCTGGTGAGAGGTTGTCGCCTCACTTGGTGAAACGCGTCGTTTTGGTTGAAACCGCGTGCCCTAACTTTATAAGCCTTGTCTCCTGCTTCCCTGCCACTGTTGCTCACTGCGTCGTTCCAAACAGAGAGAGAAGAGAGAAAGAAAGAGAGAGGAAGAGGAGAGCTTGGCGTCTCCAGTGGTCTTCGTCGGCGATGTTGGTGTCCACCTTGGTCACCTATGTTGAAGCATGCATCGGCATCTTCATCTGTCTTGAAAGGGGGCCGAAACCCTTTCTTCTGTCTCCTTACTCCTCTTCGTGTTCTTGCTTGTTTTCTCTGTTGTGGCTTTCGTAGTTCTACCTAGGGTTTTCGATTTCTCCCTTTGTAAACCTACACTTGTGTTTCTTTGATCTCTAGTGCATTTGGGTTGAGTCTCGAGGCTCCGCGGATGTAGGGAAACTGAATCGCGTGAACAGATCTTGTGTCCCTCTGCTTTTATGTTCTTGCATGCGATTGTTTGGCTTGATTCGAACCTAAAACGAGTAGATATGTTGTATCTAGGGTTGAAACACGATATCAAAGTGGTATCAGAGCCTTCTCTGATCTTTATTGTCTTCTGTTGTTATTTTTTGTGTTTGTTTGAGATTCTCTGAGTTGCTTGTGAATCTTGACTGAAACTTGAAGTTTTTAGGGTTTGCTCTTGTTACTCGTGTGTTGATCAAGCAAGAGAAATCTTGTGTTGTCTCTTTGGCTCCAGTGTGTGTGGCTTTCTTGAGACTCTGTGTTGGCCTTTAATCTGTCTTGTCCTCTCACTGACTTGTGTTGTCTTGGTTGTGATGGCAGAGAGTATAAGGCTGAAACCCTACGATGGGAATAGTGACTATGCTATGTGAAAAGTGAAAATAAAGGCAATCTTGATAAAAGAAAAATGCTATAGAGTTGTGTCTGATGAATGGACCAATTCATGCGACTAGTAATAAGCTACTAATTCATAACGAAAATAATTTATACTAGACTAAGATAAGGTCATTATCATCAAGTAATTATGACATCTGCACATCAAACAAATTAAAAAACTCCAGCTTCGGTATATTTTCCACAAATTACGCAAAAACAAAACTTGCTTGTAGAAAATTTTATATATCTACTCACCAGTTAGTTAATAATCAACAACTACTTCATACTTACCGGTTTATATTGAACAACAAAGAGCTTAGCTCAACAATCCCCCACCATCAACAATAAGGACAAACCCTCTCTAAAAATCCAAATCCAAAAACTACAACTATCATCAAGAACAACAACTATCAAGTCGACCGACACATGCAAATCTCCTCTCAGGCAACGTCTATTCGTCTATGGCACTATGTATCAAAGTGTAGATGGTAATCTTCAACCCCAACACCAACATCATCTTCGCCAACACAACATCAACTACAACAATCAGTAGCAACCAATTTTAACAATGGGAAAATCTTTCCTAAAACTCTTTGGGATGATCTCCCTAAAAACTCTCCATTTGGGATAACCTCCTTACAACTCTCTTTATGGGATAATCTCCCTAAATCTCTCTACGTGATATCTTTCCTCAATCTCTCAATGGATTGTCTCCAAAAAAAACAAAACAAATCTTTGTACTACATCTTGGTTTGATCAAGGAACTGGAGTTAGGACTCCTTAAATCTCAAGTGACTATTTAAATGAGTTTGGTTAACCCAAACACAATAAAGACATAGATTGAAAGTTCTTGTTTTAAAAAAAAAGGTGAGATCCATAAAGTACAACCCATTAACACATACCAACCGAATACATCGAATGATTATCTCATTCCACTACATCTGCTTCTAGAGTAGTTAGTTTGGTGTGGCATTTACTCTATTTGTGAACCCAGTGAACATAAAACCCTCTGAAAATTCGGTCGTTTGTTGCCGCTTATCGCCTGAACCGCCTTAAACCACCACCCCTAAGATACAAGTAGGTTTGGATCACCGCTTTCCTGCTCAGCTAACGCTAAACCACCGATTGTCAGACAAAGTCTCAGCTTGATATGCCCTTCAGTGGTAATCGGCGCCGATGACGGATTCCGTATCTCTATCATCTAAAAGAAAAAATCATAGTAAAATGGTTAAAAATAAAATCAAGTTAAAAAAACAAAAGTAAACTAGCGTACTGAGTACGCGAGTGAATTTAAGGGGTTTTGGAATATAGAAATCCCCTACCCAAGTGTGTTGTGCAAGCTGTAGGTGTGCCAGACCTATGGCCTGCATAGCAAGCCTATGCTTTTATAAATTGGGTTAACCCAATAAAAAGCTTTGTGCAAGTAATATTGCATAATATAATAATACGATGTTCAGCTTAAATGACCCTTTTAGTATAGTGAAATTAGATAAATACCCTCAATAAACTTCATCCAAATCCATAACCCATGGTGATGTCATCATTACATAATGATGACATCACCATAAGTCAAAACAAATTAACACATTTGACCATTGACCGGTCAACATCCGTTGACCGGTGTTGACCGAAATTTTTCCCCATCGAAAAAATATTTTTGGTGACGTCATCATCTTGATGAAAGTTACTATCATCAAAACACAAATTGTCATCAATTTTGATGACAGTCACTATCATCAAAACACAAACTGTCATCAAAAAACAAACTGTCATCAAAAACACAAATTGTCATCAAAACACAAATTATCATCAAAATACAAACTGTCATCAAAAACACAAACTGTCATCAAAATATAAACTGTCATCAAAGACACAAACTGTCATGAAAAACACAAATTGTCATAAAAAACACAAACTGTCATAAAAAACACAAACTGTCATCAAAACACAAATTGTCATCAAATACAAACTGAATCGCAACTAGATAATGACACATATTGTCATCAAAACACAAACTGTCATCAAATACAAACTGTATCACAACTAATTGATGACACATATTGTCATCAAAACACAAACTGTCATCAAATACAAACTATATCGCAACTAGTTGATGATATATACTGTCATCAAAACACAAACTGTCATCAAATAAAAACTATATCGCAACTAGTTGATGACACATATTGTCATCGCAACTAGTTAATATCACAAACTGTCATCACAACTAGTTAATGACAATACAAATCTCATTTTGATGACAATTATCGTTGAAATGTCACCACCACTAGTTGGTGATATTTACAAAGTGTCATCTACACTAGTTGGTGGCATTTACGAAGTGTCATCTACACTAGTTAGTCATGTTCAAAGTGTCATCAAGACAAGAAATTAGTGGTACTTTCAAAGTGCCATCGACTAGTAATTAATAACGATTTCAAAGTGTCATCAAGGCAAGTAAATGGTGACACTTTCAAAGTGTCACCGAAACTAGTTGGTGGCACTTTTAAAGTGTCACCGACTAGCACCGAGGATAGTCTACCGAGGCTAGTCGGTGACGCTTTCAAAGTGTCATCAAGGATAGTAAGCGGTGACACTTTCAAAGTGTCACTGAGGCTAGTCGGTGGCGCTTTCAAAGTGTCATCAAGGCTAGTAAGTGGTGACACTTTCAAAGTGTCACAGAGGCTAGTGGGTGGCACTTGGAAAGTGTCACCGAGGCTAGTGGTGACACTTCGAAAGCATCACCGAGGCTAGTCGGCGGCGCGTTCGAAGCATCACCGAGTCTAGTCGGCGGCGCGTTCGAAACGTCACCGAGGCTAGTTCGGTTGCGCATTCTAAGCGTCACTTAGGCTAGTTCGGTGGGACATTCGAACGCGCCACCGAACTAGCAATGCAATTGAAAAACATACCCTTGTTTTGAGCAAGACATATGCAATGCCCTTATATGAGTGTCTCTAATAGCTTCAATGCTAGAACCAACTTGGTTAATACCACAAAATAACCGGTACAATTCTTCATCTTGCACATAGAATTATAAATGAGTTCCTAGATGAGGATATTGTATTTGAATTATTAAAAAAAAAGAAAAGCAGAATATCAAATGGCAACCTAACCTGCATTTCCAAAATGCACAAAGAATTATAAACATTTCTCTTGGTATCATAAAGTGGACTGTTGTCCCCCTTTAATTTCTTCCGAGATGGACAGACCCTATCCACACGAATATGATTACCACCAACCTGCATTTCCAAAGTTGTCAGAAGTGAAAACAGACTAGTTATTATCAACAGAAACACAACAATATACAGTAATTAGGGGTGCTTGGGAGAGGAGGAAATGATGTTAAAACTTAACCATTTGGTAAACTGCATCAGGAAAAGAAAAAGAAAAAAAATGATAGAAAGGAGGAGTATATACCAGAGCCATATTTTGGTAACTTTCCTTCACTCCTATATAGTTTTGAAGCTCATCTTAAGAAGCTAACAACAATATTACTTTTTGAAGCTCATCTCACTGCCAAATACAAGCCATGACACAAAATCCATGAATTAAGAAGCTAACAACAATATTACTTTTTCTTCATGATCACTACAAAATAACATCTTCTGAAATCACTTTGAGACCATCACTGCCAAGAACCACTTGTATCGTTGAAAGTGGCAAGGCTATCTCCGCCTCTTGTTGAGACCTTCAAAATCAACAAGCATGAATCAACACATATCAATATGAAGTGTATGGAGTCAACTGACTTCACAAGGAGAAGAGATAACAAGGCATGTAATGAGTTCTTACAAGGTGAAATCCCATGTAATGAGCAACAAGGTACTTGTTTGCTGCATCAAGCAACAACTCAATACAATGTCTCAAACATGTTTAACCTCAAACTTGTCGGCAACCACATCCACCAGTTCAGCCACTGAAGTTGCATTCAGAGGTTTGTCGTAAATAGAGTGTAGCATGTCTATGAAACCAGCTTCCTCTGTTGTTGACATGTATAATTAGAAATAAATTTATAGTTATAATTGAGAAAGCAAACTCTTGATTCAAATTAAGGAGTTTGATGGTGCAGATATACTTGATGCATGGATTCTCAAGGTCACATCATCCTTCTTCTGTGATTCTCTCATACCATTTTTGAATAACTAGGCATCCATAAAGTTAGGTAGCACTTGTTAAAATATAGATCAACTTCCAAGTCAGCCAGATACAAAAGTAGTTGTTGAGGTGTCCATTGTGTATGTGGTTCCATTCCTTCAAAAAAATCTCAGAGATACTCTGCAACTTGTTCTCAGTAATATGATACTCTAAAAATGGTTAACAGTTGATCTTATGGTAAAAAAAAGTCACTAATAGAAGAACGCTAAGAGGCAGTATTACATCCTCTAACGTTCCACACAACTAGGTTGGTGATATTGATTGACAATGAAGGAAGGTGTAGCACTACCTATCTCTTGGACACCTTTAAGCATGACAAGAATGCTACTCCCTTGCAAATTCAGTTGACTATTAGTACGGACAAATGCTTCCTCTTTCTCCTTAACATGGCTCTTATTTGGATGCATTAGAATTGCTGACTTTTGTAAAGGCAAAACACAGTAATTCACAGAAAGACTCTATTAGGCTTCAGACTTGAGCACCATTTTAATATGAGTAGGACTATACAGACAAAATTTCATCCGTACCTGATAATCCTTTGCTTTCCGGTAGCTACTCTTCACTTCAAAATCCCTTCACAAACAAAATATCTAGAACTTTAGATGCTATTACAGCATGACTATATCATCTAGTTGAAAAATACTGAAATCAAATAATAATAAAAAAACAAGCAAGGGAAAGAATATGAAAGGTTGAACATACCAGATTTTAGTGCCAAAGAAGATAAATGGGGCTTGTTGACACCCATTTCTGCCTTTATGGATGCAATAACAACATCACCAGCAGTCCCTAAACACTTTCTGCCTACCAACTTCACTCCTAGTTTTTCACCAAGAAAATTTAGCCTCATATCATCACCATATCTCACCTCTCTTAACTCAAGACCTTGGTATTCATTCCTGACTTAAAATCATATGAGAAACAAGGAGAAGAAACCAACAAGTCCCTTGTCAAGTAGACAAAATAAGCACATGAAAAGTAGTCAATTAGACTATTTTACGTACTAATACTATGCCACAAAAGTGACGCAACCACAAGCTTATCTATCCTACAAAATACGGTACCAATCAACACATCAAACTGTCACCGCCTTGAGTTGCTAAATCACCCACAACAGTCTTTGGACCCTTCCATCTATGCCCCTTAATCGATCATACCTCCTTCTATTCTAACTCTATCATCAGGTCTGGAAGTAGGGAAGGAATCAAATTCTTTATTCAATCCTTCATATTTACGAGTGAAAAATCCAATGTCCAAAGCCCCAGACTCCTCGGATTTCCATGAAATAAGTCAATAACAACAGAATTCAACTAAAAAGTGTTCAATGGATCAATTTCCTCACAAAAATCAAGCACAAAAATAAAAGAAGAGAAGAAAGAGAGGGATTGACTGACATAATACTTGATTACGAGGCGAGTACGTCGCCTGAACTGCTCGCAAAGCTGATTACGAAGATTGTTAGAAATGACGAACCTCTTTCTCACCGGGTGTTCTCTCCGATCTTGTGCATCTCGTCATCTACTATCCACCATCCGACTTGTCGTCGTCCTTCTTCATCTTCGTCGTACTTGAGAGGAAGAGGAGGCAATCTGGAGGTCTCCGGGGTAAGACAACAAAGGCGGGGATGGAGAGGGAGGAGGGGAGACAACAAAGAAGGAGACGACGAAGATGGAGGACGCCAGAGGAAGAGGCGAGGGTTTGGGAGGCGGAGGACTGAACGGAGTTCTGTCGGGAAGAAAGTGAAAGGCAGATGAACGTGAAGCTGTCGCGACTCGGGGAGTGAGGGGCAAAATCCTAACGAGAATATTTTGGGAGCGTTTATCGAATTTACATACAAAAAAGGGTCAATGGGCCTTAATGTTTCTATAATAATACCTATTAAACCTGTTTATGGCCTCCACAGGACCACATCATACCCTTTATTTGTTTATGGGCTATTTTTTTTTGGACCCATAAAGTGCCCACCATCAAAATTTTACCCTTATTTGAGTATAAAAAACAATCAACAAAATGTTAAATCATTTCACTCAATATTACCTAATGACAAGACTAATTGATGTTATCTTCTCACATCAACTTTTACCCTTATTTATCTATTACGGTTTCGTTTGTTTCAAGTATGGGTGACAAATTCCTCGATGTATTTGTGAAGCTGATCTAGGATGATGCATGAGTGTCCGGTCGTGGTCGTGTCTGTGGCTCAATGAAGATCCCTCTTGTACGAGGGCAACGTCATGGTTGAGGCTCCTAAAGATCCCTCTTTGAAGAGAGGGCAACGTCATGGTTGTCCGTTCAACACTTCCGCAGGAGTTCTCCTGTCTGACTCGTCTGCCGGTGGCACTTTCGTCTGATCGTGCTTACTCACCACTCGTTTTAGGTCGTTTTAGCTATATTTTTGCTTTGTTGTAATTTCCTTACTTGTTGTATTGTTCTTCCTGTCCGATTTTAACCGGCGCCGATTTATCGGCCTCTCAATCTACCCGGCGTTGTTATGTCGGGTATTTCGAATTCTTTCCTCATAAAAAAAAAAAAAAAGCTTAGCTCAACGCATAGAAAGTTCGTTTGGGCCTTGACCAAATCAATGAAGCCCATTTGGCGGAGAAATGAATGGGCCATAACTAGCCTAATGGGCTTGCTGGCATTCAATCACGTGCTCAGATGGTTGCCACTCGGCAAAGAAAGACAAAAAGCTTCTTCCTCTTCCTCCGCCTCCTCTCTGTTGAGAATCCTCTCTCTATCGCTCTTCCAATTGCGCACTTGTTAGGGCGGAGACGATTTCCTCTTGTCAATCAAGCTTCTCTCCCATTGAATTTTATATTGCAATCGAAAACCAGAACACAATTAGGGTTTGCATTTGAGGAGATAAATCAGAACGAGAGAGAAGATGTCGAAGAAGAAATCTTTCAGCGGCTCAACCATGACGCTGAAAGACTTCCATGGCGGCTCCATCCCTTCCGACATCCCTCTGCCTTCTGCTCCTGGAGTGTGAGTATTTTTTTTCCCCATCTTTCTTCCCCTTGAGCTTCGTTTCTGTGCCCTGCCCTCTGATGATTCAAAATCAGGTGTCTTTGTTTCGCTGCGTAAATTCTTGATTTGGAATTCCTGCAATCGTAGATCTGGAATTGGTAGTTGTTTTCTCTTTGAACGTCCAGTACTCGCTGATAAATCATTAATCTCCAAAACTATTTGAGATCTGTGAGTGAAAAATTGTTTGGAATTTAAAAAGGTACGTTCTTGTTTACTTGTAGGATTGCGAGGCCAACTGATCGTCCAGGCCCCGGTTTTGATCGACAGGGATCCTGGGGGAACCCCATGGGTCGACCTGATCAGCGGCTACGCCCCAGTTCATCAGGTTCTGTGAGGAGTTTCGATGACAAGACCCCTTTCCTCACAAGCACTGTGCACATAGGTAGGAATTTTGATGAGGATGAGAGGAAACCGTTGGATGGATCCTCTGGTCCCCGAAGGACTGTAACTGATGATGCCATTGGTGCCCCACCAATGCGGATGGAGCCCCGGTCAGATGTTGGGAGATTCATGGGGCATCAGGGTTCAGCTCCATTGTCACAAGTATATAGTTCTAGCGGGGGGCCTTATTCAGCCAGGGCCCCTGAGGCGGTCCATATGGGATCATCCTCGCGGAATTCTGCTGCTGGACATGGAGTTAGTGGTGGACCTCACCCAAATGCCTGGGCTGTAAGGAAGGAGGTGATTGGTGTTGCTGAGACTAGCCCGTCTCCTTATGTTGGGCAGAGCAGCGTCTCAAAATTTGCTCAAGCCAGTGCACTTGACAAGGTTTCCTCCGGTAGATGGCAAACCAAGCCCGTCCATCATCAAGCAGATGTAGAGGTTCTGAGGCAGGCTGAATCACCTAATAGCTTGCATCCCAGGGGAAGTGATGCTTATCATGGGATCAACTCCACGAATGAAAGGGAATATGGTGAGAAAATGTTAGTGAGGCATGCTGAAAGGGGTCTAGCCCTAGAAGATAGCGTTCAAACTGTCGGGAAAGATGCTCCTGCTGGGGAGAGTTTAAGATCTCCTGTTTTCTTAGATGCGAAAGAGAGGGCTTCTGGCTTTTTGACTGGCAGTGGGCAACCTCATCCCGATGGAAAATATGGGATTTTGGGGTCACAAGTGCATGCAGAGGCATTGGAAAGGCCGAAGTTGAAGTTGCTTCCTAGGTCAAAACCATTGGAAGCAACTGAGCTGCCTCCTGCCGAGTATAAGCAGGTAATGTTGTCTCACTCATTTTATGGTTGAACTGTAAACATGGTGTTGGAAATGCATTAAAACTCAGTTTTGCTATTGTGTACAAGTTCCAGCAGGCAAGTGATAGCACACACATGGAACTAAGCCATGAAACTATTGTGAATGATAGTCATGTAAAATCTGGGCTGAGTGCTGGTGTTGAAGAAGGAAAACAGCTGGCTGAACGCCCAAAGTTGAATCTAAAGCCCCGCTCACAACCTGTTGAACAGACAGAAGAAACTGCTGAAAGAGTAAGGTTGGTGGCCTCTACTCTTACATGAATACTGGTTTCTTCTTAATTCCTGATATTCATTGACTTTCTCCTTGCTTTTGTCTAAGTAGACATAGAGGTCTCTGTGAACACTGAAAGTATGTATGCCGTCATATCTAGCATGTACGGGCATGTAAGCCTGAATTTTTTTCAAATTTCCACACGGTGCCTAAACTTTATATTTTCCATGTGTTCACCCTTAAGTCTTGACATTTACATTGAAATTTCAATCTCAGCATGAATAAAGTATACATTTGAAGAACATAATGGTACTGTAGATTTTGAAGAAACCCATAGGTAAGTGAGAAGGCATCGACTTGGATGAAGCCAAGACAATATGCAAACTTGATGTGTTCTATGACAGATTTAGGGTACCAAATAGAGACCCGAAACTTTGGAATTTGTTCTGTGAAGTTGTTTCTACGTAAATTCATAAATGTCGGAGATTGTTATCCTTGAGTTAGACTCACTAGTTTGTTCCCCTTGCAAAGATTGCCCAGCAACAGGCCAAAGAGGGTATCTGTTGAGCCGCCGAGCTTGTGAAGTTTGTTCTTGTAGACGTTAGGCTCTTCCTCGACCCTTTTATGATTTTCGTTTTTAGGCCTTGTTTGTCAAGGGCTCTATAAACACTTTCTTACTTATGAAGTGTTCTTTGAAAAAAAAGTAGTTTTGTGAACTGCGATAAACATGTCACTAGATTATTTTAACTTTTTTTTCACTACACACAATTTATAACAAAAAAATACTTATACAAAAAAAATCTTTTCTCACCAAACACATTATTACACAAAACTACTTCTTAACACTTTTTCAATAAAGAAGTCTTTATATGGGAGTAAGGGCCTAAGGGGTAAAAAGTCTTTATGTAAAGACTTTTATCAAACAAACCCTTAATTGTGAGCTTTTGATAAAGTTGAATATTTTTTGGCTACACTGGAAGTAAGGGGTAAAAAGGCATCTTTGAATGGGAATAGAAGAGGAGACAAGCGGGTAACTTGAAACCCTCTTTTTTTTTCTTAGAGAACCATGAAAAAAATTCATTGATAGTGTATTTCTGGTGTTGACTTCCCAAGTTGTGGTGTTTTGAATTGGCAGGCAGTGTTTTCAGCCATGAGGAAGTTGAAGAAGTGTAGTTCTCTTCGTTTTTCCTGATTTTGTTACTTGGTTTAATTAATATTTGTTATAACTTATAATTAATAAGCACTTAACATGAAATGCGACGATGAGTCAATATTGGCTATGGGATGGAACATGTCAAAACTTAGAGGTTAGCATGGAGAAAACTAGAAAACTTTGGGCACACACATGGAATCTGCAAAAATTCGGGCTTTACTTGCCATTCATTTTGTGACTTTCAGTACTTACCTGTCTCTTGGATATCTATTTTTGGAGTCTTACCTCTTTGCAGAATTTTGCCATCTTTGCTGGTTGTTTTTGTACATTTATTGTTGCTTTATCTTTCGAGATCCTTGACTAGTACCTGTTGCATTTAGAACCTCATGGGTGTATTCACTGCTTTTGACCATCTTTTATTTGTGACAAGTGCAGGCTGGCGTTATTTGGTGGTGCTCGGCCTCGAGAACTGGTACATATGAACTTATCTTTTTTGAAAAGAAAAGACTATTTTTCTGTGACTAAAGATTAAGGAAAACTATTTTAGAGTCTATAGATAAAGTAGGTTTTGGTGAAGGGGTTACTTGTCATTTTTTTGTTGGTCTCTCTGCCGCACAGTTCTGTATATTCATTCTTCTTTCACGTGCTGTGGTGTATCTCCCTGACATTTCTGGTTAATTTACTAGGTGCTGAAGGAGCGAGGAGCTGACGATGTTGTCAACAGTCAAGAGGTAGTACAGAGCCCAGTCAGGTACATGATGTTTTGTGTGCATACATCTATGCCCCTCTCTCTGTGCTGTTGGATTGTGTGAAAATTTTTGGAGTCAGCAAATTAAATTTAGAGCTGAAATTTTAATTCTCAATTTGTTTAATTGTGCCTGAAGGGTCAAGAAGGATTCTCCCCAAGCTGAGACCATGCTGGTGCATTCAAATGCAATGCGCTGTAGTGAGAAACCCGAGAATGCCAATATTGATCATAGAACCGGGAAAAGCACTGATAGGAGAGAACAAAGAACAGACCCTGAGAAGACTGAGGCACAAAGAAAGAATTGGCGGAATGAGAATTGGAGAAACAGCCGAGATACAGAGAAGCAGCAGAACCAAGCACAACAGCAGCAGGAGAGGCCGCCCTCTCCGGAGACCTGGCGCAAGCCTGTTGAACAATCAAAACCGGCAAGCTCTGATGGCTCCGGGCTGCGTTTTGGTAAAGCTGTTTCTGCTGTTGAGCTTGCTCAGGCCTTCTCGAAATCTGTGTCTGACCCGAAGCAGAACACTGGGCAGTTTTCTAGCCCAAAGGGTGTTCCTGGCCGTACACAGGTTCCCTTTTCAAGGCTGACGGGATCTACAACGAGACCACAAATTAACGGTTACTGATCTAGTGTAGGGCCTTGCTTGTCTCTGGGGAATGTCAAGTTGCAAGGGGACCAAACGCAGTAGTAGCATTTGTTTCAATGGATGGTTAGTGTCTTTTCAACTGAATGGCTTATCGCCATAGCTTCCCTCAGATGAAAGTTGAGAAAAGCTGTTTGCAATGTTAAGCCTTGAAAGTGAAACCCACCAACTTGCACTCTTTCCGTGCGTCTATTGAAGAATTTCCGAGATGCTGGACAAGTGTTAGAGTTTGCTTTAGAAAATCTTGTGGGTTGACATAGGGAGGACATTAGTTTGATGTTGTTACCGATAATAAGACTTGTATTTGAGATTAGTGGTTTCTTTTCAGAAGTTGGCCGTTGAATTTCTCCATGTTATTTGAATGATTGGAATGGAATGTGGCCGCTGCCCAGATATTTAGTTTTGCAATTGGTTTCTCCAAGTGGTTGTTTGGTAAATTTACATGGTAAAAATGTAACAAAACATGCTGATAAGGTAATATTAATAAGGATAAGGTCAAGTTGACACAGAATCTGGAAATGTAGAGCTTTTACAGAAACTTGCCAAACACAACGCCAAGTCATACATTAAAGATAGCATGAAGCCAAATATGGTTTTAAAAAATTGGAAATGTTGAGCCTATTACTGATACTTCTTCTGTTATCCCTCAAATGTGACTACTTCAAACATATCAAGTTTCAGACTGATAAAAACATCCTGATCTTGCACGAAACGATAGCTGCAAACAAGAGCACTAAGTGGAGTGAAAGTTACTACACTAGAACAACTATCTGCAATACTCTAAAATCAACGGACGGATGCATATTCTATATGGGAAGAATCCAGCCAAACTTTCTTCCCATCAAGTTTCTAAAGGCATCGCCAGGTTATATTGGCAATACACATTTGACCTTCCAAGCTCAACAAGTTTCTTCGCCTCTTCAAGCTTCGAATCTTTTACCAGATTATCAACAACCATTTGTAGCAAACCTTGATCCACCACATAGTATCTTTTGATTCCAGGTTCAACAATGTGAATTAATTAGTGCCCAACACGCCACTAATCTCGGTGTTCTTCTTTCTTGATTCCATAAACGTAAACTCTCATGTCAATTGGCTCTCGTCGTTGTCGAAATGCCTCCCCTCTAGCTTGCTTCAAACTTGAAAAAGGACCCGAGGGCTTACCCGGGCTTACAACTCCGACGCCCAAGTCAATTTTCTATACGAGAAGCACATATTCATATAGGGAGAAGCTGAGATTGAAAGATTTATTAACCCGTCAAATTACCTTGACCGAGTACACTCACCCTTTATTTCGTTAGTAAGGCGTCGAACCTTCTAATTATTCCATCAAAGGCATATCTATTAAACTAGCACATACTTTCAAGCATCCAAATAAGACGTCAAACAAGTATAATTGATTTCAAAAGCTATATAAATATCTCCTACATCAAGCTAAATGGTAAAATTCATTAGCCTTGCCCAATCATAACTTTAACTTATTGCTGAGCTTATCAAAGGGTGTTCAAACTAACTCCGTGATAGCCAATTTTACCAATACGAGTCGATCTTATCACCCTAAGCCCGCCAGTCTTCGGGCACAATTTTGAATCAACTCACTCATTCTACTCGTATATACTTTGCCAACAATAATATAATTCTACTATAAGATTGTTCCTAAACCAGTCTAGCCACGCGTACGAGACAATAGCCACAAATACTATATACACATATGTAATGTTTGTAATTCTAAGTTGTAACTTTGCTATAATGTTTGGTATATCATTCCAATGTAATAGAGGGCTTAGGTAGACCGGGGTTGAACCGGGCTTGATGGCCGAGTTGGAGTTGAGCCGGTTTAAGCCAACCCAGATGTAGTCTGGTTGGAGGCTTGTCGGTTTCACCGCTGCTTGGCATTAGTTGGCCCAACAGCAAAGACATGCCCATTTCTGTGGACTGGCCCAGCTTGCTGCTTCCAGTGCCAGCTACACTCTCGTTAACTGAAATGCAGCGTTTGATTTTACAGCTCCAGCTTGACCTAAGTATAAAAGCTTTAGGTCTCTAATGCGGCCGTCATTCTTCACCTCTGCAGTTTCACAAAAGAGAGAAAACCTAAGGAAGAGAGAAAGGAGAGAGAGCTTCGCTACGCTCGCGGTGGTGCTTCTGGTGGCTGGTGGTTTTCGGCGAGAGCACGTTGAGATCCGGTGGTGGCGCAGTTGGAAACGCTTAGTCCTGAAGCGTTTCTTGCTTGAAGGAGGCCGAATTCCTTTACTGCTTGTTCTCTAGTTCTTCTTCTCTGTCTTGCTTGTTTGTTGTTTTTCCCTTTGGTTTGCCATCCTCTGTTCTTGGTTTGTAACCACATTTGAACTTGTGATTCTAGTGCAATTTTGGGGTGAGTCTCCCCTCCTGAGACTCTGCAGAGTAGGGCTTCCCGAACTGCGTCAACAGTCTTGTGTGTCCCTTGCATGTTTGATTTCTATTGTTTGCGATTTGCGAATATTGAGATCTTTCGGATCTAGATTGGTTGACTATTACTTTTACAAATTGGTATCAGAGCATGATTTGCGATCTTTGCTCTGTTGCTTCCGCTGTGTTGAGTTCACTGGATGTTATGCTTGTTTCTCTATGTGTTGATATTCGAGCAAGTTTTTCATCTTAGGGTTTTTCTCTTGAGTAGATCTTGTTTTCTGTTCTTGAGAAACTGACTCGGTTTTTTGAGATATTGTCTGTGATCTTGTCTCTAAGTGACTCTGTGTGTCCAGTGTTGAGGTTTTTCTCTTCTGTGACCTAACTTCTTATTCTGTTAGGTAACCATGTCGGATAATGTGAGATTGAAACCCTTTGATGGGACTGGCGATTTCGCCATGTGGAAGGTCAAGATGAAGGCCATACTGATAAGGGAAAAATGTTGGAGGGCAGTCTCAGAACAATGGCCAATTGGAATAACTGATGATGCCATGAAAGAAATGCAAGATCTTGCACATTCTGAGATTATAATAAGGTTATCTGACGACGTTGCTCGTCAGGTGATGAGTCATTCTCAACCTAAAGCCATGTGGGTTGCTCGTCAGGTGGTGAGTCATTCTCAACCTAAAGCCCTGTGGGTTTCCCTTGAATCTATTTTCTTTACTAAGTCACTGCCTAGTCGCATCTCCCTTCTGTGCAAGCTGTTCACCTTTAAAATGGATGTGTCTATGACTGTGCAAGAAAATTTTGATATATTCTTGAAAATGACACAAGATTTACAAAGGTGTGATGATGAGATAAAGAAAACCCATAAAGCAGTCTTATTGTTGAACTCTTTGCCTGCTCAATTTGACACTCTAAAAGATGTTATACAGTATGGTCGAGATGAATTGACTCTTCCTAAAATTACTGAGTCCATACTTCAGAAAAATGAGACCCTTAAAGTCTTTAAATTGAAAAATGTTACCAAGACTGATAACAAAAATGAGGTTATGATGGCTAAAGGGAAGAGTAAGAACAAATACAAAAATAAGAAGACTAAGAATGGGTCCTCTGATAAACAACATGAGGGTGATAACAATGTGAAATGTTATTACTGTGGTAAAACTGGTCACTATGCTAATGATTGCCATAAAAAGAAAAGGGATGAAAAGAACAAAGAGAAAAACAAGGAGAAAGATAACTCTAATGGTTATTCTAATATGTGTGAGTCCTGCCCTCAGTATTGTGATGAACTTCTTATTGTTGCCTCTTACTTTGACTGTGATTCATGGATTCTTGATTCCGGTTGCACCATACATGCTACTCCTCATAGACATTATTTCAATTCTTTGCATGAATGTGATGGAGGTGAAGTCATGTTAGGTGACTACACTTCCCTGCCTATTAAAGGGATTGGTAATGTCCCTCTTAGGATGTATGATGGTAGAGTAAGGGTACTTTAAAATGTTAGATGGGTTCCTAATCTAAGAAGGAATTTACTTTCTGAGTCTGTTTTTGATGATCTAAACTGCCACATTAACACCCACAAAGGTATAAGAGAAGTGATTAGAAATAACACTATTCTTATAAAGAGCATTAAGAAAGGAGGGCTTTACTATGTGATTGCCACTCCTGAACTCAATGTCTCTAGTGGGATGATTAAGAGTGGTAGTGAAGATCAGACAAAAAACTTGGCATGCTAGGCTTGGTCATATTGGGAATATAGGTCTGCATTACTTGTTTGTGAATGGTTTGATTGACATGAAACCTTGTGACTTGAGTTTTTGTGAGAGTTGTGTCTTAGGTAAGAAAACTGCTCACAACTTTAGCAAATCTACTTACATTGCCAGCAAGCCCCTAGAGTATGTTCACTCTGATCTCTGGGGCCTGCTCAAGTAGCTACTATTAGAGGACGAAATTATTTCCTTTCTCTGATAGATCACTACTCAAGGAAAGTGTGGGTATATTTACTAAAGTCAAAAGATGAAGCTTTTGAGAACTTCAAGTCTTGGAAAGTAATGGTTGAAAGTCAAACCACTCACAAACTGAAATGTCTAAAAACTGACAATGGCCTTAAATTCTGCAATAAAGCCTTTAATGAGTACTGTAAGTTGCATGGTATTAAAAGACATTTGACTATTCCTAACACCCCTCAGCAGAATGGCACTGCTGAGAGGATGATTAGGACTCTTCTTGAAAAAACTAGATGCATGCTCTTTAGCTCTGGTATGAAAAATACTATATGGGGTGGGGCTGTTATTACAACAACTTATCTCATAAATAGGTCCCCATCTTCTGTGATTGGGTTTAAAACCCCACAAGAGATGTGGACTGGTCAAAAGCCTAACATCTCACACTTAAAGCTATTTGGCTGCACTGCCTATGCTAAGATAAAGCAAGGGAAGTTACAACCTAGGGCCCTGAAGTGTGTGATGCTGGGTTATCCAGAGGGGGTTAAAGAGTATAAACTGTTACTGATTCAACTTGGAGGATATAAGGTAATAACCTCCAGGTCAGTGACATTCAATGAAAGTGATTTTCATTTTAAGTCAAAACTAATGCCTTCAACTGAGAATACAAGTACTACACACACTACACCTTGGGCAACCATCCCTGGAGGGCAGTTCTATGAGCAGAATGATCAACACCACAATGAAGAGGAGGAGTTTGACATTGGTCACTCCCTGAGTGGTCAACAAACTGAAGCTGACACTAGCACTGCAAGTCAGCCCACACAATAACAAAATGAAGATGACTCCTTGAGTCATACTGTAGCTCTGCAACCTCACCAATTAGGTGGGGCAGTAAGTAACTCTAACCCTAATTCACATGCTGAGTCTACTGATGCTTCCTCTGAAAATGAGCATGAAAATGACACTATAAATGAGAATGAGCATGATTTGGCTGACTATCAACTTGTTAGGGACATAGAACCTAGAGTTAGAATCCCCAATAGAAGATTGATGTTTGATGTGAATTTGGTTGAGTTCTATGATAAAATTGTTGAGTTTGCCTTCACTGTTGCTGACATTGTGAGGTCTTATACCCCTGAAACCTTTGATCAAGCTGTTAAATGTAAGCATGCTAATGAATGGCTTAAGGCCATGCATGAGGAAATTCAGTCTATGCATGTTAATGACACTTGGAAATTAGTGCCCAAACCTGCTAAGGCTAGAACCATAGACTGTGTCAAAATTAAAGAGGCTGCAAATATTCATGAGGCACCTAGGTTTAAGGCCAGGCTTGTAGCCAAAGGTTTTACTCAAAAAGAAGGTGTAGACTATAATGATATTTTTGCTCTTGTTGTGAAGTATAAAACCATGCGCCTTTTGCTTGCCATGACTACTGTCTTTGACTGGGAATTAGAACAGATGAATGTTAAAACTGCTTTCCTGCATGGAGATCTCATTGAAACCATATACATGAATCAACCAAAAGGCTTCATTGATAAAGATAAACCTGAGCATGTGTGTTTGCTTAAGAAATCTATATATGGTCTTAAATAATCTCCTAGGCAATGGAATAAAAAGTTTGATGCTTGCATGATTTCTTTGGGCTTTCATAGAAGCCAGTATGACACTTGTCTGTACTTTAAGAATATCAAATCTAAGCATCCCATGTATGTTCTGCTCTATGTTGATGACATCTTGCTTATTAGCAGTTCTAAGGTTGTGATTGCTGGTGTTAAAAATGATCTGAAAAAATCATTTTGACATGAAGGACTTAGGTCCTGCTCAGAAAATTCTAGGGATTAAGATCATAAGGGATAGGAATAAGAAGAAAATTTATCTGTCCCAAACTGACTATATGTGCAAAGTTCTTGACAGGTTTGCAATGAGCAAGTCTAAACCTGCCCCAATTCCATTAGGAGGGCATTTAGACCTCTCCAAACAATTATGTCCTGTGACAGATGCTGAGAAGAAACAAATGGAGAATGTGCCTTATGATGTGGCAGTTGGGTCCATAATGTATGCAATGTTATGTACTAGACCTGACCTGGCTTTCTCTATTAGTGTGTTGAGCAAATATATGTCTAACCCTGGAGATAGACATTGGCAAGGCATGAAATATCTTCTCAAGTATGTGTGTGGCACCCAGAATGTGGGGCTTCTGTACTGTGAACATAGCTCTAGAAGTGAACTTCTAGGGTATGTGGATTCAGACTATGCAAGCAACATAGATAGTAGAAAGTCGACCACTGTATACTATTACACCTGGGCAGGAAATTGTATTTATTGGAAGAGTCAACAACAACCTATTGTTGCTTTTTCATCCACTGAGGCTGAATATATAGCAGCCACTGAAGCCTCTAAAGAGGCTACCTAGTTACAAGGGATTCTGCAAGAAATTGAAGGTAAACAATATTTACTCATACTCTTTATGGATAGTCAAAGTGCCTTATACTTGTGCAAGGATCCTGTATACCATGAGAGAATGAAACATATTGATGTCATATTTCATTTTATTAGAGATATGGTTGAAAAACAAGCCATTTATGTGAAGAAAATAAAAGGTGACATTAATCCTGCAGATTTTGGAACAAAAATTGTCCCTACTAACAAGTTTGTTTTCTGCAGGGATGTTCTCCACATCGATGATGTAACCTGAGATGTGTAATGGGTCTATGACGGACAGGAGATGAATCCCAAAAGTTGCACTAAGAGTCTAGAGTTCTAGCAAAGTTGTTCATTAGAATTATGCGGGCATTTGTAATGTTTGTAATTCTAAGTTGTAACTTTGCTATAATGTTTGGTATATCATTCCAATGTAATAGAGGGCTTAGGTAGACCGGGGTTGAACTGGGCTTGATGGCCGAGTTGGAGTTGAGCCGGTTTAAGCCAACCCAGATGTAGTCTGGTTGGAGGCTTGTCGGTTTCACTGCTGCTTGGCATTAGTTGGCCCAACAGCAAAGACATGCCCATTTCTGTGGACTGGCCCGACTTGCTGCTTCCAGTGCCAGCTACACTCTCGTTAACTGAAATGCAGCGTTTGACTTTACAGCTCCAGCTTGACCTAAGTATAAAAGCTTTAGGTCTCTACTGTGGCCGTCATTCTTCACCTCTGCAGTTTCACAAAAGAGAGAAAACCTAAGGAAGAGAGAAAGGAGAGAGAGCTTCGCTACGCTCGCGGTGGTGCTTCTGGTGGCTGGTGGTTTCCGGCGAGAGCACGTTGAGATCCGATGGTGGCGCAGTTGGAAACGCTTAGTCCTGAAGCGTTTCTTGCCTGAAGGAGGCCGGATTCCTTTGCTGCTTGTTCTCTAGTTCTTCTTCTTTGTCTTGTTTGTTTGTTGTTTTTCCCTTTGGTTTGCCGTCCTCTGTTCTTGGTTTGTAACCACATTTGAACTTGTGATTCTAGTGTAATTTTGGGGTGAGTCTCCCCTCCTGAGACTCCGCAGAGTAGGGCTTCTCGAACTGCGTCAACAATCTTGTGTGTCCCTTGCATGTTTGATTTCTATTGTTTGCGACTTGCGAATATTGAGATCTTTCGGATCTGAATTGGTTGACTATTACTTTTACAACATACAACCAATATTTCAGTAAATACTCTTCTCAAAAGCCTTCCTATGGAACTAATCTCAGGGACTAAAATGGCCAAAGGAATCACATGTAGCATCTGACCGAATTTTAATAGGAAATAGTGTTGCCAAAAAACGATTTCAAGAAGGGGTTCACGTATGGATTCAAGCAAAGAGAACTTAATCATGATTTTACTGAGACCAAAGCATCATATGGCAGAAAAAGACATAGGAGCAATTCCAACAAAGGCATTAAATAACGGTTGCAGATCTAGGCTAATCTCCTCCACTCGTGAGAAAGGAAGGAGGATCTGAACCGACCCGATCCGACCCGTCTTGACCCGATGTTAAATCATGCACGACATTGATCTGAACCCGAAGTGACCCGAAATCCGAATTATCCGCTCGACCCGTCTATATTTTTATATAGTATAATATCATTAAGAAAATAGTACATTACATATATACTAATTATAATATATACTTTAGTACTTCACTATGGCACTATCATATATTCACCAACTCACAATTATATATACAATATATCTGTGTATATATATCATATGCTATATATGTAGTATATATATATATGCTATATACTACATATATAATATATATGTAATATATATACATAATACATATACCATATGCAAATATGCTATATACTATATATATATACAAAATGTTATATGCTATATATGTAGTATATATAATATATACAAAATGCTATATGCTATACATGCAGTATATATATACAAAATGCTATATGTTAGTATATATATACATATCCAGATATGCAAATATGCTATATGTTATATGCTATATATTGTAGTGTATATATATACTATATGTACTACACATATTATATATTTATATATAGTATATAGTTGAGTCAATTGAATATTAAGAAGGTTTAATAGTACATATTTGAGTAATTCAATTTATTATTTATACAAAGCAATTACATATAATACATGTTTAAATCAACTCTTAAAAATTTATTAAAAATAAACATGTTATATATAAATCAAATAATAAGACTATTTAACTTTAAAAATCATCTGATTTTGCTCAACCAATGGATTTTGAACCATTACAACCAGACGACTTTGAGGTTGATGGATTCGCAGGGTCATCAATTCATTCATTGCCTGCAAATCTAAATGATCCAACTTGTTTTGAAGAAGAAGCATTTGATGTCGAAAGTAACGAAGAGGACTCCGATATCGAAAATGAAGATGATTTTTAATCAAATTCTCACAATAAAAAAGTGAGTTATAATTTCTTGCCCAATTTAAAAAGTTTATTTATTTATTGTTGATATGCCTTGAATCTGTTCTCTCGTTGCTTGAGGTAGACAGGGTTAGGTTTTCTACTTAGGCTTATTAGGGTTGATTTAGGGTTAATTTATTACCTAATTTAGTTAATTTACATTAGCTAATTTACAAAAATACACATTTAAAGGCGGAAAGTCGAAATTGGCGACATAAATTTTTTCCCTCCAATCAATATACTTTATACCGCCTTTTTTTTCATTGCTTAATATTTACTTGGGCCTGATAACCCAAAATCCTCTCCCGGCTCTCATTCAACCCTCTTTCACATGTAACCCTAGAAATCTCTCCCTCCCCGCATCAGTTCGCCTCGCCCTCCTCATCGTCTCGCCGTGCTCCCTACCGTCTCCGCTTGGTTCCCCAGTCCCCACTGTCCCAACGCGAATGTTTGCTGTCAATTGTCTAATCCATACTTATCATACAGATAAGTAATGCTAAATCTTAAATAAAACTAGTGTAATCCCATACCCGGAACAAGTTAGTACTCCTTCCGTCCCATAATATAAGCCCCATTTGACTTTCGTACACTGTTCACAGTTGAAGAGAATCTTCGGGATTTCTTCCAATATATAAGAAAAAACATAGTCATGTGGGGTCTTGTTTGATTCGTCTTAACGAGTACTTTGATAATATCAAAAAATTATAATTTTTAGGGTTATATTATTAGAGATATTAACGATACAAAACCCGCCTCGACATTTATACCGGATCAAAATGGGGCTTATAAAGTGGGACAGAGAGGGTATAAAATAGTATTTTTTTTCTCATATGAAAGAATGTTCTAGACCGACGCACATAAGTTAAGTTATGTATAATTTCTTTCCTCATAAATTTTTTTGGAGGTATATGAAAAAAGAGTATTGTAAAATATCAAGTGAAATAATATTAACATAAAATTATTATTTCATGACATATAAATTTTAATGTTTATTAAGTAAAAAATATTAGTGTAACAAAGTGGAATGAATAAGTAATTAATTAGAAAACAAATGTAACCCTAATGGAAAACCCTAGCCTAAAACACTCTCCATTCCTTCTCCCTTCTACTCGACGCCGCACCAAACTCACCCAAAACTCCACCAATTTCTTTACTCTATCTTCCTCCATAAGAGGTCTCCCTATCAATGAAAGAAACTAATTAAGCTATATGGCTTCCTCTTCAACCTTTATCCAGATCTTGGCTTCGAAAAATGGCTTACCTCAAAAAGCCCCTCGATTGCGTCATTGGAGTCTTTCTCTCCATCGCTTTCCGATCTCCAACCCCCTCTTGCGATGCCGGCCGAGGCTACTCCACCTTGCTCTGAAACATGGTGGATGTCGGACTTCTTGCAGGATCTCAATCCAGCAGCTCCACATCCTCTACATCGTTTCCAGATCCACCCAAATCACCGCCAACATACTCTTGGAATCAAGACGGTCTCCACTTTCTATCATCTGATCTCCGCCAACAAAACTCTGTCAACACAACATATACAAGGAGTCCGCTCTCTCTAGAAGGGGCCTCAAGATTTGCTCATCCCGCAGCCAACCAACTGGTCTCAAAACAGTCCCAAGCCTCTAGTTCTGCTTCCTCGCGGTTCTTGTACCGTATCTACTATAGGGGTTCCTCGGGCTTCACCGATCTATTCTCCCCTGAAGACGTCCTTTCCAAAGGCTTTACGGCTAAGCTCTCGAATCTGGATTCCTGAAGCGGTTGATGGAGCTGGTGTCACGACTCGTTTCCAGATCGCCCCTCCTCTCTTGCTACAAATCTAACCCCATTCTTAAACTCTACCTTTTACTCTACCAATTACTTTACTCTTTGTGGTTACCTCTATTTGCTCAACTGCCTACTGATATGCTGTGTGTGTTTGACATACACACTTATTTCAACTCGTATTATTTATTTGATTTGGGGGAAAAATGTTATCTTCTTACCGATGTCTAGCTCAATAAGGCTTCACAAGCCTCATCTATTGCTAATCCCCTTAAAAATAACAACATAATTAACAATGTGGTATGGCTTTACACCTTATGATGTGTTTTCATAGTTGAACTATCAACATGTTTTCTCTATATGTCCACTATTATCTATGCTTATATGCATTCTAAAAGCGTCTCTGCTATGAGTACCAACCTGCATAAAGTTAAGCTTCACAAGTCCTCTAATTAGAGCTTTGCTGATGTGCATAACCCCCTTATCTCTTGCATTAACATTTGTCTTACTACTTCAGATATTAATTTTCACCCTCTTTACTACTCTATCCAGGAATTGTTGTATCCTAGCTGCATCCCTAATATCTCAACTATTGCTAGCCTCCTTCACTGGACTAACGATCAAGGTTTTACATTTCAATTAATTACCAAAGTTAACCTCCAAATGACATCTTTACTCTTCATGTGCAGGTTTCAAGATCACACCTACCCTACTCTTCGCCCAACTTTCATGGACTGGCAATTATGGCCCAAACATGCCCAGTTGTTGAACTTAGCTAGGAGGACTCACTCTTCAGGATTTGTATACAAACTCTTGGAATAAAGATCAATCTTATAAACCCTTAATAGGCTGGGATAAAATATGCAAAAACAAAGAAAATGGAGGTAATGGCATTAAAAAGACACAAGATATGAACAAAGCATTACAGATGAAACTCCTATGGAAAATCTTGGCTGAGCCAAACAATATATGGGTCAAAATCATCACCGAAAAATATCTCAAAGATATCAATATTCTCCATTACAGTAAAAAAGGAAATCACTCTTGGCAATGGTCACAACTACTCAAACAAAGAAAGGAATTCAATTCTGGCCTCCAATGGCTTGTCGGAGATGAAAACTCCATTAATTTTTGGACCGACAACTGGATATCAGATATTAATCTCAGAAATAACACCTTACCACATACAACTATCAACACTAAAATTAAAGTAAGTGAATTCATCAACAGTGATAAAACATGGAATCACACCAAACTACAAGAAATTCTCAATCCTAACTGCTGTTAACAAAATCCCTGACATACCAATCCCAATACACTCTATCCCTGATAGACTGTATTGGGCCCCCAGCAAAAATGGTTGGTTCACTACAAAATCGGCATTCGAACTAATCACTAAACAACAAACACCCTCCAATAACAACCTGGCCTGGATTTGGAAACTAGACACTTACCCAAAGGTACAAAACTATATTTGGAAAATCTATCATGATGGTCTACCCACCAAACAAAGATTAGCCATGAAACATGTTCCTATTCCCCTTGCTTGTGATTCCTGCGATAACCCTATCGAAGACCTTATCCACTTTCTCACACAATGTTCCTTCACGCTCAAACACATCAAACAACAAAATCCAAAAATTGAAACCATAGTCAGAAACCTAGACACTACAAACAAAAAAACAAGGGACATTTTGGTTGAACTAACCTCCCTCCTCAGTAAACAAGAATTCATATGCCTCATCACTACTTGGTGGGGACTTTGGATTAACAGAAATCAACTCATCTTTAATTCTGATCCTAGTATTAGAATTAAGGATCTCTCGCAATATATCACCACACTAATTAAAAACTGGAATAACACTATAAATTCCGATACTGATGCATTGCCCCAAATAAAGAGAAAACCACAACAAATTAGGAAATTAAAATTCCTAAAATGGGGAAAACCAATTCATAACTTTTACAAAATCAATTTTGATGGATCCAAACTAGCCAATGGTGAAGCTGGTACTGGTTTCATTATTAGAAATGACAAAGCCGAAGTAATCCACATGGAAAGCAAACGAAGTAGATATAATAACATTCTCATGACTGAAGCACTAGCCTTAAAAAATAGCATTAATCATGCCAAGACCCTAAACATTCAAAAACTTCAAATTGAGGGAGACAATCTTTGCCTTATAAATGCTATTAAGGGCATCTGGGATTGTCCCTAGGAGATTGAAATGGTTGTTGCTGACATTCTTGTAGCCATCCATTCCTTCCAGGAGGTTCGTTTTAGACATATTTTTCGAGAGGTGAACCGTGTTGCTGATCGCATTGCTAAACTTAGCTTTTCACCACTTGTGTCTAACCTAAATCTTGATTCAGAACTTTAGGTTCTCATCCGTAAGGATGCTCTAGGCTGGTCTTCGCATCGCAGCTAAGACCAGTCTAATTCTTTCCTCATCAAAAAAAATAATTAATTAGAAAACAAAGGAGGTGCAATGTGGGATAGTGGGAATGTAATGGAATTATGAGTGGTTATTTAGGTTAATAAGGGACGTGTATCGACTGTATAGAATGACAAGTGTCACATTCTCTTGTGAAGACACGACTTCATAATTAATAGGATATGAGATAAATGAGAAACTAATTGTATGCATATAATATAAATAGAGGAGATTTAAGTAAAAAAAACTTTTAGGGTGAAAAATATGGAGTAACATGGGCTATTGGATCAAGGTCGAGTAGGGGTGAGTAGGATTAAATGGAATGAGTATCATTTTCGTAAATTCAATTTTTTTTCCAGAGCACAAATTGTTTTTTAATTGATCAAAATGGGTGGTTTTACATACGTTTACATATTTATACAATATGTTCACATATTAACACTCTAGATTCACAAACTTTATACTAGAGGTTCACAATACGTTATTTAAATGCATGTTTACTTTGTTTATAAAATGTGAACCTGTAATATATTAAATATGAATATTTATTGAACTACCTATGAACCTTACTGTGAAACTCAAGTATAGTTCACAGTTACTAACATTCACCTTTTACGTTTAGTATATTAAAATGCATGTTTATTACATGTGAACCTTTAATATGAACTTTTAGTGAACTAAATATGAACCTTGGTCTCTGGGGTTTATATGTATAACTTTTTTTTGATAAGGTAAAAATTAGACCGGAAACCACATAAGAAACGATTTCTCAGTCTATAGCATCCTTGCGGATGAGAATTACAAGTTCTAGATTAGTTCGTATATCTTCCAAGGAACTCCGCTGGCCCAGCTTTGCAATGAAATCGGCCACCACGTTTGTTTCTCGGAAGACATGACAAATCTGCATTGAAGAAAACAATTGTAAAACACAAAGGATATCAGAAATTAAAATTTCAATATCCCAAGGATAGTGCCAGATTTTTTTAAGAACGTTCATAATAGTAAGGTTGTCGCATTCAAGTTGAATGTCGGTAATGCCTAATTCATAAGCCTTTACCAGGGCATTTCTGACTGCTAGAGTTTCTGTTTTCAGAGGGGTTGAGAAACCACATTTATCCCCAAAGAGGAAAATTGGTTTACCTGTGCTATTTTTGAAAATATAGCTAAAACTAGAATCACCATTAGTTTTGGTTGATCCATCTGTATTAATTTTGATTATAATTTCCGGTGGTTTTTTCCATTTCGTTTTTGGTTGTCTTAGATTATTCGTTCTATGTGTTTTTGGTTTACCCTCTACTAAACAGTCAAGGTTCCAGTTCTTTGTCTTTTTCCAATTCTCAATTTGCTTTTTGAATAGAAATTGGTACATCCTTTATGATATATGTGTCATTGTTTGTTCTTCCAAAGCTTTGTTGGTTTCTATAAAACTAGATTCCCCACCAAGAGACCACTAATTCTATAAATTGTGATCTATTAGTTTTTTGTCGAATTTCCTCAATGATTTCATATATTTTCTTATTCCATATGTTTAGAGATCTAATGATACCATATGTATGATAATTCATTTTCTCTATTGTTTTCATGGTATAGTTACATTGGAATAGGAGATGATTCAAATCCTCCAATTGTGCATTGCAACGGATGCAACCCTCGGGGATTGCTACTCCTTTTTCTGTTAATCTTGCTTTGGTTGGAAGTCTATTTTTCATTATTTTCCACATAAAGTTTTTAACTTTGGGATATGTATCCATCTTCCAGATCCAAGAAGAATCATAGACATAATATGTTTTGTTTCTGTTAATCAAATCCATAGCAGAATTTGTAGAGAACCATCCATTTTTGTTGGCTTCCCAGTACATTCTGTCATGAATATTATTCAAAGGTATTGGAATAGAGATTATTTTTTTGGCTAAGTCATGAGGTAAACATTGTTCAATCAAGTCCTTGTTTCAGGTTTTGTTTGGCAAAATAAAATATGCTACCAAGGCATCCTTATTCATGATTGATTGTGTATTAATGATATCACATAAAGGGGTTTTAGAGACCCAATTATCAGACCAAAATTTGATTGTTCTACCATTTCCAACTTGTCAAATTAGTCCAGGTTTGAATTCATCCAGGAGTTCAATCATTTTGGACCACTGTCAAGAGTAATTTCTTTTTTTCTCGTATTGAAACATATGGAGTGTTTTCAGATATTTTTCGATAACAACTTTTACCCAATAATTATTTGGCTCAGCTAAAATTTTCCATAATAATTTAAATTGTAAAGCTTTATTCATGTCCTTTGATTTTCTCAATCCAAGACCTCCTTGTTGTGTCGGTTTACATATTTTTTCCCAGCCTATAAGAGATTTATAGGAGTTGTCTTTGTTCCAAAAAAAAGGATCTATTTAGTTTGTCAAGTTCATTATGTGTGTGTAGGTAGCATAAAGCTTTGCATAAGATAGTTTGGTCTTGATGCCAGATTAGCTTTTATTAGTATTGTTCTTCCTGCTTGTGTGTTCCATAAAAGATCAGCAAAGGTATTCAAGTTGACTCTACCATTAATGATAGGGCAACCTATATATTTTTCAAGAGATATCATATTTGTGATTGTGAGAATACCTTGGATTGCTAATTTCTTTTGATTGGTAACCTTTTTTGTGACTTGAAAAGCAGATTTATGAAAATTTACTTTTTGTCCTGAAATTTTGCAGTACTCATCAACAATATCCTTGATTTCCTTGCAGTTTTCCTATTTTGCTTTTGAGAAGATCACAATGTCATCCGCAAATGCCAAGAAAGGAATTCGTGTTCCTTGTTGAGTGATTTGAAAACCTAGCGGTTTCCGGGGTCTTTTAGAAGATTTTTGAAGTTTTTGGGCGAGGATTTCAGATCCTAAATTAAACAAGAAAGGAGGTCACCCTGTCAAAGTCCTCTGGTTGGTTTGAATATTTCTGTGGGTCCGTTGTTGACTAGCACCGAAAAGGAGACCGTTGTAATACATTATTTTATCCAGTTGATAAATCTTTCATGAAATCCAAACTTTTCCATAATTTTAATAATGAAATTCCACTCAATTCTATCATAGGCTTTTCCATATCTAATTTTAGGGCAATGAATCCTTCTGTTCCTTTTTTCGATTTGAATGAGTGAAAATTTTCATGGGCAATCAAGATATTATCTTGGATGACTCTATTTGCAACAAAAGCACCCTGGATGGGGTGAATTAATTTTTCCATGGTTCATTTAAGTCTTGTTGTTAGGATTTTCGATATACATTTATAAATTGTAGAACATAGGATTATGGGTCTATAGTGATTAGTAGAATTTGGATTGTCACATTTTGGAATCAAAGAGATAAATGTATGATTTATTTGTGTAAGCAATTTCCCTGAGAGGAAAAAACTTTTTACTGCTTGAATAACAGATGGACCTACAATGTCCCAATATTTTTGATAGAATTCTGTTGTCATACCATCAGGGCCCGGTGAATTATCCGAACCAATGTTAAAAACAACCTTCTTAATTTCTTCATTAGATACGTTCCTTGTTAATTCTATATTATCCACTGTAGAGATTTCAGATTGAATCAGTTCTAGATTTTCCTGAAGTAATCCATGGTCCATATCCTCACTTCTGAACATTTAAAAAAAATCATTTCTGATTTCATTTCTAATGTTCTCTTTTCCAAATAATACTCGTTCCTTCTTGGGTTTTAATTTCTTTTATAATTTTTCTATTTCTACTCCCACTTGCTATTTTGTGAAAATAGTTGGCATTAGTATCAGTATATTTAATGTGTTTAACTTTAGCTCTTTGATTCCAAAGTATCTTTTGGAAACAAAGAAGTTTTTCCTTTTTTTTCTATAAGTCTTATTTGTTTTTGAATGAGATCATTGGTAGGATTAATACAGATCTCGGTTTGAATATCATAAAGTTGTTGTTCTATGGTTTGAAGTTGCGTAAACACATTAACAAAAGTACTTTTATTTCAGATCTTGGCATGTTTCTTATGTAATTTTGTCTTGGAAACTAGATTATACATTCTAGATCCATGATAATTAGTTCTCCAAGCTTGTTTAACAATATTTTTAAAATCCTTTCTAGTCATCCAATTTTTTCAAATTTAAAGGGTTGATTTTTGAAGGGTACTGTAGAGGCAAGCTCAATAGAGATGGGACAGTGATCCGAGTTGGTAAAAGCAAAGTGTTTGGTACATATATCAGGGTACCATTGAAGGATCTGGTGTTGAATAAGTACCCTATCCAATTTTTCATAGATGTTATCTATTTATGTTCTGTTTTTCCTCCAAGTATAGTTATTTCCTTGAATTGTGGTCTCCAATAGTTCACATTCGTTCTTAAATTATCGTAATCTTGCAAATTTTGTTAATGGTGGTGTTAAACCTCCTAGTTTTTCAAAAGGATCTTGTATTTCATTCAGGTCTCCCGTGATAATACACGAAAGAGAGCTGTATTTAATAAAGGAGATGATTCCATCCCAGAAAACATTCTTTCCAGATTCATGGGGGAGCATAAGTTAGGATGAGCAGAAGTTTTATGTTCGTGGACAGATTTGTATACTTAATACTAATAAATATTGCTTCAATTTTATCTATTTCGAGTATTTCATTTGTGAGTTGGTAGGTCTTCCACATCACGCAAATAGCACCCGAAAAGCCCGTAGTCGGGACACAAAAAATTGATCAAATCCCGCTTTCTTCCACAATTTTTCACTAGGCTATTTGTTTGTTCTTGTTTCAAAGAGTGCAAGTAGTTGTATTCGTTCAATTTTACAGAAAGATTCAACATCCATCCAAAAAGTTTTTTTCCCTATTCCGCGGCAATTCCAGGTTGTGATCTTCATAAAAAACCAATTGTATTATTGCCCCATATCCTAAGACATTTAGGAGACTTATTATCTCTTCTAATTATTTTAGTAGTGGGCATAAGATATAAAAAAAGATGTAATCCTTTTGTTATCTTGCAAGTTATCAGTATCAAATCTTTGTTCAATGTCATATTTTGTCATAGCATATATATCCTTTACAGCAAAGGACATATTATCTGGGAACCTACTCCACCGAGTAGAAGCATTTGTAAATGATAGAGTGAAAACAATTGGTAAGTCACACAAAGTTTCAAATAACAATTGTTCTTGGAGTTGAAACTCCATAAACATTTGTTCATGGGATAAGAGTTCATTTTTTGTATTGTGTCTCTGTGCCATCTTGGTTCATTGGCATGGTCAATTTCACCTTTGTTGATGCTAATATAGTATCTAATAGTCCAGTTAATTGTCTCCTGAAAGAACAAATAACAAGCAATCCACATATTAGAATTATGATAGGTTAAATGTTTGAGCAATGAGGGATACCTTACCTTATATTTATAGTTATTCAAATAGTAAGATGGATCAGTATTGGTCAAAAATTCACCAAAGGGATATATGGATTGATATATCAAACAACTAACACAAGCCTGCACATCATAAGTTCTCTTGCTGTCAAAGCAAAAAGGTGAGCAATAGAAAAATGACAGGGAAGGCAAGCACAAACCATGCTAGTATTCCCAGCATTCCAGATTCTCATCTAGAATCAGATCCCATATCACATTAAAACATATGAAAGGGAATAAGAGATCAGTTTTATGATAAAAATCATAATGAAAGCAAAGGAAATTCCACAACAAATGCATAAACTTAATTATGCAAAAAAGATTCTTTTTTATGAAGTGTTTGGTAAGATAAAGCCGAGAGTTGTCATGAACACAAATAGAAATACAGAGCCACTCCAGACATAGACTGATTTCAAGATACCTGTTCAGGAAATTAAACTTTTCATACATGTACACCAACCCAGTCAGATTCGAACTATTGTAAAGCATAGAGATCAGACTCCATTGACGTTTGTTTAGGGCATTATGGTTATTTTTTTTAATGTTTAGCCAACCAGATTGTTCAGTGAGCTGCTGATTTTCTCCATGTCCAAAAATCTGATTTTGAAGAGTGGTGTACCAAGTGGTTTCAGTGTTGGTTTTTAACACAAAAAGAGGGTTCGCCTCATGAGGGTTCAAAACAATTGGGTCAGGGCCAATACTTTCCGACGCAGAAGGGAAAATACTAATACTTTCCCCACAAAGATTCAAGATTTGAGAAATCAAGTTCAATCAGTCCTGGTCGAGATAAATAGTCAAGAAATCAGCAAACAAATAAGACAACAGAAAAAAGAAAGGAGAAAGGAAAATAGAACACCTGTAGAGCAGGATCGAAGATCTACCAAAATTAAAGGGTATGTGCGGAGTACATATCCAGACCCCATCACCACCAACAGTATCGAGATCTAGAGGACCAACACTGCTCCTTCCCTTGTCTTCCATATTACACTGAAGGTACAGCTCCCCGAGATCCATGGCTTGCATAGAGGAGTGCGAGTCATCCCATCCTTGACCATTCCTAGTCCACCCTTTGATCATCCTCTCCAAGAAACTCGGATCCCACGTCTGCCGCAAGAAGCTTCCTCTAAAGACCAACTTGGAATGGCAGTGAGGCAAATGAACTTGCAGTCGAATAATCGGGTTTAGGTAGCAACAAAAGACATTATTGGCGAGAGGAAGAATAAGATTTCTCCCAAAGATCGCCCTAATTTTCCTCTCCTTTTCAAAACACATATTGGAATCAGTGAGCTGGGGAGACTGGGAGTTGGTAATATCATGATGATCAAGGAGATTAGAGTAGAGATTGAAGAGAAAGATCAAAGAGATGAGATCGGAGAGCGACTGCGGCCTCTCAAAAGTTAGGGTTTTAGGGAGCAGGGTAAGGTTGCAAAACGGGAGTGTTTTCGGGTTCGGTTTCAGAGTCATTTTTTTTATATGTACAACTTTGAACACATTCATATTTGAAATTATTTTTTCTTGGTCTATGGGGTTCATATGGTACATGTTCATGTTCATATACGTATGGTGATCTAAGATTCCTATTTATACTAATGAAAATTTCATCTTATTTTTAATATTGTGCACCATAAAAATAAACTAGAGGTTCATATGTTATGTATTAATATTCATATATTGTTATCCAAGGTTCGTATATAAACATCGAGATTCATATTATGGATGTTTAAAATAATAAAACTCAATCCGTAATTTTTTTCACAAAAATAGAAAATTTAAAAAATTGCAAAAAATGTAATTATTTTGGGCACAAAATAGTAAAGAAAAAGTGTAGTTAATTTGGGCAAAAGTAAAAAAAACTTTAAAAATATTCTCAAAACTGTTATTATTCTAGGTGAATATTAAAAGAAGAAAAAGTATATGGTCAAATCTGTAATTATTTTGGACAAAAAATAAAAATATATGCTCAATTATTTTGGGAAAAAAAGAAATGTAGTCAAAACTGTAATTATTTGACAAATGTATGCCTATTGGAATATTGGATACTTAAAGAGATTTGAGAAAAAAAATTAAACAAATAGATGAGGGGGGTGGTGGGCGGTGTGATGGAGGGAGGGATAGTGTGGGTAGACATGGTCTGATTCCCCATAAACCATGTGCATTTTTTTATAAGGAAAGAATTACACTGGTCTTAGCTACGATGAGAAGACCAACCTAGAGCATCCTTGCGGATGAGAATCTGAAGTTCTGAATCAAGACTAAGGTTAGACACAAGTGGTGAAAAACTGAGTTTAGCGATGCGATCAACAACACGGTTCACCTCCCTAAGAATGTGTCTAATTCGAACCTCCTGGAAGGAATGGATGTCGACCAGAATGTCAGCAACAACCATTTCAATCTCCCAGGGACAATCCCAGATGCCCTTAATAGAATTTATAAGGCAAAGATTGTCACCTTCAATTTGAAGTTTTTGGATGTTAAGGATTTTGGCATAATTAATGCTATTTTTTAAGGCTAGTACTTCAGTCATGAGAATGTTATTATACCCACAACGTTTATTTTTCATATGAATAACTTCTGCTTTGTCATTCTGAATGATAAAACCAATGCCAGCTTCACCATTGGTTAGTTTTGAGCCATCAAAATTGATTTTGTAAAAGTTTTGATTTGGTTTCTCCCATCTTAGGAATTTTGTTTTCCTAATTTGTTGTGGTTTTCTCTTTTTTTGAGGTATTTCATCACTATCAGAGTTTTTTGTTTTATCCCAGTTTTTTATTAGTATGGTGATATATTGAGAAATGTCCTTAATTCTAATACTAGGATTAGTATTAAAAATGAGTTGATTTATGTTAATCCAAATTCCTCACCAAGTAGTGATGAGGGAAATGAATTCTTGCTTATTGAGGAGGGAGGTTAGTTCAATCAAAATATCTCTTGGTTTCTTATTTGTAATGTCTAAGTTTTTGACTATGGTTTCAATGTTCGCATTTTGTTTTTTGATGTGTTTAAGCGTGAAGGAGCATTGTGTAAGAAAATGAGTAAGATCTTCAAGAGGGTTATCGCAAGAGTCACATGCTAGAGGGATAGGAACATGTTTCAGGACTAATCTTTGTTTGGTGGGTAATCATCATGACATATTTTCCAAATAAAGTTTTGTACCTTTGGATATGTGTCCAGTTTCCAAATCCATGCAATGTTGTTATTGGAGGGTGTTTGTTGTTTAGTGATTAGTTCGAAGGCAGATTTTGTAGAAAACCAGTCGTTTCTGCTAGGGTCCCAATACATTCTATCAGGAATAGAGTGTATTGGGATAGGTATGTCTAGAATCTTGTTAACAACAATTGGATTGAGGATTTCTTCTAGTTTGGCTTGGTTCCATGTTTTATCACTTTTTATAAATTCATTTACTTTAATGGTATTGTTGGTAGTTGTAAGTGGTAGGGTGTTATCTCTAAGATTAATATCTGATATCCAATTATCAGTCCAGAAATTAATAGAGTTTCCATCTCCAACAAGCCATTGGAGGCCAGTATTGAATTCCTTTCTTTGTTTGAGTAGTTGTGACCATTGCCAAGAGTGATTTCCCTTTTTACTATAGTGGAGGATATTGATATCCTTGAGATATTTTTCTGTGATGATTTTGACCCAAATATTGTTTGGCTCGGCCAAAATTTTCCATAGTAGTTTCATCTGTAATGCTTTGTTCATATCTTGTGTCTTTCTAATGCCATTGCCTCCATTTTCTTTGTTTTTACATATTTTATCCCAGCCTATTAAGGATTTATAAGACAAATCCTTATTCCAGAAGAAAGTCATATTAAGAGTATCCAGTTCTTTGTGGATGTAGGATGGTAGCATGAAACTTTGCATAATATAATTTGTCTTAGCAGCCAGATTAGATTTAATCAAAGTAGCTCTTCCTTCCTGTGAGAGTGAATTTGCTTTCCATTTTGTGAGTTGGTTAGTAGTTGATAAAATGGTGTGTTTGGAGGTGTCTTGATTTACTTTCCCATTGATAATAGGATATCCTAAGTATTTCTCGAGGGATGTCGTTCTTGGGATACTTAATACCGACTGTATTAGGTTTTTTGAATTAGTAGAAGTGTTATTAGTAGTTTGGAAAGCTGATTTTTGGTAGTTGACACATTGTCCTAAAATGGAGCAGTATTCTTCGATAATAGTTTTAATTTTGGTGCATGCTGATTGGTTAGTTTTACCAAAGATGAGGATGTCATCTGCAAATGATAGAAAATGAATATTGGTACCTCTTCTAGAGATTTGGAAGCCCAGTTGGTTGTTGCTACAATTGCTCTCGTTTTGAAACTTTCTTGCTAGGATTTCCGCTCCTAGTATGAAAAGGAAGGGTGATAAGAGGTCACCTTGACGCAATCCTCTTTGAGGGTAGAAAACATCAGTTGGTCCGTTGTTGATAAGGACTGAGAAGGGTGATAAACCATGTGCATTTGTTTTTGTTATACATGCATCTATTTTATGTTATATTTGCATTATTTTGTACTGCATCTATTTTATAATATGCGTATATTTTTTTTTTTTTTTTTGATGAGGAAAGAATTAGACGGGTCCTAGCAACGATGCGAGGTCCGACCTAGAGCATCCAAATGGATGAGAACACGAAGTTCTAAGTTTGATTCCAAGGCAAATCTCGAAGGTGAAAAGCTGAGTTTAGCAATTTCATCAGTAGCACGGTTCACTTCCCGAAAAACATGCCTTATACGGACTTTCTGGAAAGAACGGAGATCGATTAGGATGTCAGCGATGGCCATTTCAATTTCCCAAGGACAAGTCCAAGTGCCTAAGATGGAGTTGATAAGGCACAAATTGTCCCCTTCGATTTCGATTTTATTGAGACGAAGGGAAACAACTGTTTTGATACTGTTTTTCAGTGCTAGGGTTTCTGCCATTAGGACAGAGAGGCATCCGTATTGTTGGTTGGACATATGGATTGTTTCAGCATATTCATTTCTGATGATGAAGCCCGTACCTGTTTTACCATTTGGTCTTTTCGTACCATCAAAGTTTATTTTGCAAAATCCTGGTTTTGGTTTATCCCATTTAATATTTTTAGTCTTACGCCTAATGGCTGGGTTGGGTTTTTTAGTTGTTGTTTCATCTGTGTCTGATACCTTATTTTTATTCCAATTCTGGATTAGGTTTTTGATGTATATTGTGAGATCTTTGATTTTGTCCGGGTTAGGAGTTTTGAAGATTACTTGGTTTCTATTGATCCAAGTACCCCACCAGGTGGTAGCAAGGCAAACCCATTGCTTTTTAGTAAGTAAGGACTGCAGTTCACGGATTAAGACGATAGTTTTTTTGTTATTAGTATCTAATCTTCTAATGATGAAATCAATAGGAAGATTTTGTTTCTTGATTTGTTCCAGCGTTTTGGGGCATTTGAATAAGAAGTGGTTCAGGTCTTCAAGCGGATTATTGCACGCGTCACATGCTAGTGGAGACATGTTTTTGCGATAGCCTAGCTTTCGTAGGTAGGCCATCATGACATATTTTCCATAAGAAAATTTTCACTTTTGGGTAGGTATCAAGTTTCCAAATCCATGACAGGTCATTAGTAGAAGAGTTTATTTGTTTGGTTATTAATTCAAAGGCTGTTTTAGTGGAGAACCATCCAGATTTATTTAGAGCCCAATAGAGTCGATCGGGGATGTTGTTCTGTGGTATTTGGATATTGTTAATAAACTCAACAGCTTCATCCTGAAGCACACCTTTTAGTTTAGGAGTATCCCATTCTTTGTTAGTGATGAAATCACTCACTTTGGTTTGGTCATCAAAGTAGATGTTTGGGAGAATGTAGTCCTTAAGGGTAAAATTGGGGGTCCATGGGTCCACCCAAAAGTTGATATAGTGGCCATCGCCAATGAGCCATTGTAAACCAGCTTTGATGTCATTGCGAAGTTTGAGGAGGTGACCCCATTGCCAAGAATGGTTCGTTTTTCTAGTATAGTTAAGAATATTCTCATTTTTGAGGTATTTTTCTTTGATGATTTTGACCCAAATGTTATTTGGTTCTGCAAATATTTTCCAAATGAGTTTCATTTGAAGAGCTTTGTTCATGTCTTCTGTTTTACGGATTCCTATTCATCCATTTGCTTTATTTTTGCAAATTTTATCCCACCCGATAAGTGGTTTAAATGATGGATCTTTATTCCATAAGAAATTTCTGTTAGCTTTATCCAGTTTTTGGTGTAGGGAAGCCGGTAGCATAAAGCTTTGCATTATATAATTAGGTTTCGCGGCCAAGTTTGCTTTGATAAGGGTAGCTCTTCCCTCAAGGGAAAGAGAACTAGCTTTCCATTTGGAGAGTTGATTATTTGTTGCAATAATAGTGTCTTGGAAGGTATTTTGATTAACTTTCCCATTTATTATTGGACAACCGAGATACTTGTCTAGTGAGACCGAACTGGGAATGTTTAGTATTGACTGGATCGATAATTTGGTATTGTTCGATGTATTGGGTGTTGTTTGAAATGCCGATTTATGGTAGTTGACACATTGCCCCGATATGGAGCAGTAGTCTTCAATTATTGTCTTAACCTTCTGGCATGATGTTTGGTTTGCCTTGGCAAAAATGAGAATATCATCAGCAAAGGCCAGGAAGGGGATATTAGTTCCCAATCGACCGAGTTTAAAGCCTAGTTGTTTGGTGTTAGAGTTGGTTTCATGTTGAAGTTGCCTAGCAAGGACTTCAGCACCTAAGACAAAGAGAAATGGGGATAGGGGATCACCCTGTCGAAGTCCTCTTTTAGGAAAAAAGATGTCGGTTGGTCCGTTATTTACTAATACTGAGAAGGAGACGGTTTCGATGCACTCTTTAATCCAAGCAACGAAAGTTGGGGAGAAGCCAAAATTGTTGAGTACATTCAGAATGAACTCCCATTCTATTTTATCGTAGGCTTTTTCCATATCCAGTTTAATAGCAATCCATCCTTCTTTTCCTTTCTTAGCCCGAAAGGAGTGAAAAATTCCATGTGCTATTAGGATATTGTCTTGTATGGCACGGTCTGCAACAAAGGCGCCTTGTAGGGGGTGAATGAGTTTATTTAAAATGGGTTTTAATCTTTCTGTTAAGATTTTAGAGATGACCTTATAAATTGTGGAACAAAGGCTAATCGGTCGGTAATGGTTTGTTGAGTTGGGATTATCACACTTGGGTATTAGAGTTATGAAGGTGTGATTTATTTGTTTGAGAAGTTTACCTGAATGAAAGAAGCTTTTAACCGCTTTAATGACTAGTGGTCCAACAATGTGCCAATATTTTTGGTAGAACAGAGCGGATATTCCATCTGGTCCTGGTGATTTATCGCTGCCAATGTTGAAGATGGCATTCTTGACTTCCTCATTTGTCACATTCCTTGTCAGAGATAAGTTATCCTGATCCGTGACCTCTTTGGTTATGTTTCCAAGCAGCCTATGAAGGTTGTGCTTATTAATTGTTCCCTTTTTGAATTTTTTTTCGAAATCTGAGCGGATTTCATTTCTAATGTTTTCAAGACCAATAATGATCGTTCCTTCTTGAGTTCTAATCTCCCGTATGATTTTACGGCTTCTTTTTCCATTCGCGGTGCGATGGAAATAGTTTGTATTTGTGTCAATAGATTTAATATGCTTGGTTTTGGCTCTCTGACTCCAATATTTTTTATGAAAAGAGAGTAGACATTCTTTTTTATTGATAAGTCTGTTTTGCTTGTTAATTAAGGTTTGATTTGTGTTAGAGATGATTTCTTTTTGGATCTCTAAGAGCTCCAATTCAGTTTCTTTGATTTGGTTGAAGATGTTGCCAAATGTGGTTTTATTCCACTTTTTGGTAGCGATTTTAAGAGCAAAGGTTTTTTTAACAAGGTTGAACATGTAGGAACCTTGGGATTCAACTCGCCATGCTTGTTTAACTAGGTTTTCAAAGTCTTTTCTAGTTGTCCACATTCTTTCAAATTTGAAAGGTTGCGCCTTTATAGGGTTAGGATTTTCAAGCTCCATCGAAATGGGGCAGTGATCCGATGAAGTAAATGCATGATTTTTGGTAAAAATGCCAGGAAACCATTGGATGATTTGGTCGTGAACAAGGACCCGGTCTAATTTCTCATAAATATTGTTAATATCAATGTGATTTTTACGCCAAGTGAATTCACCTCCTTTAGTGGGGATATTAAGGAGGTCACACCTATTTCTAAAATTGTGAAGTCTTTCGAATCTTGAGTAGATATTACCACTACCACCTTTTTTCCCAAGGGAGACTCAATTTCATTGAGATCGCCAATGACGATGCATGGTAGGTGAGTTTGGGAGATAAAGTTAGTGAGTGTGTTCCAAAATTCATTTTTTTCATTCTCTTTTGGTGGCGCAAAAGAGAAAATTATCATGATAGAGTAATTTTTATCAATGATTTTGTATTTGATTGCTATAAATCTTTTGTCAATATGTGCTAGTTCGCAAATTTCATTATAGAATTGGTATGATTTCCACATGACGCATAATCCACCAGAGAAACCTAAAGCGAGCGAAGAGTGGATGGTGTCGAACCCGACTTTAAGCCAGAGACTCTTAATAGGTTCTTGGTTAGTTCTTGTTTCAACAAGTACCATGATCTGGATTTTCTCAATTTTGCATAAAGCTTCAGTATCAGTCCATAGATTTTTACGACCGATACCTCGACAATTCCAGAGGCATATCTTCATAAAAACCTGAGGAAGGGTTTTGCAAGTGAAGTTGGTCTTGCCATAGAAAGATTCTTTTTGTTATAAGTTTGGTACCTTTTGGTTCCCTTTTTTTCCTTAGCTTCCCAATAGGTATAATCCTTGTGGCTTTGGTCTTTTAGTTTGCCCAGGTTATTAAACCAAACCTTTGTTTTGAAAGAAAAGGCATAGAGATTTACACTGGTATTCGTTGTTGAGATTGATGTCTTGAAAATTTCATGTTTTTTTGTTGGTGTTTTACAACTAAACACTGAATAATTAGTATTGAAATACCCCAAATAAGATAAGGTAATGACAATTTGATAAATAAGATTTTTAGGGGTTTCTTAATGGAGAAAAGGGTAATTTTGGGGATATAAATCCCCAATGGGGTCGTCTTCCTCAGCAAGCCAAGTCTCCTTCCTGAACTCCCTCTCATGTGCTCGGTAGTTGTCTTCTCCGGTGAGCCAGCCGTGGTCGTCCTTCCTCCGGCGAGCTCGACTGCCGTCGCCTCTCTTCATCTATTCGCTATTGTCGTTGGACCGCCGCTGCCATACAGAGCTGCTGCATTCTGTAGCTGCTGTGTTCTACACCGAGTCGAGCCACGTCCAGCCGCCGAGAGCGAGATCGAGGGGCCACGAGTCATTTCCACTATTGACCGGAGCTGCTGCGTTTCGTTGCCGTGTTGTTGTTGTTCCGCCGTTGTGCTATTGCTGGTGTTCCGCTGCAGATTCCGGCGAGCGAGGGGACAATTTCGGTGGTCGCAGTTGGGGTGTCAATGAGGTAAGATGATGGGTTCTTCAAATTGGTTTGTTGAAGTTCACGTGGTAGCTACATATATATGTATATGTGTGAGCGATTTGTTGTTCTGCGCGCGTGGGCAAAATTGCTGAATTCGTTGGTTTGTGCAGGCATGATTTTAGAGTATTTGATTTGCTGTTGGTTTGAGTTGGATTAATTTGGATGTGATTTGGCCTAATTAATTAAGGGTTTGGTTTAGGGTTTGAATTTGGGGGTTTGCTAGTAGTGCATTTGGATGAGTAATTAACGCCAGGGTTTTGCTCGGATTGATTTCGTAGGTTCGTTCGAGTGGTTTGGAGACCTCTGGGGTCGTTGCGGTTCGACTTGAGGCAAGAGGATCCTTGCTAACTTATATATTTTTATAAATTGATTTATGCTTAATTTATTTCATAATTAAGTTTACCGTTGCTTGGTTGAATATGGGTATGTGCGTGTGATATGATTTGTCTTGTATCGTATTTGATTAAATGTTGACGTGGTAGTCAATTGTGACTAAATGTGATTGATTGTTGTTGATAGTGTCTGTTGACACGTGTGTGTGTGTGTGTTGGATCGTGTGTGTGTGTTGGATTGAATGTGTGTGTGTGTGTGTGGATCGTATGTGTGTGTTGGATTGAATGTGTGTGTGTGTGTGGATCGTATGTGTGTGTTGGATTGAATGTGTGTGTGTGTGTGTGGATCGTATGTGTGTGTTGGATTGAATGTGTGTATGCGTGTGTTGGATTATGTGTGTGTGAATGTGTGGGTACATTAGTAATTGTCCCGTGTTGTAGATGGACTGATGTGGTTTGATTGGATTATTGATTTTAAAGTTACTTGGGTGAATATATATATATATATGTGTGTGATATTGTGTGATGATGTGTGTGTGAGGATATGTGATAATGTGTGATGTTGTGTGTGTGATGATATGTGATAATGTGTGATGAGGTGTGGTTATGTGATTTTGACTGTCGTCGTGTTGTTTGATTGGTTGGTATGGTGATGGATAGTGGGTTTTGGAGGTTGTGAATTGTCTCACCTTGGTGATGTGGGGGTGGAGACGGAGATGTTGTGAATTGTCTCACCTTGGTGATGTGGGGGTGGAGACGGAGATGTTGTGAATTGTCTCACCTTGGTGATGTGGGGGTGGAGACGGAGATGTTGTGAATTGTCTCACCTTGGTGATGTGGGGGTGGAGACGGAGATGTTGTGAATTGTCTCACCTTGGTGATGTGGGGGTGGAGACGAAGATGTTGTGAATTGTCTCACCTTGGTGATGTGGGGGTGGAGACGGAGATGTTGTGAATTGTCTCACCTTGGTGATGTGGGGGTAGAGACGGAGATGTTGTAAATTGTCTCACCTTGGTGATGTGGGGGTAGAGACGGAGATGTTGTAAATTGTCTCACCTTGGTGATGTGGGGGTGGAGACGGAGATGTTGTGAATTGTCTCACCTTGGTGATGTGGGGGTGGAGACGGAGATGTTGTGAATTGTCTCACCCGATGATGTGGTGGTGGAGACGGAGGTTGGATTGGAGGTGTTGGTGGTTGTGTGTGTTGGTTATGTGTTGAATGTTGGTTGTGTACTTGATTAAGTGGTTGTGTTAATGATATTGGTTGTGTACCTGAATACGTGGATTTGTGATGAATGTTGATTATGTACTTGACTAAGTGGTTATGTTGGTAATTTGGTTGTATGTTGATAATTGGGTTATGTTGGATGTTGATTGTTATTAGTTGTGGTTGTGGGCCATTGTTGGCCATTGGTTGTGGTTGTTAAATTACGTGTGTTTAGTGGTTGATTGTATCTGGTCAAGGTGGTAATTTCTGTTGGTATGGTTGTTGGTAGCTAGTGGGTTATGAAGGTCGGTTGCATTGATTGAGTGTTTAGATTGGTTTCCCATCTTGAGGGTGTGAGCCAATACGAGTTGAGTTTGATGTATGAGTTGTAGTCTAGGGTGACGAACCGGCGGCACCAGAAGGGTGGCTGGCCTGGACCGTTATTTAGGTTATGATTGTGTTATGTGATAATTATCTCGTTGATGCTTATGTGTTTGTGGATGTGCAGGTTAATTGAATTTGTTGTGTAGTGCAGTAGTGAGTTCAGTCTTATTGGTTAGCTTTGGTTGTAAGTCGGTAATAAGAGATTGTGTATGTGCATGGAGTTGGATTGGAGGTATTAGTATTGAAGAGGAAGTTGGATTGGACCGTTCTATTCGTTTATGCTTGTGATGAGTTTGAGGTTGGATAGAAAGAGGTTAGTATCATGTAGAGTTGAATAAGGATGAGTAATGGTTGATTTATGTGATAGCGTGTGTTATGTTGTGTTTTGATGTGTGATTGGATAGTTGGTTTAGGTGTTGAGAGTCTCGCCGGTGATGGGTTGGAATGAATTGTGTTAGAGTTATTGCGTTTAAGAGTTGAGCTCTTTTGGTTGTATGGTCGGATAATGTGTTGGTATATATATATATCTTATTTTGGTTGAATTGATTGATATTATATTGATTGTTATTGTTTGAACTGTTTGGGCTCGACTAGTCTTGCCATAGTCTTTCAAAAGACTGACCAACCTCGGTTTACGTGCCATGGTTGGCTGGGGTATCGGGTCCCCCAGTCAATCAGGCTTTGCAGATTTAGCGCTAGCAAGGAGGATCCTGATCACCGTCGGTTTTGGAGTCGAGAACTCTACTTTTGGTTTGAGACTTTGACTTGATTGTATGTATCGTTTTGGTTTTGGACCTTGAAGTGGTCGAACTTATTGTATTGGCTTTTGGCTTTTGGTCTTTGGTTGTTGGTTTCTGGTTTGTAAATTGTAGTACTTTCTGTATGTTAAGTTGATTATGGTTTCAACTTTGGACATGTTTTATAGGTTTTTCCGCTGTGCTGCTTTTGGTATATATTATGTATGGGATATGTTTGCAAATTTTTATTTCACCCGCCTTATAGTCCTTCGGGACTATGGCACTGTAGCACCTCTGGCCCGGGGTGTTACAAGTATGATGGGATAGAAGGCAACAACTGTTATAAGTATATGTTACCCAGTAATAATTCAGGGTGCTACAGTTATGTGCACCGTTAAAGGCAAATGGGGTTATATGTTTATACAGGCCGTTAAGGGCATAACATACAAACCGAGTTGTTGATTTCTCTTTGAAGATAGGTAAGTAGTATGTAATACAACACAAAAGTTCTGTCATATGATAGTTGGTACAATTGTTATTATAATCAAATAACAAGTAATGGTCGCAACATAGCATCTTTAGTATACTACGATTAGTATATGATTTAGGGATTTGGTCCCTTGATAGTTCATTGTAGGGGGTGACCCTTTTGTTCCTGATAACATGATGTTTATTCTCCGAGAGTTTATAAACAGAACTTGGGAAATGGAGGAGCCGTATGCAGCTCCGCAATGGCTTACTGTTGATCAAAAGTCGCCATTTTCTAAAGGTAATGTCTTGAGATGATTCGTATTGAGCTTGGGATCTGCACATGAAGAATAAGTAGGTCATTCGTTTGGTAATAACAGATAAAGGATAAGTAGAGGCAAGGCAGGAAATTTTGTGAAGGTTGTTGACAATAATAGGGGTTAAACATGAAATACATGCTCTAATCAGATCGTTAGTAGTTAATTTAATTTGCATATTAAATACAACATAATTTTGTGAAGGTTGCTTTTGGATTTGAAGTTGCACTTTAGCAAGGTGTGTCAAATTAGAAGGCTGTAGAAGATAATGGTTCCTGTCCATAAGACACAAAAGCTCAGCTGAGAGTTTATGCCGAATCAACATAGTATATTCAATCGAAACCTTTGAAAGCCACCAAGCATATGGATAGTAAAACGGATAGCAGATTCTACAGAGATGATTATAAATCAGGGATTGAGGGGTGCATAAACACCAAGCGAAATGACATGTCCGCAAGATAAAATGCAGGAGCATTTTTTCCATTGATAACAATATAAGAATAGGATGTAAAATCTTATATTCATAGTAAACAGCTAGCAGCTCAATGATATGAAAATCATATAAGAGATAGTGATTACTGTAATAAGGAAGATAGTAGTCCTTGAGAATCTGGATAAGATCAGTGTTGATTTTAGCTTTGCCTTTATCACTAGTTTCCTGGGACTTTACACTACCAGTGGGGGTATCACCCTTAGGTTGGTTAATGGCCACGTTATCAGTGGAGGCTTGTGGCTTTGAATTGTTGATAACAACAGACGGGGAAGAAGAGAGGTCTGCTTGTGAAGCGGATTTGGGATTGTTATCCGAACAGAGAGCATCAGAGTAAGTTGCATTACCTCTATCCATAGAAAGGGACAGCAAGCAAGCAGGCAAATGTTTGAGGTAGAAGATAGACGAACGAGGCAAACCAAAGCACCACAGCAGACCACAATAGCAGGTAGCACACTCAGTATGAGAGGATTTAAAGAGGTAAAGAAGAGAAGCAGATGTAAGAAGTTTCAACCACAGACACCAATATTTATAGTTGGTAAAACTAGTGCAGTACAGATATGTAGATTGAGTTCGAGAGATTAGAGTGATACACCTGGTAAAGAGAAGAAGCATCACCACGAGGCCAGGGGTATGGGGTAGCCATCTCATCGGCCACACACCCCGAGGAGCAGGAACCGCAATCCGATAGGGTGGTCTAGGCACCAACCTTCCCAGTTCCGTCGAGGAGCAGACATCACGTCCAAGCTTTTGGAGAACCCTAGCTTCCTTTAGCAGACGGCGATTAAGTTTTTGGAGAACCCTAGCTTCCTTTAGCTTTGCTTTTTCCAGAGAGGTTGCGTAAACGAGGAGGACTCGCCCAATCCTTTTGGCGTGTTTGGTACTTCTGAGCCTGTGCAGAGCATGACCGATTTTCCATAGGAGGGTCAGATCTACTCCGCTGAGCACTTCCTTTAGCAGACGAAGATTAGGTTTTAAGCTGAGCAGTCGACTCAACCCGATAAGGATGAAGAAAGTGTAGAAAGTCAAGCTGCTTTGTGAGATGGAGAGAAGACAACCCATCTCCTAGCAAGGACGGATGGAGAAAAGAGCGAGGATTGGGTCGAAATTGGTGCACAGAGGTCCGATTAAGGGGAAAAGCTGAGCGGCGGTGAAGCTAGGTTGAGGAGTAGCAGATAGGAGAAGTCAGTGAAGGGGGTTCAACGGGAGCGTTTTCTAGTTAGGGTTTTTTGTTACGTACTCGATGCCATTGATATTGGCAGGAGAAACGACAAGCTTATGCTTTAACCCTCTTGTAAGACAACCCATCTCCACACCGAACCAAGAGTCGTCCCCCCCCCCCCCCCCAACCAGCTTCAATATAACATCAAAATTGCTTGAATACAAGAGCCATACCAATTAACAACAAGTAGGAGAAGTGCTTACAAGAGGGTTAAAGCACAACAAGGGCTTTGCTTATCCAAAGAAATGTTAATCGAGGAGGTGCGATCCTTATAATATGCGTATATCATTTCAAATGTACGTCTTTAATTATACTATTTGTACATTTCTTTTGTATTTTTTCTCAAATTTGCATATAAGTGTTTATTCTCACCCAAATTACACCTAAATTAAATTACTCATGTTAAATAATTATGATTATATATAATATTGAGGTTGGATGAAATAAAAAGTTTAAAATAAAAAATCAGGAGCTACAATAGCCACTTGATCATTATAATTAACGACCACCCACACCGAACCAGGAGTCCCCCTCCCCCCCCCCCCCCCCTCCCACCCCCAAATTACACCTAAATTAAATTACACAACCCATCCACCCACCCCCACCCCACCCATACCTAGATGTCAAATAGAGCCAACCACAACGGGTCAGTCATTAAACTAGTAAGATACCCAGCTAGGCATTCTCAAGTGAAAACATGTATGTCATAGACACAAGAGCAAGGCATCTTACAAGTATAACAACATTATCAAACTTGTTATCCAACAACCACTTGATATAGCCCAACATACTACTAAGTGCATAATCTAATATAGTACTAATAGTAATAAGAAGATGGTACCACTTCTTTCCCTTAAGTCACAACCTAAGAGGGGTAAATCCCGCACGTTGGAATTCACCGTTTGGGAACGCTCAGCATAATGTTCCCCCTTGGGGCGCGTAGCATAATTGCCCCTACTTAGCTCATAATGAGAACGCACAACATGATGTCCCCCCAATCATGGCTTTAACTTATAATGGGAACGCATATACATAATGTTCCCCCAATCTTATAATATATGTATACTTAATATATAGCTTTTGGAACTTAGCGTACTTAGAAAATATACAAGCATATAGAACACTTAATTACCAACTAAGGGTAAGCAAGGCATCACAACATGCATCAACACTTCACCTATCAACACAAAAGAACACAAAACGAGGCACCAAACTAATCTAGCAACCGAGCAAGTCGAAGAAACTTGCCTGAAATTCTTGAAACTCTAGCAAGAACCGTTTGTAGTTATCCCGGGATACACTCAAGTACCTTGACTGTGCAAGAGACGACCCAATGAAGGATTGCTTCAATATTGTATTTTTCAAGGGAACAAGAAGAAGAAAAGTGTACTAGCTAGAGTAGATTTAGGGGTATATATATGTAAACAATCTAGGCTTAGTTAAGGTGGTAGCCATATGTACACACATATACTTGACAAGTGTATGCCTAAGAAATGGTGGCTTTCTAGCATGTTGACACATAAGAATATAGGTGGAAGGCATGCAAAAAAGAGGTGTTAGCTTGTTTACACATAAGAACATAGGTGGAAGGCATGCAAAAGAGAGGTTCTAGCTTGTTGACACATAAGAACATAGGTGAGAGGCATACAAAAGAGGTGTTTGCTTGTTGACACATAAGAACATAGGTGAAAGGCATGCAAAAATAGGTGGCTATTCAAAGAAAAAAAATGCAAGGAAAAAGAGGCTTACTCTAGAAGTTTCATAATATAAATATAATAGCTAAATTAATCAATCATGTTGAAAATTATCACGTTTTACTAACTTTTACCACATTATAATGACTTACACAGATTAGAGATATCACATTAATGGGTTGGCATGTGATATATTTTTCAGAGATAACATGCTTTTCGGTTTTTGGACTTAGCATGTGATGGCTTTATTGGGTTGACATGTGATAGCTTTTTAGAGATCTATATAAGTGGGGATAAGCAAGGGTTTATTTACTCAAACTTCTTAAAAATCTTCAATCTCTAAAAAGTTCTAGTTCATCATCAAACCCTCTCCTTTCTAGCAGTAGCTCTGAAGATGGTGAGGTTCTAGCTTTTTATCAAGAGTGGGAACTCACAGCTAATGAACTTTAACAACAAGTTCAACAATGCAAAAACAACACACAACTAGAAAGTTCACAAAGGCGGCGGCGTCGAACCCGTATTGAAAGAGGAAGGGAACAAGGCTGTGAGCAGATATACAAAGATTATCTCTCTGAGGTGGCAACTTATCCAGATGATGTCTTCCGACGTAGGTTCAGAATGTGCAAGGAAGTTTTCAAGCACATTGTGGAATGACTTGAGAATGGAATGGAGTACTTTTAACAAAGGACAAATGCAACGAATTGGCTTGGTATATATGCATTACAAAAATGTAGTAGTTCCCTGCGCATGTTGGCTTATGGAATTGTTGTTGATGCTTTTGATGAGTATCTCCATCTTTCTGGAGGAACCATACGTCCATACTACAATGCTTGGCACATTTTGCTGATGGAATCATTATATTTTTTGGTGATGAGTATCTCAATCGTCTAACCCTAGAAGACATACAACGCCTACTAACCGTAGGAGAGTCTCGTGGATTTCCTGGGATGTTGGGTAGCATTGATTGTATGCATTGGGGTGAAAAAATAGTCCAACTACATAGCAAGGTCAATTTGTCTGTGGAGATTATGGCCATCTGACAATCATTTTACTATTTTTGCATCATATTACCTATGGTTCTGACATGCATTTTTTGGGGGTACTAGGTACGTGTAATGATATTAATGTTTCTGATCGATCTACTGGTTTTGATGATGTTTTGCAATGTAGAGCTCCAAACGTTAATTTTATGGTTAATGGACATGAATACAACATGAGATATTATCTCACTTATGGTATCTACTCGTCTTGGGTGACATTTGTCCAATCAATTCGGCTCCCTCAAGGGTATAAAGCAAAGTTGTTTTCCCAAACACTAAGAGTTCGTCCGTAAAGATGTGGAAAAGGTGTTTGGAGTGTTACAAGTTGGATTTGCAATTGTTCATCGCCCAACACTCTCTTGGGATTCTTTGAAGGCTGGAACGATAATGAGGGCTTGCATCATTCTACACAATATGATCGTAGAAAATGAGCGAGATTCTTACACTCATCATGGATACGAAATCCTTCAATTTGATGAAAGAGTAAGTGGAGAGACTACATCGGCCGATAACTCAGATTTGACATACTCCATCGATAGACCGACGAGTATGAGCGACTTCATCACGAGGAGAGTTCGACTTCGGGATACAAGTACACACTTGCAACTTAAGGAAGATTTAGAGGAACACATTTGGCAAACAATAGGTTATTTTGGAGTTATTCGTTGTTTTTAATTATTAAGTTATGTATCCTCTAATGTTATGTATTTTTCTTCAATTAATGCAATGAAGTTTGTTGTTTTTGAATATTTTTTTCTTAATTTTCAATTTATAATATAAAAAACACTTGTATTAAAATATATTTGATAGGGGCATATTGATCATTTAATATAGTGAGTATATTTGTAGTTTAATATAAATGGTATAATTATAATTTAATATAAAAGATATATTGTTGATTTAATATAAAGAGTATAATAGTAATAATATGAAGGGTATATTGGTAATTTGAGGTGGAAGAAAAATATGTATTTTGGGATCCTTAGAGAATCCTTGATAAAATGGTAGAAATGGGTATGAGATCCTTGTGGAGAGAGAGAGTGAAAAAGTGGTGAAAAAGTGGGATTTAGCGATCCTTGAATGATCCCTTAATAAACACGTCCTTAGAATCTTGAAACACTTCTCCTTCACCAGCTTCTCCACATCAGAATTATGGAAGGCATTTAGGAAGAGGCCACTCCACTTCTCAAAAGATTCATGACAAGCTAGATACAGAAAGTGTCTCACCCTTTGTTGTTAGGAACAGACCAAACTCTTCCCCTACGAGGGAGCAAACAAGGAGCCAAAATCGGGTGAAAAGTTTGCACAACAGAATTAACATAAGAAATGCCAGATGGAGTGTGATTCCACTAAGCCTTTTAAAGAGAATCAGATTTGTAGAGATGAAGTTGTGTAATTCTCTAAGTTTTGGTATTTATGAATTTTTAATGATGTAATTAAGTACTCCATTGTTTGGCATTAAAGGAGACCCATAATTAAGCTTCTCTTGAAACCCTAGCTCAGTTGAGCTCAGAGTTGGGCGATTTCCTTGAGAGCTTATCTGGGATTTCACCCTTTGTTGAGCATTACCGCCATTAGAGCTCCCAATCAATCCAAAACGAAGGAGATAGTAGCAATACCCCACCCTAAATTAGAATAGTATTATTGTAATTTTACTTTGATAATAATTAAGGTTATGCCATCTATTTTATTTCTTTTAATGAAGCATAATTTATAATTTCATCAACTTAAGTCCAAATTATGTTTAAAGTATTTTTTGTACAAATGATAAAAATCTACATTAATATAATTTGGTGGTTAAATAAGTGTAACAAAGGTTATTAAATAAACTTTTCCAAACATTATTACGAATTTGTAATTTAATTAGGACATTTTGCCACAAATTGGGAAAGTTGGGTCGTCAATTGTAATTTACTCATTTTGAGGGAGGACAGTGTGTAAATAGGTGGAATGCTGGACTGTTCGCTCATATTCTTCCTCCTCTGTTTGAGTGCGGTTAGGGTTGCGTTTCAAATTCAAAATTCGATTCAACCAATCCAAGTTAGTGTGTCACGTTCAAATGTCAATCCCCTTAATTATAGGCTCAATTAGCCAGAAATTATGCTTAATTTATACAAAATGAAGAAGATGTGGTTTTGTTCAAATTGGAGGAATTCAATCCGATTCAAATCAATTAGGAGGAGAGGATTACATGAATATGTTCTTGGAGTTATGGGCAACCAAAGCCCTATAAAAAGGAGCCCATTCATTGCGTTTTCGGGGTCCAAATCCTCCTCAAATCCGAGCTCTCTCCGACCTCACTTTGCATGACTTTGCCTCTGTAATTGGCGTTTCCCGGCATCGGTGCTTGAGCTCCGCCTCCACCAGCCATCCCCGGCCAGTGGTATCCTGCAATGCCACGAGTCCTTAGAGACTGACCTTTCTCCATTTGGACGCCATTTGAGCCGCTTACGAGCCATATAAAACCAGATCTGTTGTGTTGAAAACAGGGGAAAATCTGCCAGCTCACGAGCCACCACCAATGCCGTCGCCACTGCCTAGCCACCGCCCCCACAACCTTTTTCTGGAGGTAGTTGCGATACAGTTTGAACGCGCCACCGACTAGTCTCGGTGACACTTCGAATGCGCCACCAACTAGTCTCGGTGACACTTCGAATGCACCACTTACTAGTCTAGATGATACTTTGAAAGTGCCACCGACTAGTCTCGATGACACTTTGAAAGTATCACCAATCACTAGTCTTGATGACACTTTGAAAGCACCACCAATTAGTAGTTTTGATGATACTTTGAAAGTGCACTAACTAGTGGTGATGACACTTCAAAAATGTCACCAACTAGTGGTGGTGACATTTCAACGAGAATTGTCATCAAAATGAGAATTGTCGTCAAAACGATAAATGTCATCAACTAGTTGTGAGGACAGTTCGTGACATTAACTAGTTGCGATACAGTTTGTATTTGATGATAGTTTGTGTTTTGATGACATTTTGTGTGATCAGCTAGTTGCGATACAGTTTGTATTTGATGACAGATTGTGTTTTGATGACAATTTGTGTTTTTGATGACATTTTGTGTTTGTGATGACAATTTATATTTGTGATGACAGTTTGTGTTTGTGATGATAGAAATTGTCATCAAGATGATGATGTCATAAAAAAACAGTTACTGTCGGGAAAAAAGCTCATTGGTCAACGCCAGTCAACAGTCGATGACCGCCGGTCAACACCAGTCAACGACCGTTAATCGGTCAATGGTCAAAGGGTCCTAATTGGGTTGACTTATAGTGATGTCATCATTACATAATAATGACATCACCATGAGTCATGAGTTTAGAAGAAGCTTAATGGGGGTCTTTGTCTAATTTCACCTTTCTTAGATGGTAAATTAACCTAAATAGGGTATAAAATAATTTATATGGATTGATTTACTGTAAAAATGAACCTCACTCTACTCATGTTGATTTTATAACTAGTCAATTATCCTTTGTTAAGCACAAGGTGAGTTTTTATAATATTTTTGTTGTTTTACACATGTTCTAATTCGTCAATTACTTTATTTTTAGTTTTTTAATCCCTTTTATGACATAAATATTTGAAGTTTATGAGTTGTTCAGATATTGGTATAAATTGTCAAGATTAATAGGAGGATGTAATAAACCGACTTATTAATTTATTTTCAAATTTTTTCAGTGATACGAATATTCTGTGAATAATTTTCTATCTTATTATTATTTTTGTTCTTGTATAACATAGACAATATTTAAAATTTACATTTTTATCATAAGTTTAATAGTTATTGTGGTATACATAGGTAAAAGATGTGAATCAAAATTGTATTTTGTTTTCTCCATGGTTCTAATTTTATAATTGAGTATGACTTTATGTTTTATGTTTTCTAACTTATACTAGATGCTATCATAAGAAAATACTATAAAAATATTTTTAGTATAAAATTGTTGTAAAATTTACAATATTAAGTTATAAATTTTACTACATCTGTATTTTATTTATTTTATTTCTCTAATTTACTATTGAATATGACTTAGGATTTGTTTGGTAAAACCATTTGTAATGGCTTTATCATTTATAAAGAGGTTTATTAAAAATAAATATTTGTGATGCTTTGGAGTTTGTGAAATTAATACTTCACAATTTTCTATAAAAGTGGTTTATAACTATATTTTACCAAACACCATTATATCAAAAAAGCCTTTAACCACAAAAATGCCATTATAAATAAGCATAACAAATAAACCCTTAAATGTGTATGTTTTTTACATAAACTTAAATACTGTTATTTTAATAAAAAAATACTTTTTACTTATAAATTTTTCTCTAAAATTTTCAAATTAGAATACTAAAATTTATACGTGACCACATTTTATTCTATAGCAAAAAACTTATATATAATAGATTTGATAATATATGGCTATTTTTCATAATTCAATAAAATGTCATTCCATATTCTATTTAATATATTGGGGCGTATATGGTAACGAAATGGAAATCATATACGATCCATGGATGGGGTGAGTAACACATTAATGCACGTAAACATATCAGAACCTGACTTGTTTAACCCATTTGACAAGTATATGTGAAATGGAAATAAACTCATGAAAAAGAAACGCAACAACACAATAGAGATTAGAGCTGACTAAATATGACCTGTTGCGTTTACTTGGACTTGATCTGAATCCGAACCCAACCAAATTTTTTAACAACCCAAAATTAGCGAACTTGAATCTGACTTGAGAATGTGTGACCCGAACCAGTTCAGATTAACAAGTAAATGTGAAGTGTTAGTAAAATATCACTTAAAAAAGGATTAATTAGGTGTGGACAAACATTCTCATGCGAGCATGCGAACAATGCACATTTCATTATAGTTGTGATACACATACTCTTAATATACTAACACACATTTCACTATAAATACAATACACATTCTCTTACACGGTGCAAACACTTGTCTTTTACACTTATACATATACTCTTAACACACTAATGAACATTCCAGTATAGCTACAATGCACATTTAAATACAGATGCAAAGCATAATTCAGTATATCTTATGATACATATAATCACTAGTAACAAGTTTTTTACCCATTATTGCACATGTTAGTATATTTAAGATACAAAATTCAGTATAAGTATGATGGACTAGCTTTTGAATAGTGAAGTGTGATGATGCACATCATTATGATAAAATACGTATGTGCCTTTTTTCATTTTTAATGAATCGGTTATCTCAGCCGTTAATTTGTAAGATCTCGACGGCTGGGGCATGTCTGCATGAGGAGCTCCGTTCGCATACGATCATTTTTTATATTTAAAATATATATGATAAATGAGATATGAAAGTATTCTAATAAAGAACCTCATTATAATTGTATCATTTTTCAAAATCAACATTTTATACATTAATGTAATATAAATTAAATTTATGATTGTGATGTACTATTCTCAATTATATAAATAATTAAACTATCTATTATTATTTAAACGATTTTAGTTTATTTTGTCATAGTTATATTATTTTTGTAATATGGTCTTGTTTAAGGTTTCATTCGACGGAGCTTTTTTCCATACTAATAGAGCTTAACTTTTTTTTCATTTTTTAATGACTGTTTCATAAATAAATATTCATCTAGCTTGAGGATCTTGTAGTAGATGAATTTATTTTAGTTTGTCAAAAAAAATCAATTTTTGGACTTAGCATGTGATAGCTTTAATGAGTTGACATGTGATAGCTTTTCTGAGATAGAATGTGATGACATTTGATATTTTTTAAGAGAAAGCATGCTTTTCGGGTTTTGGACTTAGCATAGTAATAACTTTAATTGTAACACCCCAAGATAGGGTGTCACAACGCCGTGAATCCCACCCGAAATCCACAAGGCTAGAGTACGTAAATAAGTATTATGTCGACAAAACGCCAATATAGATAATTAACCATATATGTCTATAGATGAAAAGGACAAGTCACTGATATATAATATGCATGACAAAGTTTACAACCAATGCAAAAAACGACAAGGTCTACTTAACATGAAAGGAATAAGACCGGGAGAGCTATCTAATTAACGTCGGTGGTCACCAATCCCATCATGTCATTCCCGTGTCTATGCAGCGCTAATACCTAGATGTCAAATAGAGTCAGATACAATGGGTCAGTCACTAAACTAGTAAGATACCCAACTAGGCATTCTCAAGTGAAAGCATGTAAGGCATAGACACAAGAGCAAGACATCTTACAAGTAGAACAACATTATCAAACTTGTTATAAAACAACCACTTGATATAGCCCAAAGTACTACTAAGTGCATAAGCTAATGTAATACTAATAGTAATAAGAATATGGTACCACCTCTTCCCCTTAAGTCGCAACCTAAGAGGGATACATCTCGCTCGTTGGAATTCACCATTTGGGAACGCTCAGCATAATGTCCCCCCTTGGGACGCGTAGCATAATTGCCCCCCCTACTTAGCTCGTAATGAGAACGCACAACATAATGTTCCCCCAACCATGGCTTTAGCTTATAATGGGAACGCATATACATAATGTTCCCCCAATCATATAATATATGTATACTTAATATATAGCTTTCGGAACATAGCATACTTAGAAAATATACAAGCATATAGAACACTTAATTACCAACTAAAGGTAAGTAAGGCATCACAACATGCATCAACACTTCACCTACCAACACAAAAGAACACATAACGATGATGGCTTCCGCCCTTGCAGGATCGCTTCAGGGAAGGTAAAACGCCACGAATCGCTTGTCAATCCGTCAATGAGTGCACGGCTGCATTTAAGGCGCCAAAAATGGGTTCGAACGTAGGCACGAGGATGTTGTTGAGATCTCAAAATGAAGCAACACGAACACGAACATGAACCGGATAGACGATCAACGACAACTAGGAGTCCACCCGGTTGCCTTGAACGACTTGTAGAACTCAAGGAGTCCACCTAGAGTTCAAACAAGGTTTTATAGATCCCTCACAAGAGTCCACTCGCGAAAGAAATATCGGGTTGAGATTGAATGTTGTCGGAGTCCACCTAAACACTCACGCTCACAATTGAATCAAAGTCGAATCCTCAAACTTGAATCAATCAAATTCCAATCCAGGAATAGAGTAAACACTTGGTTCTTAATTTTATCAAAAGCTGCCCAAATTAAAACTCCAAAACCAACATATAAATAGTCTAGGAATGTCAATCTCGAAATACTTGCTTCCCAAGAAAAGAAAACCCTAAATCCCGAAACTTGTAACGAGCAGGCTGCTGTATTTAGATCTCCAATGGGATTGAAATTTGGACACATGAAATAGAAGCTCAATATGTGAAACATATCCAAAAATGAGCCCAATCCGATAAAAGGACAGCGCAAACGAACAATTTCAATTTCGGAACTTGCAGCAGCCATTTCTCTCTCCTCGGGCCTCTGTTGGACCTCAACTTTGGACACGGCCAAGATAGGTCCAAGAAGCATAAAATGTCCAAACTTCATCCCAGTTGGATTAACGAGCTGCACATTCTACTCTGTTCTAATTCGTCCCCGACGCCGGTGTCGTCCTTGGGCTCCTCGCACAACTCCACTAAGCAATTCTCCTCCATTGTTCCTCATCTTTGGCAATCTTCCAATGCATGAGGTTGCTTGTATATGGGGCCCATGAGAGCTCGCCCAACTCCTTGTAATGACTCCCGACACCCTTGTTGGCGTCTCATCTCCTTGAGCGCGGCGACGGGCACGCGTCATGGGTGGTGTTGGAGGCTGTCATGGAGGGTCCGAGCTAGATACTTGATGAAGCACATGCGTGCTTACATCAAAAGAGGCACCAAACTAATCTAGCAACCAAGCAAGTCGAAGAAACTTGCCTGAAATTCTGGAAACTCTAACAAGAACCGTTTGTAGTTATCCTGGGATACACTCAAGTACCTTGATTGTGCAGGAGACGACCCAATGAAGGATTGCTTCAATATTGTACTTTCCAAGGGAACAAGAAGAAGAAAAGTATACTAGCTAGAGTAGATTTAGGGGTATATATATATATATATATATATATATATATATATATATATATATATATATATATATATAAACAATCTAGGTTTAGTTAAGGTGGTAGCCATGTGTACACACATATACTTGACAAGTAAGAAATTGTGGCTTTCTAGCATGTTGCCACATAAGAACATAGGTGAAAGGCATGCAAAAGATAGATGCTAGCTTGTTGACACATAAGAACATAGGTGAAAGACAGACAAAATAGGTGTTTGCTTGTTGACACATAAGAACATAGGTGGAAGACATGCAAAAATAGGTGGCTATCCAAAGAAGAAGAAAAAAAATACAAGGAAAAAGAGGCTTACTCTAGAAGTTTCATAATAATAATACAATAACTAAAAATTATTTTAATCATGTTGAAAACTAGCATGTCTTACTAACTTTTACAGCATTATAATAACTTACATAGATTAGATATATCACATACCTCCCCCCTTAAAAGGAGTTTTATCCTCGAAACTAGGACAAAAATAGCTCAGGATAACGCTCTCGCATGCTCATCTCGGTCTCCCATGTAGCTTCCTCAACTCCATGGCGCGGCCATTGTACCTTTTCCAAAGGTACCACTTTCATCCTTAATTGTTTTGTTCGATGCTCTAGGATCGCCACAAGATGCTCTTCATAAGTGACATCATCAGCTATCTCAATCTGATCATAACTGGTTATATGACTAGAATCAGCAACATACTTCCGCAATTGAGACACATGGAAAACGTTATGCACTCTACTCAATGATGGTGGTACGGCCAATCGATAAGCGAGCTCGCCAACTCTCTCTAAGATCTCAAAAGCACCTATATATTTAGGTCTCAATTTTCTCTTTTTCCCAAAGCGAAAGACTCATCTAGTTGGTGACACTTTGACTAGCACATGATCACCAACTTCAAACTCCAAAAGACATCGTCGTTTGTCGGCATACGGCTTTTGACGACTTTGTGCTGTCAACAATCTCTCTCGAATCAACTTGATCTTTTCTTTCGTCTCCTAAAGCATGTCGGGCTCAGTACCGATGGAATCTGCTCTATCATCCCAACAAATTGGTGAATGGAAACGTCGATCATACAACGCCTCTGTAATACACCTCATTTTTAGTAAAGAGTATTTTGGTAAATTTCCAAACTCTCGTACTATAGTCGGATTAATTTCAGAGAAGTTCAAACATTCTGCAAAATGCTTGATCTCTGTAATATTTCCCTGAGTGGAATAAAATACATTCAACGTATTTTTGGGGTTTAGAATATTTGTTCGGATATGAATATATTTAACCCGGGGTTAAAAACCATGCCCATAATCCTTCTCGGACAAAAGAGGACAAAAGGCACAAAAAATGGCCTTGACCGCAACCGCGGTCAGTCCACCGCACCCCGCGGTGAAAGGCCAATTTCTGAGGCGGTCAGGTGGAGGTTCACCGCACCCGCGGTGAGGCCACCGCACCCGCGGTGAGGCCACCGCACCCCGCGGTGTCATCATTTCTTCTCTACAGCGCCGGACTTCAGACGTCGCGTCGTCTTCGCCTCTGCAACTGTCCCATCCGGTCGTTGTAGGCGCCTACCATGAGTCACCTGGTTGCTTGACCTCCTTGCTTGGGCAATAAAAGGAAATGAGCTGGAGTGGAGTTGAATCACAACTCTCAAACTCTCTCTCTCAAATCTCTCATTTCCATTGTTACCGGTAAGCTCAAGCTTTCGCCGGAGTGTCGCCGGAGCTACCATAGGAGGAGAAGGTACTCTCCAAGTGGTGTTTGGAAGTGCAAGGAGTTTGGAAGTCGAAGCCCATCCTAATCGAATCCAAACGCGTCGATCACGATGAGTTTTCATCGTCGTCATGTCGCCGCTGTAGCTCGACCGCACACGCGGTGTGTATGGGCTCGTGGTGTGGCTTTGGGCTTTGTGGTCTCGATCGAGGCTTCGTTCCTTCGATTTAGTTCGTCTTTCTTTAGATTCGTATATTTGGTTATCGAATCTAACTTAGGGTTCCGTTATGGGTCGTTTTGTAGGAATCCATAATCTGAGATCTGACCTCGTTTCGGACCCGGAAACCCGTTGTCGTTGAGATTTGTTAAGCTTCGTCTAATCTAAGGCAAGTGGCGGTTCGCTATTGCTTATCATTCCATATCTATATTAATTATCAATTGTGTTTAATTGTTAATTAATTTGGGATGAATGTTGTTTTCGTCTAGGAACAATTTTGATAACTGTGTATGATTTAAAAAGGAATATTATAATAGGTTGTATATACTACTAGAAACAACGCTATTATATATGTATATATATATGATTAAAATACAGATATTATAATAGGTTGTATATATTGCTAGAAACAACGCTATTATATCTGTAATTGCCTAGATGACATTGGTGTGGACTATTGCGTGTTTTAACTGTTTAGTTAGCACGAGTATTCGTAGAAACGCTATGTACCTTGCGTGGTTTAGTTGTTTCTTTATAACTGGTGCTATGTGGATTTTTCCCTAGTACTCTCTCTGGTCATGACCATGCCTTACTCAGGGTTGGATTATCTCTTGTGAGGAGATATCCCTTTTACATCTCTTGTGAGGAGATATTATCTCTTGTGAGGAGATATTATAAAAGCTTATAACGTAAATGTACATTTTGGAATTAAATAAGATAAGTGCGATTAGGCACATAATTAATGAACCTTGGGCGAGAAGTACAACGTGGAAACTCGTTTGGGCTTCGATTAGAGTAAGTCCACCTTCCGAATCTGAATTCGCATTATGCGGTGAGGTTGGTCGTGGACCCAAATAGTCAAGTCGCTTTTAAACATTTGCGTGAAACTTTAATGTTCCCAAACACTTGTCATACTTCCGATAAGACTCAATTCGTTGGAGTCTTCTATTCATATTGTTTCCGTAAGGCTCAATATTTCAGAGTCTTATCTCGATCACTATTCATTGGATATTTTCAGTAGAAGTATTGAGGTTTACTATCGTCATCGTCTTTCATTCGAGAAGCGATGGGTCTAACCTAATACGACTACTTAGAACCTTTCTGTTTAACCCTTGCATAGTCTTTCATTAGACTAACCAACCGGTTATATTCCCTTCCATGGTTGGCTGGTATCATCCGTCTCATACGACACATCAGGTAAACTGCAGTTCCATGAAGGCTAGAAACGACGGTGAAGGCAGATGGAATTTTTGAAGTGTTTTACCAAGGTTGAGATCCTAGGCGTGTGATCGCTAGATCAAGACTTTTGTGTCATTTACTGTATTAAGACTTCCGCTGTAATATATTTTGGCTGTATTTGGATTATGGATGTAATTCCGAAACTTTGATTTAATCCAATACTATGACATTTCGTATTATAAATGTTGTTTTATGATTTGTATAAACTGGTTAAGCCTTGGGTGGCTTCGGATGTGGAATCTGAGGTCACTGGCGGTGATACATTTCAAGGATATATTTGGGGGTGTTACAAATTTGGTATTAGAGCCGAATTTTTTTTAAAACGGGTTGGGATTTTATAAACCATTTACTCGTTTTGAACTGAAAAATATTTTCGAAGGATTTGAATTTCCAAATAAAATTTTTTCGCTTGAAAAAAAATTCCGCCGTTCTAGTCGTGCCTTCTCTTTAGTCTGATATAGTAAGTTCTCTTCTATATTTAGAAAGACTAACTCTCTTATCGTCGCCCGTAGATATGGGTGCATTCTGTTCTCTTCAAAGGAACTCGGAAGAAGCCGAGGTGGCTCCGCCATCTCCAATGAGGCTTGAGTTTCTCGGTTCCCCTGCGATGCTTTGAGATCGGAGAATTTAGTAGTCCACCCGAGGAGGTGAATACCGTACTCCCTGAGTCGGTCGTGCTAGTGTCCAATAAAACCGAGGTTCATGTGGTAGAGCCCGAAGAGGAGCCAAGGGAGGACACTGAGGATGAGGGTTATCCGTCAGAGTACGCAAGAGGGTACTACGACGATGACTTTATGATCAAGTCGATTCCCGAGGAGGATCCAGAGGAAGAGGATCCTGAAGAAGATCCTGAAGAAGATCCAGAAGAGGACCCCGGAGAGGACCTCGAGCATCAGGGCCACGAGTCTGATGGCTTAGAGCGCTTATTGGTGGGCAGTGAGGACCCGGGGATGGAGTTTATCTATCCAAGTCCGGAGTTGCCGCCTGAGCGAGAGTACTCGCCATTGACTCCGGCCGATTGGGAGACACTCTATGCTGAGTTTGGCATCAGAAGAAGGAGTGATCCACAAAATGCATCTAAGGACTCATAACCTATTCCTGCTCAGAGGAGGCTGAGGTTGAGCCCTGACTCGCGAGAGGCACTTCGCCTGAGTCAGATGATTTCCCCTGAAGAGCGCCGTCAGATGGATGAGGCGGTAGAACATGCTCAAAGAAGGGCAAGGCCAAGGAATGAGCCATGTGCTCCAGGACCGAGCAGGGTGAGAAGTCCATCACCAGATTCCGATGGTAAACCCCGTTCGAAGAAGCCATGTATGAGGAGTTGTGATTACATGAAACGTTTCAGGGCGCCATGATTGGGCCAGTGCTGATTAGCAGTTTCTTTTCTTGTATTTCAGTGTTCGTTTTGTTAAGAACCTAAGTCCCCGAGCAATTTTGTCTTGACGCTCGGGAGATCCCTTTTGTAGAACCTATTAGCTCAGTTTGAGTTTATCAATGAAAATTTCCAAGTTTGATCTATTCTAAGTGATTTTATTACATTGAGTACATTGGATTAATATTAATGTTATAAAATACTTGGAATTTGATCGGTAAACAGATGGTGAACACAAGGAACACCATTCGTGCTGGTGCTGGGCCAAGCAATGACCCCAGACCAAATGAGAGGAACACTACAAACCCCATGGATGAACATGAGTCTGCTTCTAATAACAATCCAGTGGGCAATGACCAAGTTCCGCCTAACGCTCCAGTAGTGTTTAACGTTGCAGCAATAGAAGCTATTCGGGAAATTGTGATGCAAGCATTCACATACATTATGCGACCAAACGCGCCTCAGGCACAAGCTGTGCCAATTCCCCCAGCGGTTCCTAGATTTGAGGAGCCTAATATCCATGTACCCCAAGAGGAAGCGGTCAGGAATAGAGGCGACTATGGCCGAGCACTGAAGGCCATAAGCTCTATGAGGCCTGATAGCTATGATGGGAAATGAGAGCCAGTCAGGGTGGCACATTGGTTCTCGCACATGGAACGATTGTTCCGCAATGTTGAGTGCACTGAAGCTGAGAAGGTGCACATTGCTTCCCTTCAGCTGAAGGAGGTAGCTAGCGAGTGGTGGGAAGGTACCGGCCTAGCTGATCACCCTGGTTTGAACTGGGGGATGTTCAAAGCCAAAATGACTGATCGTTTCTTCTCTCGAGCTATGAGGGAAGAAAAACATAAGGAGTTCCTCTATCCGAAGACGGATGGATTGAAAGTGATTGAGCTTGCGGCCAAGTTCAATCATCTGCTACAATATGCTGGGCCGGAGGTGTCCAGTGATGAGCAAAAGATATGGCATTTCCATGAATGGATGAATCCAGACATTAAGCCGTTGATGGTACGTCACGGATGCTCTAATTTGGAGCAGTACGTGGACGCTGCCTACAAACTGGAAGTGACTCTGGAGGAGTCAACGAAGAAGCGCAATCGCCAGAGGTCAATGCAGAACCAGTCTCATGCGAGTGGATTCAAGCGTCCCGCGCCACCGTCTAATTTTGCCAAGTCTGGCAAAGCAAAAACGGATATGACTCATGGAGGGTCTACGCAATAGTCGGGTCAAGGCAAGAATCCGATCCAGTGCTACAATTGTAGTACACCCGGGCACAAGAGCAATGCGTGTCCGAAGGAAAAGAAGATATGTTATGGATGTGGAAAGGAGGGCCATGTGTAGACGTTCTGTCCGCAGAGAAGGCAGAAAGGAGCTGAATCACATCAAGGGTCTGTTAATCAGAATAATCGACCCAGGTTCAGACCAGTGGAAGCTCCTAGTCCTTCGACGCAGACAGCTATACAGAACAAGGGGAAAGCCCCAGCTGATTCTGGAAGTCAGGGTCAACGCCTTTACGAGATGCGTGAGGCTGATAGACCAAATGCTCCGATTGCTCAAGGTAATTTATACCTTCATTCTACTTCAGTATGTATATTGTTTGATTCGGGTGCTACCCATTCTTTTATCTTAGAGAGTTGTGTTAGTAAGTTAGGCTTAGTATGCAACGAGGCTTGTGAGTCTTTCGTTGTGAATCTTCCTAATGGTGAACATTTAGTGGGCACCAAGCGTCTGTCAGAATTTCCGATTACCATCCAGGGTAAGAAGTTCGAAGCATATTTGATCTGTATAGCCATGGCTCCATACGACATTATTCTCGGTATGGATTGGCTGACGCGTCATGGGGCAGTAATCAATTTTAGCTCAAGGATTGTGACGATGTCATCTGGGGGCCAGTATATATGCAAATTCAAGGGTCATAATGACGTTGATAACGGCAGGCTTATCAATGCGATGGCTGCGTTTAAGCTACTTCGACAAGGTTGTGTCGGGTACCTGTGCTATCTGGATGAGCCCAAGAAAGATGAGCCATCAGTTCTTGATATTCCGATCGTTTGTGAGTTTCCAGACGTCTTTCCGGAAGAAATTCCTGGTTTACCCCCATATCGTGACGTGGAGTTTACCATTGATCTCGAGCCTGGTACCGCGCCGATCTCTAAGGCACCGTACCGGATGGCTCCCGTTGAGATGCAAGAGTTGAAGAAGCAACTCGAAGATCTTCTTGAGAAGGGCTATATAAGGCCGAGCGCATCACCTTGGGGCGCTCCGGTTTTGTTCGTCAAGAAGAAAGATGGATCGTTCCGACTTTGTATCGACTTATCGAGAGTTGAATAAAGTCACGATCAAGAATAAGTATCCGTTGCCGAGGATTGATGATCTGTTGGATCAACTGCAGGGAGCAAAGGTCTTTTCCAAAATCGATCTGAGGTCTGGTTACCATCAGCTCAGGATTCGTGAGGAGGATATTCCGAGGACTGCATTCCGAACGAGATATGGTCATTACGAGTTCGTAGTCATGCCATTTGGACTTACCAATGCTCCAACAGTTTTCATGGATCTAATGCATCGATGTTTCCACCAATACTTGGATAAGTTCATAGTGGTCTTCATCGACGACATTTTGATTTATTCCCCGAGCGTGGAAGCTCACGAGGAACATCTTCGGATTACTTTGTCAGTCCTTAGACAGAATCAGCTATATGCAAAGTTATCTAAGTGTGACTTTTGGATCAAGGAAGTGGCTTTCTTAGGCCATGTGATCAATGAGAATGGGGTTATGGTTGATCCCCAGAAGATTGAAGCAGTAGCAAATTGGAAGCGGCCTCAAAATGTGAAGGAGGTGCGCAGTTTTCTTGGACTTGCTGGATATTATAGACGGTTCGTGGAGGGATTTTCTAAGATCGCTCTACCTATGACCGGTTTGCTCCGCAAAGTCCACAAGAAGTTTATCTGGGATGACAAGTGCGAGGCTAGTTTTCAAAAGTTGAAGCAGTGTTTGACCTCTGTACCAGTGTTAGCGCTACCGGAAGGAAATGATGGTTATGTGGTCTATAGTGATGCTTCAAAGAGTGGTTTGGGATGTGTGTTGATCCAAAGAGGCAAGGTTATTGCATACGCATCTAGACAATTGAAAACCAATGAAGCAAACTATCTGACGCATGATTTGGAATTAGCAGCGGTAGTTTTTGCGCTAAAGATTTGGAGACACTATCTTTATGGTGTAAGATGTCAAGTCTTCACCGATCATAAGAGTCTCAAGTACGTGTTCACTCAGAAGGAGCTGAATATGAGACAACGTCGCTGGTTAGAGCTACTCAAAGACTACGACATCGAGTTGTTGTATCATCTGGGCAAGGCTAATGTAGTAGCCGATGCATTGAGCCGGAAGACGCCGCACGAGACTGTAGTGGCTCTACTTACTGCTCAGACCAAGCTGAACCAAGAGTTGTGCGAGATTGAAGTCTTGTACGATCAACATCAAGGATACCTGAGTATGCTTGAGATTCAAGCTACGCTACTTGATCAAATCAAGGAGAAGCAGGTTGATGATGTAGTCATTGTGAAGCTAAGCAGTGAAGTGATGGAAGGGAAAGCTCCCGATTTCGTGATTCAGGAAGATGGATCGCTATGGTTTCAGAACCGGATCTGTGTGCCTGACGTTGATGGTCTTCGCCATTTGGTGATGAAGGAGGCCCATTCGTAAGCTTATTCTGTACATCCAGGCTCTAGCAAGATGTACAAGGACCTCAGAAAGAAATTCGGGTGGCCCAACATGGAGTGGGATGTAGCAGAGTTTGTGGCGAAATACTTGACTTGTCAGAAGGTCAAGATAGAACACCGCATACCAGGTGGTGAGTTACTACCTCTTCCAGTGCCAGAATGGAAATGGGAGGATATTGCTATGGATTTCGTCACGGGGCTGCCAAAGACTCAAAGTCAAAAGGATGCTATATAGGTAATCATTGACAGGCTCACGAAGAGTGCTCACTTCGTGGCTATCAAGTCAACATGGGGAACCCAGAAGCTATCTGAAGTGTTTCTACACGAGATTGTCCGTTTGCATGGTACTCCAAAGACCATTGTATCAGATCGAGATGACCGATTCATGTCAAGATTCTGGAAAGAATTACACAAGGCCATGGGAACCGAGTTGAGATTCAGTACTGCATTTCATCCTCAGACGGATGGACAGTCTGAGAGGACCATCCAGACCTTGGAAGATATGCTAAGAGCTTGTGTACTCGATCGTCCGACTAGTTGGGAGAACAGCCTGAGTCTGATTGAGTTCACGTACAACAACAGTTGGCATGCTACCATTAAGATGGCTCCATTCGAGGCTCTGTACGGTCGAAGGTGCAGATCTCCGATTTGTTGGGATGAGAATGCCGACAAGGTTCTGCTCGGACCAGAGTTAGTCGAGAGGACTGCCTCGGACATTGCTTTGATTAGACAAAGGATGTTGACAGCTCAGAGTCGACAAAAGTCTTATGTAGATCTGAAGCATAGGAAAGTCGAGTTTGAGGTTGGTGACAAAGTGTTTGTCAGAGTATCGCCATCAAAGGGTGTGTTTAGATTTGGTAAGCGTCGAAAGCTTAACCCTCGCTACGTGGGACCATTTGAGATCCTTGATTGAGTGAGGTCTCTAGCGTATCGTTTGACATTGGCGCCATCGGCGCATCCAGTGCATAACGTGTTCCACGTATCCTTGTTAAGGAAGTACGTGCCTGATGAGTCTCATGTGCTGAGTTATGAAGACATCGAGATTCAGACAAATGGTACCTACGAGGAGATACCGGTGCGTATTCTCGAACGCCGTGAGAAGCAGTTACGGAACAAGGTGGTACCATTGGTACATATTTTGTGGTCCAAGTCAGGAACTGAGGAGGTTACTTGGGAAACCTGGGAGACTGAGGAGGATATGCTTAGACTCTTTCCCGAGCTGTTTTCGGCCTAGTTTCACGGTCGAAACCTTTTTAAGGGGGTAGTGTTGTAACGCCTCGCTTTTTTTAGGTTATTCGGCCAAGTTTCGGGTCAAAACTTATTTTAAGGGGGAGGTGATGTAATACCCCTCCATTTTAGTAAAGATTATTTTGGTAATTTTCCAAACTCTCATACTATAGTCGGATTAATTTCAGAGAAGTTCAGACATTCTGCAAAATGCTTGATCTCTGTAATATTTCCCTGAGTGGAATAAAATACATTCAACGTATTTTTGGGGTTTAGAATATTTGTTCGGATACGAATATATTTAACCCGGGGTTAAAAACCATGCCCATAATCCTTCCCAGACAAAGAGGACAAAAGGCACAGAAAATGGCCTTGAGCGCACCCGCGGTCAGTCCACCGCACCCCGCGGTGAAAGGCCAATTTCTGAGGCGGTCAGGTGGAGGTTCACCGCACCCGCGGTGAGGCCACCGCACCCCGCGGTGTCATCATTTCTTCTCTGCAGCGCCGGACTTCAGACGTCGCGTCGTCTTCGCCTCTGCAACTGTCCCATCCGGTCGTTGTAGGCGCCTACCATGAGTCACATGGTTTCTTGACCTCCTTGCTTGGGCTATGAAAGGAAAGGAGCTGGAGTGGAGTTGAATCATAACTCTCAAACTCTCTCTCTCAAATCTCTCATTTCCATTGTTACCGGAAAGCTCAAGCTTTCGCCGGAGTGTCGCCGGAGCTACCATAGGAGGAGAAGGTACTCTCCAAGTGGTGTTTGGAAGTGCAAGGAGTTTGGAAGTCGAAGCCCATCCTAATCGAATCCAAACGTGTCGATCACGGTGAGTTTTCGTCGTCGTCATGTCGCCGCTGTAGCTCGACCGCACCCGCGGTGTGTCTGGACTCGTGGTGTGGCTTTGGGCTTTGTGGTCTCGATCGAGGCTTCGTTCCTTCGATTTAGTTCGTCTTTCTTTAGATTCGTATATTTGGTTATCGAATCTAACTTAGGGTTCCGTTATGGGTCGTTTCGTAGGAATCCATAATCTGAGATCTGACCTCGTTTCGGACCCGGAAACTCGTTGTCGTTGAGCTTTGTTAAGCTTTGTCTAATCTAAGGCAAGTGGCGGTTCGCTCTTGCTTATCATTCCATATTTATATTAATTATCAATTGTGTTTAATTGTTAATTAATTTGGGAAGAATGTTGTTTTCGTCTGAGAACAATTTTGATAACTGTATATGATTTAAAAATGAATATTATAATAGGTTGTATATACTACTAGAAACAACGCTATTATATATATATATATATATGATTAAAATACATATATTATAATAGGTTGTATATATTGCTAGAAACAACGCTATTATATCTGTTATTGCCTAGATGACATTGATGTGGACTATTGCGTGTTTTAACTGTTTAGTTAGCACGAGTATTCGTAGGAACGCTATGTACCTTGCGAGGTTTAGTTGTTTCTTTATAACTGGTGCTATGTTGATTTTTCCCTAGTACTCTCTCTGGTCATGACCATGCCCTTACTCAGGGTTGGATTATCTCTTGTGAGGATATATCCCTTTTACATCTCTTGTGAGGAGATATTATAAAATCTTATAATGTAAATGTATGTTTTGGAATTAAATAAGATAAGTGTGATTAGGCACATAATTAATGAACCTTGGGCGAGAAGTACAACGTGGAAACTCGTCTGGGCTTCGATTAAAGTAAGTCCACCTTCCGAATCTGAATTCGCATTATGCGGTGAGGTTGGTCGTGGACCCAAATAGTCAAGTCGCTTTTAAACGTTTGCGTGAAACTTTAATGTTCCCAAACACTTGTCATACTTCCGATAAGACTCAATTCGTTGGAGTCTTCTCTTCATATTGTTTCCGTAAGGCTCAATCTTTCAGAGTCTTCTCTTGATCACTATTCTTTGGATATTTCCAGTAGAAGTATTGAGGTTTACTATCGTCATCGGCTTTCATTCGAGAAGCGATGGGTCTAACCTAATATGACTACTTAGAACCTTTCTGTTTAACCCTTGTATAGTCTTTCATTAGACTAACCAACCGGTTATATTCCCTTGCATGGTTGGCTGGTGTCATCCGTCTCATACGGAACATCAGGTAAACTGCAGTTCCATGAAGGCTAGAAACGACGGTGAAGGCAGATGGAATTTTTGAAGTGTTTTACCAAGGTTGAGATCCTAGGCCTGTGATCGCTAGATCAAGACTTTTGTGTCATTTACTGTATTAAGACTTCCGCTGTAATATATTTTGGTTGTATTTGGATTATGGATGTAATTCCGAAACTTTGATTTAATCCAATACTATGACATTTCGTATTATAAATGTTGTTTTATGATTTGTATAAACTGGTTAAGCCTTGGGTGGCTTCGGATGTGGAATCTGAGGTCACTGGCGGTGATACCTTTCAAGGATATATTTGGGGGTGTTACAGCCTCATATGGTGCCATCCGAATAGATGCATGCCAGCTGTTGTTATATGCAAACTCTGCTAACGGTAATTAAGCTTCCCAATCAGCTTTCCAGTCAAGTGCACAAGCCCGCAACATGTCCTCTAATGTCTGAATAGTCCTCTCAGATTCACCATCTGTCTGAGGATGATAGGCAGTGCTGAAATGTAGTTGTGTTCCAAGTGCTGCATGAATCGACTTCTAGAATCTCGAAACAAAACGACCATCCCGATCAGACACTATTGTTCTTGGGGCACCATGCAATCGCATCTTGACATCTTTCCCACCAGATTACAAACCCAAATTAACCTGAAGCTCTGATACTAGTTTGTTAGAACGGATTGAGAAAGACAAAAAAAAATAGTAAATGCAAAGAAAGAACAAAGATTTACGCGGTTCACTAATAGGGTGTTAGCTACGTCCACGGGAAGAAGGAGAACTGATTTTATTAGGGAGGCAGAAAACATAATTTCTTGAATATGGTTAGAGGCAAAGAAAGTAATTATAGATCTATTATCTACCCAAAACTGACTTGTTATGCAAGTAAATGGCCCAATTTGATAATTAAAGTCCAAAACCCAAATAAGGAAACAAAATAATCAAGGCAGCCCAATAGCCAAGATAGAACAATTTCAATGGCCTCTTTAACATTTTGGCATTCAATCACTAATTTATTCAAAAATGAAAATGCTATCAGAAAACGCTCCCAGAAAAAACACCACTCGAACCCTAAATTCTCATTCGCCGCCCACCTTCAACCTTGCCCATCTGCCTACTGATCTACTCGATCCTCCTCAGTTCGAGTATGATTTCGACCAAGCTTGCCCAGATCTGGTGTCCCCCCACCCAGACCCTGGTCTTCCCTAAAAAAAAGCGATTCGGAAATCCCTCAAAACGAACCCTCAAAATCGATCACCATCCCTCAACAACTTCCGGCCATGGGCGATTCGGTGGTGGTTTTCTCTCGCCGCCTTCGTCTTTGTTCGTCTCTTCCCTGTGGTTTGTGGGGCGGTTATATTCTGCTTCACCATCCTCTCTTGGTTCTGGAGAAGGGTTTGGAGCGTTTTTCTTCTCGTCTTACATTCTTCGTCGGATCCTGACCATGGGAGAACCCTTGTTGCTACTCGGCTCCGGTTTTCTGTCGGGAACTAGAGGAGGATTGGAGACGGGATCTCTGGGTTTGGTCCCTTCCTGCACCGCCTGAAGGCTTGCTACCTCTGCTCCTCCGGGTTGTTGGGCGCTGCTGCTAGAGCGGTGGACAAGGCGAGTCACCCCTCTCATCTCTACGGACTAAGGTGCTATCCCTCCTCTCATACCTTCCTTCCTCTCTTGTTCTTTCTTTTGGTTCCTAGATTACCTCGTTTATGCAGATATCATTACTTGATTTTGACTAAAAATCCTGTGATACCTCTATTACTCACTGCTACTTATTTGCTTTGGTGCTTTCTGTGGCTTTTCTTATCTGTGAGTGTGATTATACTGGCTTGTCAGTTATCTAATCTCATGGACAAATGGATATTACCTATGAAGGAGGTGTTGTGTACACCTTCTGGTGTTCCTAGCCCCTCCTCCGATGGAAAAACTTTGTGTCTTGAACTCACACTTGTGAAACCTTATGAGGCCACCCCTCTCTTGCTGAATAACTCCACTTTGGGAAAAAAAATCTGAGACTCACAGTCTCCCTTTTCTTGAGAAATCTGTGTTGGCTATGTATCTATTGCCTTCGTACAGCTAATGTGCTGCTTTATTTACTGGATTTTCCCACATATTAATTTGCCCTTGGCAGCTTTTAACTTTAAAATTGAACCTGTCTAGCTTCTCTGTCATTTTGGTGGCTTTCTCTTGGTGTTCTCATCTCTATGGTGACACTAAGACTGATCTAGACTTGAGTATCTGGCTCTCTGTGAGTTTAAATCTTGTTCTTCAGATGAATATGAATAACTGGATTGACTGGTTAGCCTTGTGCTCTTGCTCTCTGGTTTCTGAATCTTTGCTTAACTGCCTTATGTTCAATCCTAGATACTCCTTTGTTGAGTTTCTGATAACTACTCATGATCCCTACAAGTTGAACTGCCTTTTCTGCAAGGTCTTCCCTTGTTTCAAGCCTTTCTGGTTTGTTATATCTATCTCCTTCTTGTTTTTCAGATTGCTGGTTTGTCCCTTGCTTTATCACTTCTGGACAAATTTGACTAATTTAAACATCTTGAACTTCTTACAGGAACAAGTAAAGCTTGAACAAAGTCTCAACCAAATCCTTGAAGGAGATTATAGGACACTACATGGAGAAAACCTTGATCTACTGAAACAAAATATTCCACTGAACCCTATGTGTGTTGTATACAAGTTTGTATCTATATATGATGTTTTTTGGAACAATTCTTGCCATATACTGGCCTTTTACATCTGGAGTCCTTTTAGGATACACCAGCAATTTGAAATTATCAAATTTACATCTAGAGTCCTTTGTGGATACACCAGCAAAAAAACTTGCCATATAATGGCCTATCGCATCTGGAGTCCTTCTTGGATACACCTAAATGATTCAACTAAAATAGAGGACCTCAAACCTCCATTAACTGTTACATCTATTAGAATCATCATTCAAATAAGAAATAAAAATAAGTCCCCTAAATGTCTTATGATATGGGACAAAATTAAAAGTGGGTTTTTATGAAGATCACAACTTGGAACTAACATGGAATTGGAAAGAAAACATTCTGGACGGATGTTGAATCTTTCTGTAAAATTGAACGTATTCAATTAATTGCACTCTTTGAAACAAGAAAAAATAGAGAACCAAGTGAAAAAGTATGGAGAAAAGCGGGATTTGACCAATTCTTCTGTGTCCCGGCTACAGGTTTCTCGGGCGATATCTGTGTTATGTGGAAGACCTACCAACTTACAAATGAAATCCTAGAAATAGACCAAATTGATACAAGATTCATAAGTATCAAGTACACGAACCTGCTCACAAACATAAAACTTATGCTAATCCTCACATATGCTCCACCAAATGAATCTGGAAAAAATGCGTTTTGGGATGGACTAATCTTGTTTATTAAAATTTGTTCTCTACCGTGCATTGTTATGGGAGACCTCAATGAAATACAAGACCCTACTGAAAATTTAGGTGGTGTAATACCACCCTTGACAAAATTTACAAGACTTCGACATTTTAAGAATGAATGTGAACTTTTGGACACCCCTTTCCAAGGAAACACCTTTACTTGGCGAAAAAACACAACAGAAATAGACAATATATATGAAAAAATGGATAGGGCACTTATTCATCACCAGATCCTTCAATGGTACCCTGATATCTATACTAAACACTTTGCTTTTACAACCTCAAACCACTGCTCCATCTCTATTGAGCTTGACACAACAATATCCTTTAAAAATCAACCTTTTAAATTTGAAAAAATCTGGATGACTAGAAAAGACTTTAGAAATGTGGTTAAACAAGCTTGGAGAACAAATTATCATGGATCCAGATTGTATAATCTGGTATCCAAAACAAAATTACTCAAAAAACATGTCAAGATTTGGAATAAAAATACATTTGGCAATGTATTTACTCAATTACAAAATATTAAAAACAGCTTTCTGAAATCCAAACTGAGATCTGTACGCATCCTACTAATGATCTCATTAAAAAACAGATAAGGATCATAGAAAAAAAAAACTCCTTTGTTTCCAAAAAGTTTTCTGGAACCAAAGAGCTAAAGTTAAACACATCAAATTAACTGATACGAATGCTAGCTATTTTCACAAAGTAGCAAGTGGAAGAAGAAACAGAAAAATCATAAAAGAAATTAAAACCCAAGAGAGAACAAGCATTACTGGAGAAGAAAACATTAGAAACGAGATCAGAAATGATTTCATTAAAAAGGTTTAAAAGTGAGGATCTGAATCAAAGACTACTCCAAGATAATCTTGAGTTAATCCACTCGGAAATCTCTATAGAGGACAACTTAGAATTAACAAGGAACGTATCTAATGAAGAAATTAAGAAGGCTGTTTTTAACATAGGCCCAGATAAATCACCGGGCCCTGATGGAATGACAACAGAATTCTACCAAAAATATTGGGATATTGTAGGTCCCTCTGTTATTCAAGCAGTTAAAAGTTTCTTCCTCTCAGGGAAGTGGCTCAAACAAATAAACCACACATTTATCTCTTTAATCCCAAAATGTGACAATTCAAACTCTACTAATCACTGCAGACCTATCAGTCTATGGTCCATAATTTATAAGATCATATCAAAAATCTTAATGACTAGACTTAAACAGACTATGGAAAAATTAATCCACCCCCTTCAGGGAGCTTTCGTTGCAAATAGAGTCATTCAAGATAATATCTTGATTGCTCATGAAATCTTTCACTCTTTCAAATCGAAAAAAGGAACTGAAGGGTTTATTGTCCTAAAATTAGACATGGAAAAAGCTTATGATAGAATTGAATGGAATTTCATTTTTAAAACCATGGAAAAATTTGGATTTCATGAAAAAATTATCAACTGGATCAAAGAATGCATAACAACGGTTTCTTTCTCAGTTCTTGTTAACAACGGGCCAACAAAAATATTTAAACCCTCAAGAGGGCTCAGACAGGGCGACCCCCTTTCCTATTTATTTTAGGATCTGAAATCCTCGCAAGAAAACTACAACAAGCTTCTGAAAGATCTCGAAACCCCCTAGGTTTCAAAATCACTCAACGAGGATCAAGAATTCCTTTCCTGGCTTTTGCGGATGACATTGTTATCTTCTCAAAAGCTAAACAAGAAAACTGCAAGGAAATAAAGGATATTGTAGACGAATACTGCAAAATATCAGGACCAAAAGTCAATTTTCATAAATCGGCTTTCCAAGTCACGAAAAATGTCACCAACTAGAGGAAATTAGCGATACAAGGGACTCTCACAATCACAAATATGATTTCCCTCGACAAATATCTTGGTTGCCCTATTATTAATGGTAGAGTCAATTCAAACACCTTTGCTGATCGACTTATTAGTACACAACAACAATTGTCTAAATGGAAAGCAAACTCTCTCTTCCAAGCAGGAAGAACAACACTAATAAAAGCCAATCTGACATCGAGACCAAACTACCTTATGCACAGCTTTATGTTGCCTACTCACACACATAATGAACTTGACAAGCTAAACAGATCTTTATTTTGGAACAAAGATAGCTCCTATAAACCACTTATAGGTTGGGAGAAGGTTTGCAAACCAACACGACAAGGTGGCCTTGGAGTGAGAAAATCAAAAGACATGAATAAAGCATTACAATTCAAACTCTTATGGAAAATTCTAGTTGAGCCTAATAATTATTGGGTCAAAGTAGTTTCTGAAAAATACTTGAAAACAAAACATATATTTCATTACAAGAGAAAAGGAAATTGTTCTTGGCAATGGTCCATGATTGAACTCCTGGAGGAATTCAAATCTGGACTAATCTGGCAAGTTGGCAATGGCAGAACAATTAAATTCTGGACGGATAATTGGATCTCTAAAATCCCATTATGTAATACCATAACCACACAGTTAATCCTTAATAAGGATGCCTTGGTAGCGGATTTTATGCTACCAAATAAAACTTGGAACAAGGACCTAATAGAACAATGCTTACCACATGACCTGACAAAAAAAATAATTTATATACCTATACCTCTAAATGATATTCATGACAGAATATACTGGGAATCTAGCAAAAATGGCTGGTTCTCAACGAATTCCGCTATGGAGTTAATCAACAAAAACAAGAGATACACTGCCTATGATTCTTCATGGATTTGGAAGATGGACACGTATCCCAAAGTTAAAAACTTTATCTAGAAAATAATGAAAAATGGACTTCCGACCAAAGCTAGACTAGCAGAAAAAGGGGTCTCACTCCCCCAGGGCTGCATCCGGTGCAATGCTCTTTTGGAGGATTTGAACCACCTCATTTCCAGTGTAACCATACCCTAAAAACAATAGAGAAAATGAATCATCATACCTGTGATATCATTAGATCCATATACATTGGAAATAAAAAGATCAATGAAATAATCGAGGAAATTCGACAAAAAACTGAGAAATCACAATTCATAGATCTCTTGGTCTCCTGGTGGGGAATTTGGTTTTACAGAAACCAACAAAGCTTTGGAAGAACAAATGATGATACCAATACCATTAAGGATGTACCAAGTTACATTAAAAAACAAATTGAGAATTGGAACAAGACGAAGAACTGGAATCCTGACTGTTTGGAAGATGTCAAACAAAAACAAAGGAGAATGGACAATGCTAGACGACCAATAAAGAAATGGAAAAAACCTCCAGATAACATAATTAAAATAAATACAGATGGATCCACCAAATCCAATGGGGACTCTAGTTTTGGCTACATCCTCAGGAACAACACGGGTAAACCAATTTTCCTTTTTGGGGAAAAATGTGGTAACTCAACCCCCCTAAAAACAGAAACACTTGCGGTAAGAGATGCCCTGGTAAAAGCCTCTGAGTTAGGCATTACTGACATTCATCTTGAATGCGACAACCTGATCATCGTGAATGTTCTCAATAAAATCTGGCAATGTCCATGGGATATAGAAATTTTAATTTCTGATATCTTATGTATTTTACAAATGTTTTCTTCAGTGCAAATTTCTCATGTTTTTCGAGAAAGTAATGCGGTGGCCGATTTCATTGCAAAGACGGTCGAGCGGCGCTCCTTGGAAGATATTCGATCTAGTTCAGAACTTATAATTCTCATCCGAAAGGATGTTATAGACTGAGAAACCGTCTCCTTTGTAGTTTTCAGTCTAATTTTGACCTAATAAAAAAAAATGGCCTCTTTAACAAATTTACATTGAAACTAGAGAGGTGATTTATCCTCCTCTACATCATGACATCAGAGACACATAAGAATCAATCACACCACAAGTAAATGATTTCTTCCTTGTGGGAAGACGTTTAAGGAGAAGGAGCCATTAGATTACGCTCCATTTTTTCGCTTGGGCTCGTTGCCAAAGGAAAGTACCCCATGATACTTTAGGCTCATTGTGTCTCAAAAGATCATAAATTTTCCCACAAAAAAGTTTCTCCCCCGGCGTAGAGAACTCTTGCGCATTAAACAGGAGTATGGGAATACCAGTAATTGACGCTGAAAGGTACAATGCCTTGTGGCCCCCAAACTTGTTAAGGTTTAACAAGTTGAATTGAAATATTTTTCTTATTTAAGTTTGTAATACCAAACATAATTAAGCTAATAATCCTAATATATCTAGCTTGAGTTTCAGTTACTCATTCAGCTTCAACTCCAATTCCTTTTTAGCCTGATATTTTTGCCTGATATTTTTTATAAGGTCTTGATCGTCTGATTCGATCGATCAAACCGCTCTACATCTAGACCGGATATCGTTGGCCCACAAAGGAGTAGACCAACCGAACGTGCCTAAGCTTTGTTTATACGGAGTAGCTTATTTACTTTCAAAAGATTAGTTTGACCAAGTGTTTGTTAGGCAAAGATGTTATAATGTAATAAATCGTATTGCTAAGATAATTATTAGATCAAGATAAGCTTATACTAAGCTGATATATAAATAATTTTGCCAAACAGCAACAACGAAAATAAAACTTGCCAAACACATCCCCCAAGTCATACATTGAAGATAACATGAAGAAAATGTGGTATTGGAAAAATTGGTAATGAAGAACCGAAACTGATATTTCTTCTATTCTCCCTGATTTATGACTTCTTCAATGATTCAGAGAACAGCAGTAGACAAACAATCTTCAAACATCAACTTTCAGACTAACGAAAACATTCCGGTCTTACACAAACTAACGCAGTTTCAAACTGCAAACAAGAGCACTATGTGGAGTACCAGCTACACCACTAAAACAACCTTCTGAAAACTAACACCAGAAAAGGATAAATATTATAAATGGGAAGAATCCAGCCAAACTCTCTTCCCAATTTGCATCAAGTTTCTGAAGGCATCACCAGGTTATATTGGCAGTACACATTTGACCTTCCAAGGTCAACAAGCTTCTTCGCCTCTTCAAGCTTTGAATCTTTAACCAGATTATCGACAACCATCTGTAGCAAATCCTGATCCACCACATAGTATCTTCCAAGCATCCTCTTGCTCAGATCAAGAGCCAAAACAGAGTCACCATTCTCACAAAGAAGCCTAATGAGGGTTTCAAAAGTAAATGCAGTGGGGAACCGAACAGAGTCCAGTAATTTCCTGTACCACTTCTTGGCTTCTTCTAAATCCCCTTGATCACAAAACCCTTTAATCAAATGATTGTAAGTAACCGAATTAGGTTTCAAACCCCTGATGCTCAGCTCATGAAACAAATCAGCTGCCTCTAATACCATACCATCATTGATCATTCCCTGCAACTTAGCATTGTAACTCTTGATATCTGGAACCAAATCACCCTTCTTTTCTAACATTAATTCCCAAATTGTCTCCCCTTCATTAAACCCTTTTGTTGCATAAGCACCAGTTAGAATTGCATTAAAAGTAACCAAGTTGGGCTCCAACCCTTCTGTCTCCATCTGATCAACCATTGACATTGCCTCGTCCACCAAACCCAGCTCCCCAAGCACCCGAATCACAGTGTTATAGGACACAACATCCGGTTTAAACCCGAATTCTAAGGGGTACTTGTGGAAAATCTCAACAGCCCGTTGAAATTCCTTGGAGTGAAGAGCAGCACCAAGAAGGGCATTGAAAGCCATGGTTTTCCTCTCGCATTTTAGCTCAGGCAATTCGTCGAACAGTTTGTGGGCGTGCTCGAACATGCCAGCGTCACCATAGAGGGATATCAGACGGGCGGCATACCCTTCCCTGGTGATCTCAGCGTACTTCTTGTGGGCCTCGAGGATGTCTTCAATGGCGGAGAAGCACTTCTGCTTCGCCAGACGGTCGATGGCGTAGGAGTAGACGTTAGTCTTACACCGGAAGTAGTAGGATTCAGATCGTAGCTTCAACTTGCTGGCCATAACCTCCACGTCGGGTTCCTTGAAGAGCTCGTTCGTGGAGGGGGATGGTGGACGGCGAGGTTTCCCGGCGGCGGGGGACGCCGTAGCTATGGTGGGCCTGGTGGTAGACCGCCGCTGAGATTGCCATATCCGACGGAGCTGGTTGCACACACTAGACATGTTCGGCCCAATGCGAGTTTCTGCCTTCTCTTTTATCTAATCCATACTTAAATATAGGGTAAATGCATAAAGCCAAACCTTAACAAATCACCCTTTATGAAAAGATTTGCATAAAACATCCGTTTATTTATATTTTGTTACAAACAATCATCCATATCCTAACTTTTTTAATTATCATATTACATATACTAAGGAAGGATCATATGAGCATAGTTTTTATGATACAAACAAGAGCATGCATCAACGTCGTCCAATTTTTTTAATCCAAAGGCTGATATTTTATCCCCTATTTTGTCTCATTTAAGTGATTAGGGATATAATGGTAATTTAAACAAAATTTGACAAAACCTTCATTCTTTCCATTCCCTTTCCTATTCATCGTGTCTTCTATTCATCGTCTCCCCCACCCACTCCTCCTTCCATGTCTTCTATTGCAGCCTCGTGAACTCATCGTCCGCTCTTTCGTCTCTTTCCGACGAGTTGATTCCTCTGACCTCCTTTACATCTTTGCAATTGAAGTTTTCGTTGATCCAAGCAAAGATGTTGATAGGCGAGCTATGCTATGGCGTTGTTGGACAAATAAGTCGTCTCCTCGGTGTCATGATAAGTTATTGGACGAACAACAATCCGAATTAGGCGTTTTCGTCAATAAGTTTAACAACACCCGAGTTTGTTTCAATTTTGTTGGATTGGGTTGGATATCTTCCTTGATGCACGCATTCCTCTCCGTTTTTGTGTTATGCACTCAACCTATTTGATGAAATGCCTCAATGGAAGTATTGATTGCTGTCCCGGTTTCGATCCCTTAAGCTTCCAAATCGGTGAATTTAGCTTCATAAATTCTGTATAAATGTGTTAATCAAGTTGAGCTGAGCTGAGATTAATCAAGTTATATCAACGCCAGAAGATGCAGAAAAACCAAGTGAATCACTGGGGTGGAGTGCATAACTTCATTTGGTATCTTTGTGTTTTTAGGTCCCTGCATCCCCAGCAGACGATCAACTCGTCAATAAAAATGGCAACCTGCTTGATATTTTTATGGCGGTGTCGTTTCATCGACATGATCTGATAATTGACTTATTGTGTTATATGAAGTATTGAGGATTCTAGCTGCCATCAGTAGTTATCTTAGTACTCATGCGAATTTATGATGAACTAGTATCTGTAAAGATTCCATTTTGAGGTTGGTTTTTGTGTTGTCTGTTTGGTGTGACTGCAGATTGATGAGCTTGTTGTGCAAGTAGTCAAAGCTGAAGAAACCGTCAGGCAAGGGAGAAAGGAAATCGAGTCTTTTACTCGTGTCCTATCCGATTTGTTTTCCTCTCTAAAGGTCTGTTCAATGAATTCTGGCTGGTAGATTTTCTTTACCTTCATATACTTACTGATACGCGATTTTCCTCTTGTGTCGTTGCAGCCATGGGTTCCCAAGCTTCAAAAGGCAACTTCAGTTCAAAAGCAGCCAAGTAAAATGGAGTGTATTGATAACCTTGCAGTTCAAAGTCCAGAGCCGAGCAAAATGGAGTGTTTAGTTTCTCCCTCCCCGCTTGTGTCTTGGCGTGCAACCGACTGCATAGTTGAAATGGGTAAACAATTGTTTGCACTTACTCCTCTTCCAAGGCCGAAAACAGCAGCCTCCAAAGGCCAATATTTGTCTAAATCAGTAGCCTTGCAAAGGTTCAATTCCAGCGCTGCTGTGTTTCCTTCTTGTTTTAGTAATGCGGTAAACACTGCCAATGAGAAGAAACATGAAAGCTTGTTGAAGAAACAAACTTCAGAGGATTCTCCAGCCCATGTTGCCAAAAAGATGAAGACATATTCGCCAAAGTTTCTTAAAACAGACAACTCCTGTGTATTGACAACCCCGTGCCTGAAAATGTCTCCTGTAAGGTCTTGCAAACTACTGGAACCTAACAGTGGTTTCTCTAATAGGAACTTTGACAAAGTTTACAAGTCAACCCCTTTTCCACTCGGAAAACAATTGCTGAGTGAGTTACTCGAAGATGAGTCCTCTAGTAGCGAAGCTTCACAAGATATGGGTCTGAAATACTCAAGTTCCATCTTAAACCCTGTATTTAGTGTAGGCAATGGAAAGAAAGCATCAGATGCATCACCAGCATGGTGTATGTCACCACCCAAAACATGTGTTCTCATGGATCCATCAGATGATAAATCGTTTAAGGATGATCTCTTGGGTGATAAGCCATTCAAGGAAGATGAATTTGAAGAATTGTCTGGTGTCTTTAACCAGCATATGACCCTTGGTAAGGGCTTCTTTACATCTACATTTTTTTTTTCTCTCTATTTTCCAGTTCCTTTATGACTGATCAACTTGTTATTTTTCAGCGAGTTGTGGAAGAAGACTTCCTCCTAATCCTATTGTAGAAAGCACACCAATGTGGAAGGAACATCATAGCACATCATACAAAGGAAGGCGCCCTGGTGAAAACACGTTGAAGAAGGAGCTCTGGGTGAGATTTGAAGCTGCAACAACAAATGATGGCCTTAATCTGAACCTAGCCTTCCCCAAAGCGCAAAATCACAAAGGGTTCCTTGACATGCTTGAGGAAGCTTCTTGAAAAGAGAGAGTACAGAGTACTACAACCAGAGCAAGACATTAATGTTGACTGTTGAGGAATGTTCTGTTCTGCTATTTTGTTTTTGGGAGTAAGATACTGATTACTTTCAGAGACATCCTGAGCAAACACTCCAATTTTCAATCTCAGGAATAGTTGTTCAAGATCATTGTTGTTGTTACTTGTTACATGTAAAAATAGTATCACTCTTATTTTTCCTTGTTCATGGAAAAAAGATATATTAATTTCATCTGTCCATTTGTTGCCTTCTCTTTTTTTAAGAACTCCCAAGGTTTGTCTGGCTCTGCTTCACTGAGAAGTATATCCAGAAACTACATATTTCATTCAAAACATATCTTACAATACCAAAGTAGTAGATGAAGACACAAGAGTTTACTCTTGCAATGATATTTTGCAGGTTTATGAGTTTTCTCTTGCAGGTTCATGAGTAAACTCTTGCAGGTTCATGAATTTATTCTTATAGGTTCATAATTTTTTTTACAGGTTCATAACATTTTTTGCACGTCCATAAATTTATCATGCGTGTTCATGAGTTTACTCTTGCAGTTTACCAAGTTCATGAATTTTATAATGCAGGTTCATGAGTTTACACTTGCAGGTTCATGCGTTTACACTTGTAGGTTCAAGAGTTTTTTTCTTGCAGGTTCATTAATTTTTTTTGCATGTTCATGAATTTTATCTTGTAAGTTTATGAGTTTATCAGGTTCATGAATTTCATATTGCAGGTTCATGAGTTTACACTTGCAGGTTCATGAGTTTACACTTGTAAGTTCAAGAGTTTTTTCTTGTAGGTTCATTAATTTCAGCCTATAAGATAAAACCCATGAACCTGCTAGTTAAAATTCATGAACCTACAAGTTAAAACTCATGAACCTAAAAGATAAAACTTATTAAACTACAAGATAAAAAACTCATGAACCTACAAGATAAAAAAACTCAAGAGACCTCAGAAAACACCCATGAACCTGTAAAACAAAATTAATGAACATGTAAGACAAAACTCATGAACCTGCTAGTTAAAACTCATGAACCTTAGAAAAATCTCATAAACTTGTAAAATAAAACTCATGAACCTATACGCCATAACTCATGAACCTACAAGTTAAAACTCATGAACCTACAAATTCAAATGCATGAACCTGCAAGGAAAAAACTCATGAACCTGCAAGATTATTGGCTTAAACTTCTCTTGTAGGGTTTATCAACCTCTAAAATGTAGCCTATGAGGGATTTGAACCCACATCCATGTGCATAAACACATTGCACTACCATTTGAGCTAATAGGCTATGACAACCAATACACAATTTCAGCCTTTTGTCATTCAAATTTGTATGCAGTCACAATTTCAAGTTTAGCACAAAGAGCTCACGGACTTGAGACTAATCTACAAATACTTCACTTCTTATAGAATTACTGAATCAAAATTCAGCAACAACTTGAGCTTTATGCAGCATATCATGACATCAAGCAGAATTTCTTGAAGGATTACCTCTTTGGCAGTAACCCATGTTGTAGGGAAACACTTCCTTTTCATATGCTGGGTATTCCTTTGCGTGGAACCTGCCACCATTAATCTTTCAGTCAGTATACTATTCACAAATCACACTACAACAGTCAATAGAGAATGGTTTAGATTTGTATTATGTGAGATTGACTAGAGGGATTCAATTACAGTATTCCTAGCCTTCCAGATTCTTTGGCAATGAATATATGACCATGAAACAAGTCATAGCGACTTAGAGAAACATCCAATCCCACAATAGGCCCACAAGAAGCAATCATTTCAAACAAGAACACAAGGTAAGAATTTATTTCCTGAAATTTCATAAAACAAGGAAATAGTATGTTAACAATTCAATATGTAGAGCAAACTAGTGATAGACACCATTAACATCAGTTCTTGTTCATACCTGACTTATAAATCGCCTGCCATAAGGAGTCCTGGTGAGCTCACAGTGGTTTTCATCGGTGAAAGTACCGGTCAAACTCGACCTCTCCATGAATATCTGCCTCGTGCACTTGCGAGCATCCTCGGGCTTGTAACAGGAGAAGTTGACAAGGTAAACGGGGCGAGGGCGCGTGAGGAAGTATATGGTTGCCAAGAACACCAAGAGGGTTGAGCAAAGGATCACATAAATGAGGTTGTATTGGAGGTGTTCCCATAGATCATGAATATCCTTAACATAGAAAGTTGAGAGCTGGGCTGCAATTACCACAAAGAGAGGGGACATAAACAAAAATATTCCATGGGTGATAAGGTTATGGTAACCAAGTTTGACATACTTCAGCTTCACAGATTGCTTGAAATCTGGCAACTTTCTTGAATTTGACTGCTGCTGAACTATGGGGGCATTAGGACCTGAGTCACTCATATTTTTTCACCTTTCAACCCAATTTGAGGGCTGTCAAAACTTGATAGGTAAGAAGAAATCTCTCAATTGGCTGAAAAAGGAATTTAGGTTTCAAAGGCGCCTAAAAGAAGCAATTATGGGGAGGAATTAAAACTCAAAACATCCCCATCATGCAATGATGTTACGTGTGACTACTTTTCCCTTCTGGGTAGTTACAAAAATTCTGAATTTCTCTCAAGCGTATCCAAAGACCTCAATTATATGAATGAAATCGGGAAGAAAACCCCCAATTTCAAAGCAACCTGCGCAGTCAAACACAAAATGGAAATGAGCATTACATCAAACACTTGGTCTGCAACAAGAATTGGCACCAGAAAAGTGTGCATCTCAATTTTCAACACAACAACAAGAACAAACCCATCGCCCTATTATCGCTTTCACACAATTGACATTCACAGTTTCTAAAAGAAACGCTCCTCTCGTCACAAAAATCGGATGCAACCACAGTAGGAGCCTAACTTCCAACCACAGTAGGATCCTTCATGCTTGAATCAGAGTAGAAACTTAAAAAGCTCAAAAACTCGTAACAGACTCTGCAAAGTTCAAAACCCTAACTTACAGATCTATAGCATTAAATGCTTCAACATCACTAAAAACATTAAATCTCCACCAAAATTAACCCTAAATCGAAGTATGTACTTGTTTTCGTTAAATCGAAACCCTAATATCTCCGTACCTTCATCGTATTCGTCGATGTATATTCCTGTGTTCTTCATCTCGTCGGACGACGACATCTTTAAGCTTCTTGCTTTGTTTTCTTCAAAAGGAATCAATTCTTCACAGGATTCGTCGGACGATTCGAGCGAGAAGTTGAGGGTTCGGTTGAGTTTCTTTGAGAGTGTTTTGAGAGCGCTTTGTGCAGATTGTGTGAGCAAATGAGCGCATTCTTGTCTTTTGGCCTGTTTTAAATGGAAGGGTATTTTCGTCTTTTACTAGCCTTTTGCCTTAAATTGCAAAAATGCCACCGTGTAACTACTTGTTAGGAGCTTGCTTTTTTTGGGTTGATTCTCTTATAATCAATCTGGGTCGTTGATCTCCTTCATCCAATGACTGTTATTAGTGCTTAGTTTTTATCTTAAGGGGGTTATGTGTGTGAGCGGGCCTCTACGTATACTAAAATATCAAAATAAACTTAACATTTTTTATTGTTTTTTTGTGTACTCTTATGCGAACAAAATAAACACCTCAAATCAAGAAATGTTACGAGTGTAAACTGTAATGGACCCAAAATTTGTCCAAAACCTAGACCGAACCAAAATAATCCATTTCATTCTAGTTCCGATTTGGACAAAACCACTTTGGTCTCAATTAAGGACCGTGTGATTATTTTTTTCTTTTTTTATCCATTCTCTTAATGATTTTGAAGATGTAAAAATAATAATATTATCAAATTCTATTTAATTCATATTTACCTTTTAAGTAGAAAATATTAATATAATTAAATTGTGGAACAGATCATGTGATAATGATCACTCTCGTGCGAAATGCAAATGATTCACCTACGACATAAAATATATGCAAATTCAGACAAAAAATATGAATTAGAGGAATTTATGCAAAAGTATATGTGCTTTAAAGTGTATAATTTTTTGCCTAAATGTGTATATATATATATATATTACAGTGTATGTGCATAATTTTTTAAGTGTACAAATTATGAACTAAAATTATATCTAAATTGAATTATTTGATAAAATAAGGGTTGGGGTGGTTGTTTGCAATAAATTATACATAAAGGGTGGTTTTATACAAGCTTTTTTTATAAAGGATGATTTGTTGCAAACAAGTGCAGATAAGGGGTGGTTTTATGCTTTTATCTCGTAAATGTAAGCAGTCTAATTTTATAGTAACCCATCACACACTTGAAGATCTAGAACACCTATTTTTTAAGTATCCTTACCTTAAATAGATGTTACATAATATTGAAAAATTTAACAGGAGAAAACTTCAACATCTGCCACACATCAGATTTGTCCACAGATCTACACTAGGACATCTAACACCTCACTAGACTCATATTTTCTTTGGTGGATGATTTTGAGACACCGAAATTCCATCATTTTCCGTAAACTTGATAATCAACACAACGTTATCCCCTTTGACCAGGCCCTTCTCTTGTATCAAGAGTGGATGTCTACAAATTCAGTTCTTCACAATGACCTTCCAAGGAGAAATTAGAGGGATCGGCTTAATAATAGAATTTGGAAGAAAATCACAGCCAGACTGGATTAGATTGAATTTTGATGGATCGAAAAAAGATAATCAAAATTCTCATATAGGTTTCTTTATTCAAAAATTAGTCTCTTTAAATATCAAGTAATTGATTATATATGGAGATAATTTGAGTATCATTAAGGCAATCAAGGGAATTTGGAAAGTACATTAGGAAATTAGAACAATCAAACTAGATATAAGATCCCTATTTAACTACCTTGATGTTGTCCGAGTTTTTCATTATTACAGGGAGACGAATTAAACAGTTGATTACCTTGCTACCCATGGCATCAGTCCAACAATAGTTAGGAGTAGTATCTGTCCACTCAACACCACTAGTGATTCATCTTTAGATATATATATATACTGCTAGACAAGAGTTCTTCCACATGCAATAGAGACGTGAGCTTTTCTATCGATCAAAAAATTGTGAAAATCATCCTTTATGATGATCAGGCCTTCTCTTTACTTGAAAGGGAGCCTAATGTTTGCATTGTATAAAAAAAGAATAAGAATAATCCAGTATCTTACACGAGTTTGGAAAATATAAAGTTTATATTTAACGATAAATTAACTTTATTATATAAATTATTATTAACTAACATGAATACAATAATCTAATGATTAGGTTGTTTTAGGATGCTAAAAATATATGAAAATATTAGGTTGTACAAAAAATAAAATAATATATGTTATTAAAGTAAGGATTATATTGCTAAAAAGGGTTTCTTTTGTACATATGATAATGATTATTCGATTAAAGGTAAAGTTTTGATGGCATATAAAATATTGATATTATTATTAATTATAACATGTTCCTTATCATCTATAATCAAATCTTTGAAACTTTTTTTTCACATAAGGTAAGATAATTTGGAAGAATAATGTTAAAATATAAATAAAAAAGGTAAAGTAATATATAATAAATGTGAAGGATGAAAAACTAATTGGTAAAAAAAATGTACACGTGATATAACTAAATAAACAAAAATATGAAAAATTAGTCCACATTAAGTATCATATATAGACAAAGTAGTTGGACTTTAGTATTGGATATAGACAAATTTAATTAGAGAGAACATAAAATCTAATACGAAGACGAACTCTAAGATGGATCTAATATATAAATTTGGACTATTATTGTTGGGATAAAAAATAAATTATAAAATTACAAATTTAAATGAAAATGAAAAATTAACCTAGGATGTTTTGTGGCTTATTACTTACAAATTTCATATAATTAAAGTTGAATTTGTAGATCATGATAAGAATAACAACCATAACTAATATAAAATGTATGTTTCTAAGATATATATTCTTATAATAATTTGTTTAATATATATATCATAAAATATATATTATCCTTTATAGCTTTCATTATATCTAATTTGATATCTTGTAATGAATCTTGTGTTACACTCTCGATTTATACCGAAAATATTACACGCAATGACCTCATAATCTAGTATATGAAGTCATTCCAAGGCTTAAATCACATTAATTTTTTGGATTGTTACATCTTGGAGAATATAGTATATAACTATATATATATAATTGAGGTAAGTTGTATAAGTATAATATTTGGAAAGTCTAAATATGGAGCGTAAGTGAATATAAAAAAATGTGAAGGATGAAAGAGTAATTGGTTAAATAAATTTGTCTATGTGACATAGCTAAATGGATGACATATAGAAAATATAATTATGGCTTTAGTATATATATATAGATATATAGATAAAACGAGGAAAGAATTTCATAAGAATAATTTCACCCGTGAGAACGTGTGGATGATGTACATTTAGAACAAAGTTTGTGCACATCGACAACAAATTGTGTTTTTTTTTCTTTCAAAAATATCTTTTTTGTAATTAATGGGTTTTTGAGCAATTGTGTCTAAAGGATGTTTTTGTAATAATGAAATGTAATATAACTTTTAGTATCTTTTTTGCAACTTCAGCAATTGTGCATTGATCGTTTCAATACTAGGTCGAGAAAGTGATCTCTAAAACTTTCAAGTTTTGCAAAATTGATCAAATATAGGCTAAAACTAGCATAGTGTAGCACATACACTATGTCATTCTATAGGAAAATTTAAATACTATAACATTAAAATGCATTAATGTTCATAACAAATGTCATTCTATAGGAAAAACAACAATGATCGAAAAAAGTCACAATGGTTATCTAAATCAAAGTTTGATGTTAAAAAGAAAACCTATTTAGTTATCTTAAATCTTTTTTTATATAAAAATTAAATGGATATTATATAAAAGTATTAATCAAAGTAGAAAGGTTTCCATGTAACTACTTTCTAATGATATTATATAATTTTTCAAATTAATTTTGTAATATTTGTGGTGAGAAATAATTGTTTTTTAAAGGTGATGGCAAAATCTCTTCTATATGATAACAAATTTTATTTTTATCCTGATGGGATATATAATCATCATATTTTTAATATAAAATATTTGTCACAATTTACGTAATACTTTATTTTATCCCTCCATATAAATTAGAATTAAGATATTAGATTCTTTTAAAAAAATATAAGATGAAATGATTTATTTTTTATCTATTTGTTTACCTTTTTTTTAATTATCTCAATCTAATCTTTTAATACAATGATATTATACAATTTTACTTACCTCAATTGTTCAACTAAAGATTTTCTTATTTGATTTATAAATTTTCAAAACTACATAAAAAATTCCAGCCATTTTTAATGTACCTATGTTTCTTACGATACAATTCTCTTCACTTTCCTGTTTTCGATAAAAGAAAGATGGATATCTTTTAATATTAGTTACATATTTTTACAATGTTTAATTATTTCTTTTACATAGTCTAAATGAATCTTAACTAAAATTTAATCATATTATGCAAGTAACTTAATCATAATAACCATTATAAGAAGTCTTGATTGCAACCTTCCTCCTTAAACAATCTAAAAAAATATACTCTTTCTTTTTTTGGTCAAATGAAATCTACTCCTAAGAAAAAAAAATTCATTCAAAGTTATATAAGTATGAAAACGAATGATAGCTTTTCTTGTAGTTCATTAATATTGAATTTACTAAGCGAACTACATACTTGCTAACAATGCGATAAATACAACGAATAAGTCTTACAATTTTTAAGATCAGTTAATGATAAGTTACTATATGTTAATATAAGTACGTATAACAAATATTTAAATTCTTGTTAATTGAATTACATATATAGTGTAAGTATTATTTAAAGCTTATATACATACTTTTATCAATTCTTATATGTGATATATATTTATCATTGAAAATTAAGCAATGTCTTGAAGCTACACGTACAATTTGTCATGCGGCCCATGACTATATATGTTAAAGTGGTATATTCATGCCCTTATATCGAGATTTGAAAGAGTACAATTATTGTGAAGATAAGATTTGATAAGGGTAAAATAAATTAATAAATGACGTAAATTATGTTAAAGTAGTAGACTGAAATTAATAATCATATTATTGATTACAGTAAATTGAGATTTCATGAGTTTATCATATATAAGTAGGTTAGAGTTTACGATAAAATTTAGCTATATAAAAAACCAAGAATTTTACATCAGTAATATTTGAAAACTTATTTCTAGAGCCACTACTCTAAATCCAAAATAACGTAAAAGTGATCATTTATGTTGTTGTATTTGGAAAACATATAATATGACATTGTAAAATGGCCAATTAGAAGCTAAAAAACACATTGTAGTTAAGATTTGGGAGGCTTCATATATTATATAATGGTAAAATAATTTGTTTATCTTTTTTTGGTAAAGAAAATAATTTGGTTATTAATGTAAAGTTAAAAGTAAAATCAAATACATATTTTTGAAGATAAGAAAATATATGGATCGTCTCTTGCATAAATGATCAATTTATTTAAAATGATTGTATCTATTTAGTAAAAAAGCATTCTTCTCACTAATGATAAATAATCAATTATATATTCATATAATAGAATTATTATATATATTGTTTATTCAGTATGATAAAATCTAAGTGTGTGTTTGTGTTTTTAATTAGATTTATTTATTATAATTAAATCGGATTGACTTTTATATTTTTCTATAAAGGATGAATCATATGGCGGATGATTGTTGATGATCCTTGATGGTTGAAATTTTATATAGGTATTCTTTATATAAAATCATATCTTTCAAAAAATTTGATAATATCTTTTCGAAATTTAAGTTGGATGATTTTTTTAATTAAATAAGTTTTATATATAATTAAACCGGACTCACTGTTATAACTTTTTTTAAAGGATGGATGATGTGGCGGATTATGGTTGGATGAGTGACGACACGTATGCGAATTGAACGTGAGGCCGGCACATAGGTTTTAGGCATCTCCTTTAGTATATATAAATAAATATATAGAATATAGATTTAAAGATAAATGGTAAGTTTCATTGTTTAATTTCAAGAGAAAAGAAGAAAAAGGATGAAAATATGGGGAGAAGAGAAGAAGCGGCGAACAAAAAAAAAAAAACAATTCAGAAGTTTTCTTCCAGTTTTGATATGTATCAGAGGCCGAAGCTTCGGTTAAATATTTTTCAAAGTTAAGGAATCACAAGGGAGGAGACTACATATATAAATACCTCAATCTCCTCTTGCAACCATCCTCTAAGAAGAAAATAATAACTAACTAGTGTAGAACAAATGTAATTTGAAAAAATCAAAAAAATATTCGTGATTGAATTAAATTATGTTATATCAAAATATTTTTTTAGAAAATATAGTTCTCGCTGGATCATTGAAAATGATATGCTATGATACATAGGAATTTATGTAGACTCATTTAGAGAATATTTAATATAAAAATATTATAATGATTATTAATCTAAAAATCTCGATAAAATTATTCTTGATTTACAAAATTATTTATACACGGGATATATAATAGATGGTCTTTTAAAGAATTTAAACAGATTTCAAACAAATAACTAACGTGTTTTTCGCTGACAAAAACTATTAGATTAGTAATTATATCTTTTGAATAAGAAAGCCAAAAATATTCATAATATGTATAACTCATGTTTGGATTATAATAGAAATTTTTTTAAAGAAAAAATAAAATTGACAAAATCGTGAACATGATCCTCTTTATGTTGAATATTAAGTATTATAACAAAATCTTTATTTTTTAATGTTTTTTTAGTTTGATATTTGAACAATTCATAATCAAATTTTCAAATCTTAACTACTATATTATACCTTCAAACCAAGTTTTTGGTTAAATATGGATAAAAGCCAGGTGAAAATAAAGTGAGGTGAAGATTTTAAAATTATAAAAATTAAAATCTTATATGTATAATTGATGAATAAGGCCAATGTAAATTTAGAAATATAAAATTTATATTAAAATAAGATTTATGTTTTTCAAGAAAATATATATAGCTAAACAATGGGGATCCGAAATTGTTGTTACACCATCAACGATACTTGTAAAAATCACAATATAAAACAATGATTTCTTAATATTTACGAAAATAATAGTATACGTAAGGTTACAAAACCAATATTTATCATAGCAAGCTACTTAATTTATGATATAAAATATTATGTTTTAGATATTTCATATGCATATGGAAAAGAAGTGACATCAACCTAATAAACATGATATTATCTCGTATTTATTTATTATAATGAATAATAAAAATAATTATTGAAAAATAAGGTGGAACTCAATATTTGAATATATTTATTTCAATGATTATTAAAAAAATATTTTTCAATTTAATTACTCAAAAAAGATAAAATAAAAGGCAAGCTCAATTTAAAATTCCATGCATATATTCACAATGGATAATATATTTGACCCTTATATTAAGTTAAAATATTTATGTAACAATTTTATTGTAGAATATAAATATGAAAATTAATATCCAAAAAAATAAATTATATTAGATCAAAGATACTGTTCATACGAAAAAATTGAGTTATTTGATGAAATTTTGAAGATTTTTATAGTATAAATTTAGTTAGTTTAAGGAAAAAAGTAAACTAAAAATAGATTTAATCGCAAAATAACACGTAAGCAAAGTTGATCCATGATTGTATTGGTGTCTCAAGGGGAATATGAGATCAAACGAAGGGAAAAAAATAATTTTGATATTTTAACTTTTTATTAAAATAAATATATGAAATAATTCAGCAAAATATATATAAAAAAATCATTACAAATCAGCCAGATAAATCACATTTTTTTAGTTTTTTCTAATTACGTAATGGACCCATCTAAAGTTTTAAAAATTTGATTATAATTTATATCCTTACTTCTAGAAAACGATAATTAAAAAGTTATTTGAATAATTAATTAGTAGTAGTGGCTGATTTATGTAGGTGTAAAGTTATCTCAAATTCAAATACTTTTAAAATTTGTATACGTACTACATTTAATTTACTTTTGATAATGTGTATAATCATATGAAATTGAAAGTTTGTTACAACAAAGATTTACCTGGATTTTTTAGTTAAACTTTTTGTTTGATTTAACAAAATTTTCTTGGTAATTTATTGTAACACCCCCAAATATTACCTTGAAAGTATTACCGTCAGTGACCTCAGATTCCACATCCGAAGCCACCCAAGGCTTAACCATTAATACAAATCATGAAAATAACACGGGTAATATGAAATATCATAATATTTATGTAAACCAAGTCTCAGATTACATCTGTAAATTCCAAATACATTCGAAATACAGAATATGTTTTAATACAGCGGAAGTCTTTTAATAATAAACAGTATAAGAGTCTTGATCGGAGCGATCTCACGCCTAGGATCTTCAACCTTGATGAAACTCTTAAAAACTCCATCTTCCTTCATCGTCGGGTTCTAGACTTCACGGAATGGAAGTTTTCCTGATGTGCCGTATGAGACGGATGACACCAGCCAACCATGCAAGGGAAATAACCGGTTGGTTAGTCTAATGAAAGACTATGCAAGGGTAAAACAGAAAGGTTCTAAGTAGTCGTATTAGGTTACAACCATCGCTTCTCGAATGAAAGCCGATGACGATAGTGAACCTCAATACTTCTACGGAAAGATACGAAACAAAATGATCAAGAGAAGACTCCAAAAGATCGAGTCTTAGGGAAACGATAAAGAGAAGACTCCAAAAGATTGAGTCTTATCGGAAAGTATGACAAATGTTTGGTAACGTTATAATTTCACACAAGCTTTTAAAAAGACTTGACCATTTGGGTCCACGACCAACCTCACCGCGCAATGCGAATTCAGATTTGGAAGGAGGACTTACTCGAATCGAAGTCTGGGCGGTTTCCACGTTGTACTCCTCGCCCGAGGGTATATTAATTATGTGCATAATCGCACTTATCTTATTAAATTCCAAAACGCACATTTACGTTATAAGCTTTTAAGATATATCATCTCATCATGAGAGATATCAGAGGGAATAAATTCCGAATGTCGGCACCAGCTGTGTGCACCTACCCTGAGTAAGGGTACAGTCATGACCAGAGAGAGAATACTAGGGCAAAATCCTCCTAATACCAGTTATAAAGAAACGACTAGACCTCGCGAGGTACATAACGTCCCTACGAATACTCGTTCTAACTAAACAGTTAAAACCACACAATAGTCCACACCAATACCATCATGGTAATTACAGATATAATAGCGTTGTTTCTAGCAGTATATACAACATATTATAATGTCACATTTTAATCACATACGTTTATAAAAACTGTTCCCAAACGAAAACAACATTCATCCCATTTTAATTAACATTTAAAAACAATTGATAATTAACGAAAACCCGGAATGATGAACAAGAGAGAACAGCCACTTGCCTTGATCGAGACGAACGAACGAATGACGACGGGTTCCTGGGTCCGGAACTGGGAACGGAATCGGATTACAGATTCCTACGACAACGAACCCACAACGAAACCCTAGGTTAGATTCGATAATTAAATAATACGAATCTAAGGAAACGAAAGAACGAGGGTCCCATCCGTGACCGGATTGTCCAAGGCCACGATCGCGTTTGCTAAGGCAAACCGCGGTCGCGGCTTGGATTCAGCGGTCGCGGACGTCTGAACATCGTCCGCGGTGGCGGTTGTTCATGTCCGCTGTCGCGGCTGTTCATGTCCGCGGTCGCGGCTGTTCATGTCCGCGGTCGCGGCCATGAACCCCACAACCCTAATCGGACAATTCCTCACTGGCGACGACACGACAAGGCTCCGAGCGAGAGGGCTTCGACTTCTTACTCCATTGTGCTTCCAATGCACCACCACTCGAGCACTAAAACCACCGGCGAGAGCTCTGACGATGACACAAATTTCCGGTGAGACGAGCGAGAGAGAGGGATTGGATTCCGGATGCCAAACACCTCCATCCTGGCCCTCCTTTTATAGCCACCGAGCAACCCCCAACGCCTGGCCAGACGAATCACTCCGGATCCCCCCCTCGGTGAATCGACGGCCAACCAACCGACGAGCCATTGAAGACGATGCTCGAAGCGTTTTCCGCGGTCGCGGAAATATTCCGCGGTCGCGGAAAAATGCCTGTTCGCGAGGCTGACGACGCTTCATTTTCCGCGGTCGCGAAAATCTGCCGCGGTCGCGGAAAAGGCCTATTCGCGTCCTTTTGCCCGGGAAACAATTGAACACGTGATAAAATCTCGAAATAATTAATATTTGTACCCAAACAAATATTTTAAGCCTCCAAAATACATCGAATATATATTATAATGCTCAGGGAATTATTACAGAGATAATACGCGTTACAGAAATTCCAAACTTCGCCAAATGCGAAACGATTACAGAACGAGGGTTGGGAAAATTACCCAAATACCCTTACTAAAAAATGAGGGGTATTACATTTATAATTGATATTTCGCGGTTTGTTAGTGAATATTTTCTTGGTGATTAACAAACTCAATTTAATTTTTTAAAACTGAAAATTACATTTAGCAAAATGATAAGTAATAAGCCCATAGAAACATTGTAAAATTGGAAAATGGAGACCATGTTTTTTTATAAAAAATTATAATCAAATAAAAATTGTTAAATAGGAATGTACAATATACCAAATTCGCTAAAAATGTGATATGATATAATTGTTCTTAAGATGAGTTGTTAAAATTTATATAATCTTGAGATATTGATGTATAATTTCACTAAATTTATTGCCCATATAATTGTTGTATTATATTATTGCTCTAGATATTGCTCTAAATTCCTTTGCTTCAAAGTTTATAAAAAGTTATATTATATTATTTTGATATAATTGTTTTTAAGATGAGTTGTTAAAATTGAAAGGTTTAGAAGAAAATCTCAAGATTATATGTTAAGATACATTAGTCTGACATTTTACTAAATTGTTAATAAAATATGTATGTGTAATAATATAATATAGTGGGTTGAATTATAAAAACACATGTATTGTGAGTTGAAAATTATATATATTGTATGATTTTGGTCCATAAATTTATATATGTCAGATTATATGTGCAAAGTCATAAAAATAATATAACTAATTACATAAATGAATATAAGATGTATTTTATATATAAGTTTCGTAGGAATTCTATCATATATCAGTTTGACATATATAAGCTTATTTTTTGCAATTTGTAGAAATCAAAATTTATAAAAAATGTATAAGCATTCAACAAAGTTGTATATAATTTTTATATATTTGAAGTTAGGTGTGATTAGATATTGTGATTTAAATTGAAATATAATGTTAAGAAAAAAAAAGTGCATTAATAACAAAATGACACGTAGGATTTGTGGAGCCAAAAGCATTCTGGTAGCTCGAAATTCAATAGCTTTAATATATATACATATATGGGCCATAAAATTTATTCGGGTCATTTTACTCTAAATGGGCCATAAATTTGTATATGTAGTAATATAATATAGTGGACTTGATTATAAAAGCACATGTACTATGAGTTGAAAATTGTATATATTGTATGATTTTGGCTCATAAATATATATAGGTCAAATTATATATGCAAACACATGAAAATAATATTACTAATTACATAAATGAATATAAGATGTATTTTATATGAAAGTTTAGTAAGAAATCTATCATATATTATTTTAACACATATATAAGCTTATTGTATGTGTAATTTGTAGAAATTAAATTTTATAAAAAAGTTGTATATAGTTTTTATATATTTGAAGTTAGTTGTGATTAGATATTGTGATTTAAATTTTTAAATATTTAAAGTTAGTTGTGATTAGATATTGTGATTTAAATTGAAATATAATGTTAATGAAAAAAAGTAGATTAACCACAAATTGACACCTAAGATTTGTGGAGCCAGAATCAATATGGTGACTCTAAATTCTTTTGCTTTAATATATATATATAGATCTTGGATCTGGTAAAACGACTTCTTAAGGTAAAACGGAAGTACAATTGAGAGCCATTGGATTAGAAAAGATGGAACGGACTAGATTAAAACAAAATAGGTGCAAATTACTACCGTGACATCACGCATACCTGAAAAACGTGATTTCAGGGATTTTTTACCCGATTTGGAGAGATATTCACATTCCTTTTTAAATTCACACAATCTCTCATGGTTACTCTGTCTTTCTCATTCCAGTCCAAGACGTCTTCAACCTCCGACGTCGTCTCCCATGGTGTCCTATTCGTGTGAAGCTTGTCTCCTTTATCGTCTCGCCGCCGACAGTATTCAACCCAGTCTTGATCTCCGACCTCTTCAGTGTCTTCGCCATCGTCGTACCAACTTATTCCGTTGACAATGGTAAGCATCGAACTCCATTTCACTCCTCACCTTCTCCTCTCATCTCCCTCTCCCTCCTCTGCCTGACCAGCGAATCGCACCCACATACTCACCACGCCATTGTTGGACCCACCACCACGAACCACCACACCACCGCCCCTGTTTCTGTTCTCCACCGAGCCTAGTCCCGCCGCTACACCGCGCAGCCACACTGCTGCCCAGATCCGAGAGACCCCAACCTCTGGCGCGCCCAACCGAACTCGCCGGCGAACACCAACACCGACCCACACCAGCGACCCCCCACAAACCCGGTTCCCTTCACCACCGAACCTGCCCGCGAGCCGCCGTGACTCTCCCGCCTCTCCCTCCTCTTACCCAGACCCGCCGGCGACCTTCACTCGCCTAGATCCATGGTTGCTGCCGTGAAGCCCCGCCAACACTGAACCCAACAACCACCGACCATTGTCGCGCTAGAAATTCTGCCCTTTGAAATTTAGGGGTTTTGATTTTTGAAGGTTTGAACAGAAATTGACAAGGAAGAGGTGAAGAAATTGCATAATCGTTGTCAAAATCGGAACAGACTTGGAGGGATTTGGGGCAGGGAGAAGGTGAAGGTGACATGGTTGCTCGTGATCTCCCAAAGAGAAGCAGAGAGAAGGTGAAGGTGATGGTGCGGGACTTTCTATTTTTTTAGTTTTAATTTTAGTTTCTATTTTTTTACTTTAACTTCTATTTTTTTACAGTAATAACTAATATTTTTTTACATTAATAACTAATAAGGGGAATTATGATTGGATTAATGTAAACTATTTTTATGTTAGGTTTGTAAATTATTTAATGTGATATTAATACAAAAGTTTTTGATATTCATATTAGACGTAGGTTTGATGTATTGAATATTTTATATTTATGATGTAATATTTTTCTAAACTCTAAATAATCAGCACTTGCGAATTAAACTCTGAATATCGACACTGTTTTTATGAATATCGACTACTTACTTGTATGACTATGTATACAAAATACGTGAATATCATCACATATGGAATGAATATCGCTATTATAGTATTAAAATTGCTTAATAATGGTGTTATTTGTACTATTTGTAATTGATATTCAAATTTTATGATGTGATATTCACTATAATGTTGTTCATATTCATGAGGTTTCATGCGTTGAATAGTGGATATTCAAATTTTATGATGTGATATTCAATATAATGTTGTTCATATTCATGAGGTTTTATGCGTTGAATAGTCGATATTCAAATTTTATGATGTGATATTCAATATAATGTTCTCGATATTCATTATAATAATGTTGTTGATATTCATTATAATAATGTTGTTGATATTCATTATAATAATGTTGATATTCAGGTTGATCGTGCGACTGTGCGACCCAAAATCGACGCGACAATGTCATTGTTAAACCTTACCACCATGAATCAAAGCTTCGAAGATATTGGGTGGTGATATTCGTATAGTTAGGTGATGATATTCATGTACTTGGGTGACTATATTAATGTAATTGAGTGGTGGGCGATATTCACAAAATGGGTAGTGATATTCACAATTTGAATGGTGATATTCGTGTAACTGAGATATTAATTTAACTTAGTGTGATATTCATATTATCAAGTGGTGAAATTCATTAATGATATTCACATTTTTAAGATCTTAAATGTTCACTTATTAAATAGAAATCGATATTCAAACAAACATGAACGATATTCATTAACAAATGATCGATATTCGTAAACACATTCACGATATTTACGAACGCTGGAAAATCATTAAACGAACAGAACGGATTATAATCTAAACGAATTTAAAATTTTAAATATTTGAAGAATATCATTCTCTCTCCAATTACAAAACAACTTCCTATTTTGTAGGATATTAATTTCGGTAATTCAATAAAAAAAGCAAGTTATTCAAATTCGGTACAATGCACCCCCATGTGACTTATTTTGCTCCATCAAATCCAGCCCTCCAATCTCTTCAATCCAACGCTCCTTATTTGTACTTCCGTTTTACCACAATTATCGTTTTACCGGAGTGCACCTCTCTCTCTCTCTCTCTCTCTCTATATATATATATATATATATATATATATATATATAGATAGAGAGAGAGAGAGAGAGAGAGAGAGAGAGAGAGAGAGAGAGAGAGAGAGAGAGAGAGAATTAAGTTATAGTAAAATAGTCATTTAGAGTAAAACGGAAGTACAAATAGGAGCCTTTAGATTAGAATCGAATTAATGGCCCATATTGAATGTAAGAGAGTGCACATTAGGGAGAATAGAATGTACACACCTGATCCACTCAAATTAACATAATTATAGGGATTTGATTTACCAAATCTGGACTTTCCAAAATCACATTTACAGATCCGACGCCAGATTCAAAGATCGGCTCTCCAGATCTCCCAAACCTCTATCATCTTCCTCTCGCGTCCCACTTCTCGGCCTCTCCAGATCTCCTCCCAAAGGGAAAAGACCACCGCCACCGGGGAGTCGGCGACCACAAACCAACCAGCCGACTCCAGCCTCCACGGACACGACACGGACCAACCAACTGGGTGCTACGTGAAGCCACGACGACTCCACGGCGGTCCGGACGGTGCTGCCTGGCGCGGCGCCTGCTTGCTTCTGCGCGACTGAGTGCGGCGAGCCGGCTACTCCACCGACCACACCAGCTGGTGACTCCACCGAACCGGCGAATGGCTTAATCGTAGTCAATTTCCATTTTCCAGGTTTGTTTCTTTAAGTCTCTAACTAGATCTCTCTGATGAAATTATACATGAAGTCATGAAGACAGTCAACTGGGTGGTTTTGTTTGAGAATTGAGATCCAAGTCTGATATATCATATATATGGTTATCCTTCCGTTTGAATTTGGCCCGAATTTGTTTATATTTGTATTTGAATTTTGTAGCACCTCTAAGTATGTTTTTTGTTCATCGATTCAACAACAAATCACAATTAGCAAAAAAGAGATCCGAATGCTGAAGTCAATTTGTTTATGTTAGTTGTTTTTTAGGAATTTGTTTACTATTTAGCCAAATCTGAATTAGAATTCCTCTCAATCCAATATACTACTTGAATCTAACCGGTAAATCAAGGCAGCGATCAAGGCGTCGTGATGGAGTCGGTTCAGAGCGGCGGTGTTGCGGCATCGAATGCAGATGAAAACAATGGAACTGTAAATCCACAGACGAACAGCGAGGCTGCTACTTCCACGCCGGCGGCAGATGATCCGATCTCCTCTCCACCGGCGTAACCAAGTGATCCTTTAACCCCGTTGGTGTACATACACCTTCATCCTCATATCCGCTTACCGCGGCGGCGCCGCCTCATTCACCGTCGTCGGCTTGGCCTCCAAGCCCCTCCATGTCTACGGCTGTTTCCGCTCATATCTGCATTGTTATTCATGTTAACAATATTGTTATTCACAGTGTTACAATTTATTTGTTTTGATATTGTATATATGATATTATATGATATTCAGTTTCTATATGGTGTTATTCATTATAATAATATTGATATTCACGTGAATTCAGATTCTACTTGTTGATGGTGTTGTATGAGTTATTTATCATTGATATTCATGTTAACAGTATTGTTATTCACAGTGTTACAATTTATGTGTTTTGATATTTATGATTTAGATATTGTATGTATGATATTCAGTTTCTCTGTGGTGTTATTCATTATAGTAATTTTGATATTCACGTGGATTCAGATTCTGCTTATTGATGGTATTGTATGAGTTATTTATCGTTGATATTCACGTTTTTATATGTGATATTCAAATTATTTATTGTGATATTCATACACATTCTTTTGATATTCATGTTGGATTTAAGTGTCATGCGTTGAGTAGTTGATATTCAAATTGTATGATGTGATATTCACTATAATGTTGTTCATATTCATGTTGGATGTAGGTTTCATGCGTTGAGTAGTCGATAATCAAAATTGGATTTGCGATATTCATCAGATACAAACAAAAAGTTTCGAAGATCATGAATCGTTTCCAAAAGCTTAAAATTAACACACGAATATCAATACAGTTTGTATGAATATCACCTAATTCATATAACCGATAATCATCATATACGGATTAAAATCTGAATATCGACACTATTTTCATGAATATCGAATATTGCTTATATGAATATCGATTTCAAAATTTCATGAATATCAAAACATTTTGAATGAATATCGATTACTGGCTATATGAATATCGATAAAATTATTATAATGAATAACACCATTTAAATATCGATTGAAGACGATTAGGAAAGAGAATAATCTTCTCTTTCTCTCTCCTGTAACAACCCATTTAATTTTTTTTTGTTGATTAAAATTTGATTAATTGTCATATTAGGTTAGATTTGGTAGTTACACCCCTACCATATCTATTATATAACCTATTCATCCAACCATCCATCACCATCAATCCAACGCTCTAGATTAGTACTTCCGTTTTACCATAACTCTCGTTTTATCAGAGCGTTCCTCTATATATAGATACCAAAAAGAGAGAGCATTTGCCATATTACCTCCTCCGGATGTGATTCACACAGGAAAAAGATAGAATCGAAAAAAGTTGTCCTAGAAAATAAACCAAAGATAAATGTGTAAAATAAGAAATTACCTTTCACCGAAGTCCCTTTTGTGAATTCATATGTCTTAAGGTTGAAGGACACCAAATTGCAAAGTTTTTTTTTCCAGAATATTGAGGGAAGAATCGTTTTGAGAGATGAGATAAATGTTTCAAGAAGTTGTGGGTACTTTTTTAAAATGATATATATTTGGAAATCATATATAGAAAAAAGGATATTAAGTGGGATTTGAGGAGTTTTCTGATGTAGTTGTTTATTTGCTCAATATCTAGCCCTCGTTTGGTTCGTTCTACACTTCCCAGGAAGTTGAACTTTCCCAGGAAATACATTTATTTCCTGTGTTTGGTTCAAAAATAAAACGTAGGAATTTACTTCCCAGGAAGTTGCAATTCCTCCAATTAAAGGAATTACACTTACCTTGAAGAGGTAGGTAAGATCTACTTCCTGCGTTTTTAAACGAAAATATTATTACTTCCTATGTTAATATAAAAATAATAATTTTGAACCAAACATGATTTCGCAATTTCCAGCAATTTACAATTCCTAGGAAGTAGCTAAATGCCTAGGAACTTCATTTCCCACGTTCAACCAAACAAGGGGTTACTTTAGGAGGAAATCTACAAGAGTCAAATCGAGTGTAACCTTGGTGATTGGTCAAGCGAAGTTTCAGTAGATGTGCTTCAAGATTGGTTTCGTGGTTGATTTCAAAGCACAAGAACAAAGAAAAGAGAGCAAGGAGAAGAGAGAAAACAAAATCCAGAAGTAGTAGAACACCGATAGAAGTAAGTAGGAGGAAAAAAAAAGGATGGTCTAATAAGTTGTTTTTGGTTACTGTAAAGCTATATAAATATACTAACAACTTTTTTTTTTCTTTTTATACAGGCAAACAGAGGATATCCTTACAAACCAGAAGGCATACCCAAATGATCACAACGGATGATTTTTACAAAAGATTTACAAGATGAAGAAATACTAGAGCTCGAATCTAGAAATCGAATGCGAGATCGTTGCAACTGTGTGTAATCATGTTGAGGCAGCATGTAGTCCAACATAGCGTTGCGTAGGATAGTAGGGGAGATGTTAGAATTAGCCAAGAAGTCAGCAACTTTATTGGATACTCGGTAGTAGTGATGAACCTGAAAATAATCCAAACCATATAATAATGAGCGAATGTCTTGAATTATGGTTGAAATTTCCCAAGGGATTTTCCAAATTCCACGAATAGAATTAATGACAGAGAGATTATCTCCTTTAAGAACTATCCGCCTAAAACCTTGTGAAATAGCCCTACGAAGGCATTCGAGAGTGGCAAGCGCTTCAGCTTTAATAGGTGAGGAGCATAGGATTTGCCTATGGTCTAAGAAGACCGCCTCACCGGAGTGGTTTCGGAAAATATATCCGATATGTATAGAACCGTTTCGTTTAACAGATGCGTCAAAGTTTAATTTTATGCAGTTAGGAGGAGGTTTTCGCCATTGGGAGAAATAATTGGAGCGTTTCCTTTTATTTACAGTTGAGTGATGCTGCTGTGACAAGCTTGCAATCCAGTCTTTGTAGGAGATATACGCACGGTTAACAGTTTGCTGAATTTGAATAGGAGTTTTTCGAAAAATTAAAGCATTTCGATCTTTCCAGATATGCCACCAAAGGAAAAATATAGGTATAATATATCGGTTTGTGGAGTGGAAGAACTCCATATTAGTGTAGAAATCATCAGTGACATTAAAATTAAAAGTAAGACCAATAAGGTTTTGAAGTAGTTGAACATACGTAGAAGTGAACGGACAACCAAAAAATAGATGGTTAGTGTCCTATGTAGGAAAATTACAGAGGACAGAATGAGATGGAACCCTTGAGTAGTGCCTATTAAGACACTCCGTTGTGGGTAAGGAATCAGAAAAGCATTTCCATAAGAAATTTTTTATTTTTGGTGGAATTTCCAATTTCCAGAACCAAGTGAGAAAGCATGGGGAGGTAGGGGTACGAGTAAGTATAGAACGAGCACTCTTAACTATGAAGGTACCATCAGACGACGGGAACCAAATAAGTCTATCTGATGTGTAAGTCGTGGGTATGAAAATACCCAAAATTTTAGGAATAATTTGAGGCGGAAGGACCATCTAAAGAGCTCCCAGATTCCATTTCTTGTCCGGAGTTATAAATTGAGAAACTAGTGGACCCACAGTCATGGTCACCTGCGTACTGAGAAAGGGTGAAGTTTGGAATCCAATGGTCATCCCAAAACTTAATATGAGTTCTATCACCAAGTTGCCAGAAAAGTCCTTTGTAGAAAAGTCCTTTGCATAATGCTTGTCGTATTTGCAGAAGCCTGGAAAATTGCCAGGAATCTGAAGGTTTCTTTTTGTAGGGAAAAATGTCAGAGTTATGTAAATATTTTTCCGAGATAATTTGAACCCAAACGGATTGAGGTTTCGAAAGTAATTTCCAGAGTAACTTCATTTGCATTGTTATATTGATATTATAAGATAGTTCAATGTCTAGACCGCCATAACACTTAGGTTGACAAATTGAAATCCAGCTAATGAGGGAATGGTGATTAGGATTGTCGTGATTCTAGAAAAACTTTTTGTTAATGTTATCAATTTCTTGGCAATGCCCTTGGGAAGGAGGAAACTCTGCATTAAATAATTAGACTGAGACTGTAAATTAGATTGAATGAGAATAGTACTACCTGCCTGAGACCACTTAGCTTTCCATTTTCCAAGCTGTTTTTGTAATTTCGAAATTGCATCAACGAAAATTTCATTTTAACACTTCCTCGAATAATAGGTATGCCTAAGTATCTTTCCATATATCGAGTAACCTGTAAATTAAGAATACTCGCAAGAGAGAGAGATTGTTGTCTCAAAATATTGCAAGAAGTTTGGAATGTACTTTTGTGGTAATTAATCGAAAGTCCAGACTTAAGAGAGAAGTCATCAAGGAGAGATTTAATGAAGAGCATATTGTCGTGACTTGCGTTTGCAAAAATTAAAGTGTCATCAGTAAAGTTTAAGAAGGGAATGCAAGTACCATGCTTCGTTATTTGAATTCCAACTTTTCTGTGGGAAGAGCCTGATTCATGAGTAAGTATTCATGCTAGATATTCCATCGCCAGAATGAAGATAAAATGGGCTATAGGGTCACCTTGTCGTAATCCGCACTACGGGTGGAATACATAACCAGGTTCGTTGTTGACAAGAACTGATGACGAGTTGCTTGTAATACAAGGCATAATCCGTTGGATCCATAAGTCACAAAATCCAAACTTGGCAAGGACGTGGGTAATGAAGTTCCAGTTCAGTTTATCGTAAGCCTTTTCCATGTCTAGTTTGAGGGCCATCCATCCCTATTTACCCTTTTTTCACTTATGGAAGGAATGAAAAATTTCATGAGCAATTAAAATGTTGTCCTAAATAAGACGTCCAGGAACAAAAGCTCCTTGAAGTGGACTGATTAATTTATGGAGAAGTGGTGAAAGTCTATTAGACATAATTTTAGTTATGATTTTATAGGAGGTATTACAGAGGGTAATAGGTCTGTAGTGATTTATTGTACAAGGATTTTCTATTTTGGGAACTAAGGTGATAAAAGACTGAGCAGATAAACGAAGTAGCTAGGAATGAAAAAAAGATTGAATAGCAGAAATGAGTGAATTTTCAATTGTGTTCCAGTATTTTTGATAGAATTCAGCAGTGAAACCATCAGGACCTGGTGTTTTGTTCGCTGCCAAATTGAAAACAGTCTTTTTAATTTCCGCTGTTGTTGGAGACAACAGAGCTGGCGGTTATCATGTTCAGAAATTAGAGGAGGTATGATTGTGAAATCCATATATGTTAAAGGGGCATAATGTAATGGTTTAAAACGAGTTGCTAGTTCATCCGAAATTGTATTTCTAATTAAAAAATCGTCAAACAAATGAGTTCCTTTTTGAGAAGTGAAAGAAGTTATTTTTTGTTTGTAACTTCTTATTTTTGAAATTGTCTGAAAGTATCGTGTATTCATATCTGCATTAAGGTTATGTTTTATTTTAGCATGTTGTTTCCAGTAATCATGTTGAAATTTTAGCAATTTGTTATATCTATTGAGATGATTGTTGTACATATGTTGAGTTCGAGAATTTGTAGGATCATGAAGAAGTTGAGTTTGGAAACCGGACAATTTTTCTTGTGTCATTTTTAACCGATAAAGTGTATTAGCACAATTATTTTGTTTCCAAGATTTAGAATAAGATTTCAGTAATTTTTGTTTCATATAAAATTTGAACATGTAGGATCCTTTATGCTTGTAGTTCCAGACTTTTGATACTAATTTAGCAAAGGAAGGTTCATCTAGCCAAGCATTTTCTAGTCAAAAGGGTGTTTTTTTAAAAGACTGTACATTATCTAACATGAATGTAATAAGGCAATGATCTGAAGTGGTGAAAGGATGATTTTGAACGATGACATTATTGTAGTGTTGTAAAATATATAGGTGAAGACTAACAACTTCTTTTTTGGCTACTGCAAATTGTTATAAACGAAACTACAAGTTGATTCCGACTACTGTTGGGTAGGGGTGAGCAAAATCCGGTCCAGACTGAAGAAATTTCGGTCCGGTCCTTGGTTCATAAATTTTTAAATTTCGAGCTGGTTCGGTCCATACCAAATTTAGAAGAAATATATTATTTTTGTATATAATACTTATAAATATATATTATATCTTGGTTATAAATATACCACTGAAATTTTTATGCAAATTATATATTTCTATATTAGTATATTGATATATCCTACACAAATTTAATATTTAAAATTCTTTATTTTTGAAAAAAGTGTATGAAATCGGTCTAAAAATCGGTCCGAGATGTACCAGACAGAACTGATATTTTTTGTTATGATCCTTGCTCCACATTTTTCACGAATTCGACTTTCAACCTGGTTTTGGACGAATGCCCACCCGTGCTGTTGGGCTACTATTAGCAAATAATTTCAACTCTTTAAATATTAGTTTAACACAGTGCCTTCGACTCTTGATTTATTTTTTGTACAAATGTTTTTATTAACATCAACATACTTTGCAAAAACAAATTTTAGTTTTTATTGTACAAGAATTTTTCATTGATCTTTTGTAGACTTTAACAGGTTTTTAGGGCCTCATGTTATTGTTCATACAAATCCTCAAGTATTCCTTGGCCGGCCCTGACTATGTATTTGTCAAATTATTAAAAAAATGAATGCATATGCTTTGTAATAGGTATACATATATGTGTTCATTTGCTTTGTAATATGTGTGCACATGTTTTGTTACTATATGTGTTTAATTTGTGATATGCGTGCATGTGTATTGTTAGTATCTGTGCAGTTTTCCTTAATTTACATGGTAAAACACATATCAATGCTAGATATGACCGCATACATACTTTCAGTTTGGTTGGCCATTCAGGTCTGATTCAATTCAATCCTTTTCAGGTTCGGGTCATTTCATGACAAAGAGTTGAGTTCATATTTTGGTCAGTTCCATTCGGGACAAATTGGGGTTGTGCTTCTTTTGGGCTTGTTTGGGTTTAAATTAGCGCGAGTTGGGTTGTTTGTGGGTTTGGGTTATCACGGGTCGGGTTATGTTTACGTTTCAGTTACTGCGGGTCAGATGGTGTTTGGGTTTCAGTTATTGCGATTCAGGTGGTGTTTGGGTTTGATCAATGTGGGTTTCAATTAACGCAATTTGGGTTGGGTTGTATTATGGTTTTGTTTGATGTGTATCCGTTTTGGTGTTCTAGCGAGCATTGAAAAGCATCCGAGGTAATGGTTCCCTTGGTGGCTCAATTTGTTCTTCAAGGAAGGAAGATTACTAAACAAACCTCTGGATACGTAAATGGTGGAACATGTTTGCCTCTTTGTTCATAATCTTTTAGATGCTCAACCCATATTGATTTTTTATAGAGCATGGACTAAAAAAATATTGAATTTAATATTAGAGTTATCACCTGTGGTGACATAAATCTGTATCACAATAAATTATAGTTGTCGATGATGAGACCTGCAACTCCGGCGATCCTAGACTCCATCTGGTCTCATTTTCGGTGCCCAATGAATAGAGAAAAAGTCAAAGGTGAGGCTTTGTCCCCCTTTCACCTCTAATGCTCAAGTCAGTTCGCAAAAATGGGGGTTAGGGTTTTTCATAGAGGGAATTGAATGTGAATGAGTTGGAGGCTAGGGTTTTCAAAGTATGAGAATTCATCATGGAGGTTAGGGTTTTAGGATTATAAATACCTCTCCCTTTTGGAAGCCTTTTGGCTTAACGAGCTTTCACTTTTGGCCAAACACTTTAAATAATATCAACAATTAATATAAAATTGATTGAAATATTTTTACCTCTACAAATGCCCCTCAAGTTCCTTAAACACTAATCGTGGTTGAGGAAGCTGATTGCTGCAAAATTTTATTCGGATTGGGATTAGATATTGCCTATCATAATGACATGCATGTTCCGTGCTAGCTTGGTTCATCAATCTGACATGCTCAACTCGTTCTGACTTGATTCCTTCAACTTTGAGACGATTCGGGACCGAGAGGCCGTGTGTCACATTGCCTACGTCTTACTTGCAAAATCAGCAACCTGTGTTGTTGGCCTATAGCGTTTGTAAAATCCGATACTTGGGCTGTTGGTCCTATCACGTATTGATTTTGAGCATTTCATGTTCTAACACGCTTAGTTGGTTGTGCTTTAGTATACGTGGCAGCATGTGTTGTTAGTGCATAACCGATGCCTTTTGGATAACTCGTGTCCTTGGTAGCATAACCGATGCCTTATTTTTCACACCTAGGTCCTTTGTGGCATATCGATGCCTAGTTTTTGACATCCAGTGTCCTTTGTGCATAACTGATGTCTTAGTTTTGACACCTAGTTTCCATTGTGGCATAACAGATGCGTTGGTTTTGACACCTAGTGTCCATTGTGGCATAACTAATGCCTTGATTTTGACACCTAGTGTCCATTTTGGCATAACGTGATGCCTTGGTTTTGACACCTAGTGTCCATTGTTCCGAGCAACTTGTGCTCTATGTCCCTGTGGAAGACCGTGCCAATTTTGCCTTTGAACAACTCGTGCTATCTTATTTCCATGGCAGCATGTGCCACTTTTGCCTTTGAGCAGCTCATGCTCACCTGTTTTGGGGTTGGTCTCATTCAACCCAAGTCTGTAAGATTAATATCAATTGCAAATGAATAGACAGTGCCGCATTGGCGATACTAAATGCAGTAAAGTTCACAATAGTCAAAAGGGAAAAACTGGGGGTACTGGCAGCTCGTGCACCTACTGCCCGAAGGCTAATAGAATGAAGATTAAGTGCCACCCGAAGGCTAATAGACTAAAATTTGATGGCAACTCGTGCCCCTATGGTCCGAAGGCTAATAGAATACTACTTGATGCTAGTTCGTGCCCCTACATCACGAAGGCTAATAGAATGAGGATTGATTGCGGCCCAAAGGCTATCATGATTAAACTTGATGGCAACTCATGCCCTTGTAGCCTGTAGGCTCTTTGTTTCGAACAATCTATGCTATACTTTCAATATAACCCTATATAAATCAAAACGATAGTTTGACGACATTACTTGTGCCCAACGACAATTTAGCACTTCACATCGATTAACACATATATATCAACAAAACTGATTTTCGAAGCATATGATACTTTAGCATGTAGTCAAATGGAATGGTAGAAAACTTAGTTGGCGAGTAAGTTCTAAATCTTGCTTATGCTTAGGTTGAGCTCACCGATTTGGCTTGATAGGTGAACTCCTTGAAAAATTTCTGTAGGGCTTGTTGCGTTCCCCTAATGTTGATCTTTTTTTTTTTCTTCAATTGTCTCATGCCCCTGACCTTAATTTTAACGCCGTGATTGTCGATCTTTAATAGTCAAAGCTTGGATCCTACTGTAATTAATACTTTGCTCCTGAATTTGAACCAACATAGTATGAATGTACAAATCTTGGAATAATTAAATTGATCGGCCGAGATTAGATGGAGTTGGCCTAAATAGAATCCTCGGCTCACCGCCTAAGAACAATATAGCGGGACAAAGAACACGGGTTCTTGCCTCTACTATGAACAAATCGACTTGACATCATCCAAATTACCAACCCCATCATCATCAATGATAGGCAAGAAAAAAACATGTGTTGGCAAGTTTTACAGTAATAGACGAATGCTTGAAACGAATAAAGATGCCCACTTGGCACGGCTTGAGTAGACCCGAGCACCCAAAGGCTAGAACTAAGTAATGTATAGGATGATGTGGTCGAGGTCCTCCGAAAGTGGCTTGAAAAGGTTTGTCAGGAATGAAGCGATGCCACTACTGGAGCTATCGTTTTCGATTTCGATTCCCACAGACGACACCAATTGTGGAAATTTAAATTTGTATCACAATAAAATATAGTTGTCGATGACGAGAACCCGCAACTCTGATGATCCTAGACGTCTCACGGTCTCTTTTTCAGTGCCTTACGAATAGAGAAAAAGCCAAAGGTTGGGCTTTGTCTCCCGTTTCACCTACGAAGGTCAAGTCAGTTCGCATTAATGAGGGCTATAATTTTTTTCATAGAGGGAATTGAATGTGAATGAGATGGAGGCTAGCTAGGGTTTTCAAAGTATGAGAATGTATCATATAGGCTAGGGTCTAGGATTATAAATACATCTCCCTTTTGATAGCCTTTTGATGGACCTCTTGGCTTAACATGCTTTCTCTTTTGGCCCAACACATTATATATTATCAACAATTAAATATAAAATTGATTAAAATATTTTTACCTCCATATCACCATGTATGAAAGCTAAACTTTGAATAATTGAATCTAAATACTTGTTTTGTTTTTTGACTTTGTGATTTTATTAATGTAGTAAGGAAAGGATACTTAGAGGGAAACCAACCACTGTAGTTCTCTCTAACAATTACACTCAATTTTTTCCTTTATATTAACTTTTTCTTATTAGCTAAATTTTCGGTGTTTGACCAACCTTGGTTTGAAATTGGGGCTTGTGTAATTTGGTTATTATTGTACGTTGTGTGAACAAATGATGAGCCTACTAACTTGTTCTTTACTTGGACTTTCAAGTAATGAAGCATTGGATTGAGGATCCGGTATATTAGGCGTTTATTGTGCGACCACCCGATGGTTCAGATCAACGACTAAGGACACGCCCTTGCTTTCTAAGATTTTAACTAAATGAAGGAAATTTTTGTCTTTTTCGACCCTAAGTCTATCTTCTTCCTTAAACCTCCATCGTAAATTCCCTCTAGCCGCACTCTTATTGTACCATCTCCAACATGCTTCATCATTCTTTTCCAAACGATTCTTCAAATTTGAACTCGATTTGTTCAAGCAGACTTATTTATTTGTTCATCTACGCTTCAAATCACATATGTTTTTGTTGCGTTCATCGTTCCCAAACGCCATGGATTCCAGTACCGATTTCCATTAAAACACTTTGCCTTTTGATTGTATTTCAGTGTAGGATTGCTTGTTGGTTGATTCGATCTCGCAATGTCAAGTTTATGCAGTCAAATCTCAAATTTGGTTGATTATTGGCTTGTTGATTGTTCGGGATTGTTTGTGATTCTTGAGGATTGTGAAATCTTATTTGTACTTGGCTGCATTAACCAAAACTCTATTGAAAATGTGCATCAACTAAGGGAGCATTGTCATTGTAGAATTCATCTCATTAGAATGTTTTGAGATAGCTAGTTGGTTTTAAAATATTCACAGATTATGAACATAATACAATAAATAACGAATATTGTCACATGAGTTATGAACCTGTCATGCGATTTATTATTTTCGTTTACATTTTCTTTTTATTTCAGTCTATTCATCAACCTCAGTTGCTGCTAGTCGTGACTTGTCTCATGAAAATAACATTGAAAGTGTTGATGCCACTAGAACTGAGGAGCCTGATGTGAATGATTATTATGAAGTTCAGCTTTCTCAAAATGGCAAGACTTATTTCATTCTTGTTTTCTCCGATGACATGAAACCAGTTGTGGGGATGCATTTTAGCACAATAGAGGACGATATTGCATTTTACAAGAAATATGCCTTTGCTTGAGGTTTTGATGTTCGCCATGGAACCCTCCACTTTTGACAAAAAAAGGCAAAATTGTTATCCCGAAATATATGCTAGGTACCAAGGAAGGGTATAAGCGTGGAAATCATAATATTGGCCAACGGACAAGGGTCTCCAACAGAGTTGGTTGTCAAGCCAAAATTATATTTCTTTTTACTGTTAACCTTGGGTACACTGTTTAAGGTTTTAAAGTGCACCATACACACAAGCTTGTAATAGAAAGCCACCGCCAGTTCATAAAGACAAGTAGAAACTTTGATGTTGGCCACAAGAAGTTTGTTTGATTGTTCGAAAGCTAACATTAGCCATGTAACTTGTCATCATCATTTCAAGGAGATTGTGGGTGGGTATGCAAATATTGGCGTTTTTGCTACTGATTTTAAGAATCACAAAAGAGATATGTTGGCTTACTTAGATGGTTCTGATGTGCAGATGGTTATTAACCGATTTTTGAAAAAAAGGATATTTTTACTGCCTTTTGTTTTAATTCTGATGTGGATTCTACCGATTGTTTGAGACAACCTTTTTTGTGTGATCTGATTTCTCACAAGAATTTCTCCTTGTTTGGTGATGTTGTGTCGTTTGATGCAACGTACCAGACCAACATGTACTTATACTTTTTATAGCTTCATTCTAATTATGTTGTCCTTACGTATGAACGTTATCAGCTTATATATGAACTTAACTACATTATATGTGAACACATGTCTTTTATTTGTGAACCTTTTAACAAGTATGATTTGGTATTTGCTCCTTTTACTGGGTTGGATCACCATAAGAGGTGTGTGACTTTTGGTGCTAGATTGTTACTCAAAGAAGATGTGGGATCCTTTGTGTGGATGCTTGAAAATTTTAAGAAGGCAATGGGCCATGACCTGAACATCATTGTTATTGACCAAGACGCTACAATGAAGTCTGCAATTGAGATTGTGTTTCCTCGTTCGCACCATCATCTTTGCATGTGGCACATCATGGAGAAAGTCGCAGTCAAGATGATAACACCTATTTTATACATTTTTAGGAGTCCAATTGCATCTTAGATTAGATCATTTACATGCATATTTAATATATTTTGTAATTAATTTTGTCCTATTTTTCATTCGGAGTCTACACTCGTTCTTCTATATATTTCAAACATTTTAGGTACCATATGATGAGACATGAGATTATTTTTGATGACGCTAAACAAGTGGAACTCTAGTAGAAAATACATGCATTTATTCGAGAATAGGATATTTTTTGGGTCAAATTGCAAGACATTATAAAAGCGCATGATATAATAGCTCTCGTGAACATTACTTTGAAGAGATATCAAATACAATCTTGCTATGTGGGCCTACTGGACTTTGTGATCTTGCTGGGCTTTGTGAAAGGCTAAGGATGGGTGCAGCAATCACTGGTATCACTCACTTATGCTTTGTAGATGATCTCTTCATTTTCACACATGGCAATATTCCCAGCCTGCAAGTTGTCAAGGATTTGCTAGATGAATTTTGCAGCTGCTCTAGACTCAGCATCAATAACAACAAGTCCAAGATTTTCTTTGCTGGCATGGGCAATAACTTGTTTCTTCAAGCCACTGAACTTTTGAGCATGGACAAAGGAGAGCTCCATGTGACTTACTTGGGGGTTCCTCTCTGCAGCAGGAAAGCACAGATGGAAGATTTCAAACCACTGATTAGCAAGATCACTGGCAAGGTTAGCTGTTGGGCCTCTAGACATTTATCTTATGCTGGAAGACTTCAGTTGACCAGGGCAGTCCTCTATAGGATACTTAACTATTGGTGCAAAATCTTTATTATACCCAAGAAGATCATCAAAGCCATCACTACATCCATGAGAAACGTCTTATGGAGTGGCTGTAATGAGGGTAAGAAAGCTCCCATTGCCTGGAGCAAAGTGTGTAGACCAAAGGATGAAGGTGGTTTGGGTCTCAAAGAGATTCTTGCTTGGAACAAAACCGCCATCTCTGAGCTTATCTATGATCTTTTGGCTAACTCCAGCTCCATTTGGCACACTTGGGGAAGGATCAACCTGATTAGGAATATGAATTTTTGGGAGATCAACAGGAAAGGTACTGACAGTGCTCTCTGGATAACTCTTCTCAATGCTAGAGATGAAATTCTCCAGCATCTGAATGCAGGATCAAGCCCTATCATCATGTCTAGAGGAGGCAAGTTTGACAGCAGCTTACTCTATAATGAACTCAAGAATAGAGGCTCCACTGCAGATTGGAATTGTTGGATTTGGGGCAAGCTTGTCACTCCCAGGATTTCTTTTGTGTGTTGGATGGCCATACAAGGAGGGACCTACACCAAAAACAAACTGAAAAACTTGGGCATCATTCAAGAAGACCTTTGTCTTTTATATAGTCAAGATCCATAAACTACCCAGCATCTCTGGTTTCAATGCAACTACTCCAAGGAGGTCATGAACAGAGTTCTCAAATGGGAAAGAATAGGCAAAAGGCACACAGACATCTCGAAATGGATTGATTGTATGACAACCTTGAAAAGCAAGAATTCCCTGAGATTTGCTTTCTGGGTTTGCAGCATCACAACAGTCATCTACTACATTTGGAGATGTAGGAATCTCAAAGTGTTTCAAGACAAGAGAATCAACTCACATGAATGCTCCAATATGATCATCAATCATGTTAGATGTTATACTAGCTCTAGATGGAGGAAAAACAATAGAGAAACAAGAACTTGGTTAGCGAGAGTGAGGATTAGGAGAGTTCCTTGTAATACCTAGGATTGCCTAGGATTTTGTAAGTTTATCACTTACCTTGAATGAAATTCTTACCTTTCATTCAAAAAAAAATTAGTTAGAATTCTAGGAGTAGTTTTTATTTGGGAGGCTTTATTGCCGCATGAGTAGTTTGTCGATTTTCAAGGTGGAACTTTGAACCTTAGCTTTGATTGAAGATTGGTGTTTCAAGTTTTAGTTCGTCAACTTGGATTATTTCGACATTGAGACTAAGTTTTCTTGTCTTTCGCTTTTATTGAATAATTCATATATGTTGATGGCTTGTTTAAATCTTTTGAATATTTTTTCGATCATGGTTGGCTAAATTCTAGTTCTAAGGTTGGGGTGATCCGACGATGCTTATGTAAATAAAATTATTTCTTTGCCTGAATTGAAATAATATTTGATTCATTCCTAGATGATTTATACTCATAGTAGCTTATGCAAATTGGATTCTATTAGGGTTTGAGACCGATAGGTGATAACGTTAATAGGTAGTCAGATAGAGTTTGAGACTAAGAGGTAATAACTTCTATTGGATTCCTAGGAATTGAACCTGAGTGTTATTTATGCGACAACAACTTAATTACTCTTGAGGATTAATAAGCTATTATAGATGCTACAGGTTTAAGTTGGACTTAGCAGAACACGACAATGAATGTTATTTCAGTTTATCCCTAGACTCTAGTGCTTAAAGGGTTTGAAGAAGATTAGCTCTACGCGACAATGATTGTCAGTTAAATTCAAACACATTTACTATCATCTTACATGAGTTAGTATATTACCTTAGATGGCTTACCTTCAAATAATGTGGACTAGATTCAGGTAAAGTGTGATTTTATAATTAAAGCATTGTTACGGTGATCCTTAACCTTAGACACATTTATCCCATCTATTTCTATCTATTTTCTTTATTATTATTTGCTAGCTTAGTTATAGTTCTTCCCAATTCCTTATTTTTACGGCCTAGTTCATTGATATTGTTTCAATTAATATTACATTCGTCTCTGGGGGATCGACACTTGACTACTACAACCGATCCCGTACACTTGCGGGTAGGTTTTAGCCACATCAAGTTATTGGCGCCGTTGTCAGGGACCAATTTGTTAATATTAGTTTTCACCTCTATTGGTGAGTCTAGGTCATTATTTTTGCTTTGATTTTTTTCTTTTCTATATCAGGCTATTCAGAAAGAGTTGAACAAATGGATTTAGGTATGTATGAGGTAGATTCTTACCCTTTTCTTGCTGCTTCGCTCAAGAAAAGTACTCAGAGGTATGATTTTGTAAAATCTAATTTGGGTTTCTTTAACCCAAATACTTCTAACCTCTTCTTGAGTCTTGCGAAGCTGCGTATCATGATTATACAAATTGTCACGTAGCTTTGGAGAACGCGAATGTGACAAATTCAAATTCTTGCAATCCTAGTTGGATGACACAACCGTATTTACCACTCCATCCCGAGCCACATAAGTCCATTCAAGATTATATGCTTGATGACTTCATCCCAAAGCATGAAAAGGAAGTTGAGGGGATTGTTAAAGCTCTTAATCAAATCGTTAATCAAACATTTATTGTGCTTCATCATCTAACAACCCAAATGTCAACTCTTATAGATATTGTGGGCCTTTGATGACTCAAGTAGGTACATTAACCACACAAAATCAAAAGTCGGAAGACCAAATTGCTGAGTTGGTTAGTCATGAGTTGCGTACAAAGCCACCTGAAGTTCTCTATATTGTACATTTCATCGCTCTTTCACAATAGGTTGAAAAAGAGTGGGATGAGTCACAATTGGATAGAAGAGAGCATACCAAGATGAACAAGGAGGATCCTATGATTGATGAGTTTGAGCTGTCACATAATGTTACCCTGACTACTAGCATCAATACCTATTGCAAGGTGCATGAAAAGCTTCCTGATATATTGCCCGATGTAGTTATGTTACCACAGGCTGCATTGGAAATCCAAGACCTCAGGGTGGAAGCTAATCCAGAGAGAAAAGGTCGGAGTAAAAGAAGCTATGTTGACCGGGATCCAATTGTCTTTAAGGAAGGGGATCATGTGATTCTCTAGCATCATAAATGGAGCATGTGTGTGGAAAGCAAAAGCACAAGATGGTCTAGTCCATACTACCTGAACCGAGTTCTTCAAAATGATTATGTTGAGCTTTGGCATAAGAACTCGAGGTATTTCAGAGGCGAAAGATTCGACTAAAACCTTACAAAAGGCTTGAACCGATTGAGTTGGGTACCACCGACCCGCCTGATCCGAATACTTGATATTGGTGGAAGGTTAAGCTAACGACCCAAAACAAGCGTTGATTGGGAGACAACCCAAGGTATGTATTTTTTTATTTCCTTTAAAAAAAACAAAAAATGTTGTTTTACAGAACGTATCACACAAATCATGCACAAAACACACAACCCGTGCGTTTCCCACTGTTCTCTAGAACGCGTTGCACGACCCGTGCAGTTATCAACAAAAATTACATCTTTCGAAGAAAAAAAACGAGTTTTTTTTGTTATTTTTCTTTTCCTTTTCTTTCTCCCTCTCTTTCTTTTCCATGTCCATGCCGCTCTCTACCTCCGATCTCTCATCTGATCCCACTCACCCCCACCATCAACCACACCACTCACCACTCCCGCCCCTGCCAGACTAGTACCCGCTTGAACCTAATGTCTGCTCGTGACTAGGGGCAGACGCAGGATTTCCGCGTCGTTATTACAATAACATCTTTCGAGGGACCATGTCCTGAAATCTTACAATAATATCCTCAATCTCAATAGATCTAACTACATCTTTCTCAATATACGCAATCAAACAATCAATCATGAAATCATCCCCAAGTCGACTGCATAATGAACTCTCGACAAGCTTCATAGCAGAAAAAACTCTCTCAACTGTAGTTGTTGCAATAGGTAAGCAAAGTTAACTTCACAAGAAGATATACCAAAGGATACACGCGATGCTTCTTCAACTAAACCAATATCTTCAAAAGCTCACTATTACCACCAAGGTTGGCAAAATGATCATCTGAATGCACATCAATAATATAGTAGTCAAGTTGATGTCCAAGTGCCATTATATCAAAAACTGAATAGTCACTTGGATAAATTCTGCAAATCGACTCAACTTTCTCTTGTCAAATACCGAGAAAGCATCACTCTAATCAAGACATGACATGCACAACAACAACTCACTATTGACCTAGTTAAAGCGATTATCCAACTCCTGAAGCTGCATATCAATCACATTGTAGAACAACTCGACACGACAAAGATGTAGAATGGTAGTTTCTTCAACATTCTAATGAGATCTTCCTTGGATGACATACAAGTCTTCCATATCCGGGATAATGATATTGCGCTTGGTGCAAATTAAAGAAACATTGTCCCACAATGACCCCCATTCTTCATCTCTCATTTGCTGGAGTAACTGCTTGGTTATCTTGAAAAGATTCACTTCAATGACAATATCTTGATCTTTTCTCTGTATGGCTTGTGACAAATCATTTGAAACTCCCAAAATATTTTTTTTATCAAGAATAAGCAGAATGAGAATTCAAAGCACTGAATGAATTCCATAAGATAATCTGCTTGAGCTCTTTGCTATGGAATTTTTTAATTATTCCCAATGGCCATAAGCACCTCAATTGTTGGGTCAAATAAACAAATCAAACTCACCAATTTTTTATAATAAGAACTCCAACGCATTGCTCCTGCTTGACCCAATGATACTTCTTGATTTTGTCCCCTTTTAGAGAAAATTTTACCTTCATGAAGCCTTTCAATACCTCGTAAGAATATACCTCGGGCATTCCAATTACGAAATATAAAGCTGCAAAAAATGTAATAGACAATTATATACACCGGACGTACAACATATCCGGCCTATATAATGAATACAAACAACCAATGTCCACATGCCCAACGTATTTGGTCCATAAATGTACACTAGACATTTTATAAAAGGGTATTTGGGCCAAAAAAAAGAAAAAGATATCTTGTCCGGTGTATTTCTTTTACCCCAATTTTCTACGTATCCCTAACACGTAAAATTAGACTTCAACTCCTCCCTCCATCTCTCTATAGAGTTGCCGAGTTAGACTTTCTCGTTGTCTGCTTCTGTAGGTTTAGGGTTTATCTCCTTTAATTCCGTAAATTACATTTAAAATTCATCATCAACGATGTCGACTTCCGGCAAGGTGATTTTGAAGGGCAACGACGGTTGGACCTTCGAGGTGGGCGAGGTTGTGGCGTCGGAGTCGCACACCATCAAGAACATGGTTGAGGATTCATCATCAACGATGTCGACTTCCAACAAGGTGATTCTTTGTGGTTGTTTCTCATTGATTTCTTTCTCTTGAATGGATTGGACTCTTGAATGTCGATGAATCCATTCCGTGAGATAGCCCTAGAAGAGGTGCTTTGGATCAGGGAAGAGGGAATGGCCTCGGAGGTGGTCGCGGTGAGCATGGCCCCACACAGTGCGTCGATACCCTTCGAATAGGGCTCGCCATGGACACATATCGTGATATCTATGTCGAGTTAAAGGCTAACTTGTATCCTCTTGTAATTACGAAGCTTCTAGAGGCTCTAGTGATTAGGAAGCATGATTTAGAGATCATGCAATTCCTGCCTTTGGCTGCATTACATGGTCAATTTGAGAAGGAAAAAAAGTAGAATCGTAGCAAAATTATGGCATATGGTAATTAGTTGGAAACAAACCTTTCCTTTTCCAAATACAATGGGGAGGAGGGTTTGGACTCACAACATTTGAAGTTTACTTCAATGGATATTCCTTGCACATTTGGCTTCATAGATTGAATTAGAGTTTTGAAGGCTGAATTATTTTTTGGCAGTTGATAATGCAGTATTACAAATCCTACCTCAACCAACAGCAGAAAGCAAGAGGTATTTCTTCACTTACTTTTGAGTTTTGTCCTCCTCTCTGACATTCTTGTTCTATTCTATGAAACCATAATCTTACCAGTCCATCAATCAAAATTTTGTGCTATTAAGTGAACCAACAAAACCCTTACTAATATAATTACATGGAATTGGAATGCTTGCTCTTTTTTCTTTGTAGTTTGTACACCTTTTGTCAATATGGTAAGTCATATTTTCATCATTTCTACATTTTTTACCCCTGGATTGAAGATAAAGTCTATTACCAAATGAGTAAAAGCACACCAAAGAGACATGATTTCAAAAGGAAAAGGAAATTTTTATAATGTTTCCATCTTCTGAAATTCTTATAATTTTTCCCAAAGGTGAGATTGCTTCTCTATTAACATGGGTTACTTCAATTAGTGAGATATCAATTCTCATCAAATGCCAATTCATGGCTTGATTGGTTGCAAATTTCATGTGGATGACTTTGTATGTATATCAGACAGGGTATATAGAAGAAAACAAGTGCTTGTCATGGAGAAATTCATTCTCACAAACCTAGAGTAGAACCTGACTGTCACCACGCCTTATGTTTTCCTCATTCGATTCATCAAAGCAATCGTGCCATCCGCAAACAAGTATAATATAACACACACCGTTACATTAACAAAACCTGTGTTTTTTAGCCATCTGATTTTCTGCATTGTGTAGCTTAACATTACTTTGCTTTGCTTGCAAAAATACAGGTTGAAAACATTTTAAACCATTCTAGGTAGATAATCTGGAGGAAAGTTTTGTAACCTCTAGAAGAAATGCTTGATACAAGAAGGTTATCAGCATAAGCTTCTTTCGTTGTCCTACATGAAGGCTGGAAGATGGATAACTACTAGGACAATTTGAGAAGTTCATGGGTCTGGGAATAACTCTACAAAGCAAGAAACTATCGACCGGTTAGTTAGGAATGTAGCAGATATTTTGTAGTATTTGGATCTATTGCGTTCTAAGTGCTTATATATTTGGTCTCTTTTGAGAAATTCATGGGTCTAGAAATAAATTTGCACTATTTTGATGTTGAACATGTATATTAAGGCTATAGTTGTTGTTAGAGGGTGCTACTGTCAAGGTGAAATTTATTGGACAATTTTTTCTAAGCAACTGTAGGCTCGTATTTGTACCTTCTAATTGTCAATAATAAAGAGGAGTAGATGTTATAACCTGAGAACCGGGGTATAACATCTAGATATTTTAAAAAAAAACTTATACTTAATTTATAACTCGGATATTTAAGAACCGAATTATAAACAATTCAGATAACCCGGATTTACCATTATCAAATAGAACCCGGATCTGTCAATATCCGGGTTATTTTATGTCCAAATAACCCGAATCTTGAAAATTATGGGAAAATTATGGGAGGCAAATAACCTGGGCATGTCGATTTCAAGTTCGGGTTATTTGACCTCAAGCAAATGCGGCGTAGCTCTTTAACCCTGACCGGATCCAGATTATATACCCATAAACGCCTGGGTTATTTGCCTTGTTCTGTAGTAGTGAATTACTTTTTTAATTATTTCTCTCGAAGCATGTCTTTTCTTTTGCATGATGCACCAACAATATTTGTAAACATAGAGATTACATCAAAAAACTTACTTACTTTTGGGTGACTTTCAGCTACACTTACAAGTGCTAACAACAAATGATCAGCAAAACAATGAATGTAATAAGCAGATTGATTCTCCATCATTATCAAACTTCTCAAACAATTAAATTCACCCCGCATATTGCTTGCTCTATCATAACCTTGCCCTCGTAAACTTGAAATACTCAAACCATGCTTGCAAAAAAGAGCCTCGATATTCATTTTCAATGACAAAGCAGTGGTGTCACCAAAATGAGCAATCCTAAGAAAACGCTCAACAACATACCCTCTAGCATGCACAAAACGCAAAACGACTGCCATTTGTTCTTTCACAGATATATCACGAGCTTCGTCAACTAATACAGAAAACAGATCATCACCCATATCTCTAATAATTGCATTTGTTGTCTCGACTGCAATTGCATTGACAATATCTTTCTGAATCCTAGGTGATGTCAATTTCAAATTCTCAGGTGCATTATCCAACACAACTCTCTTAATTTCATCACTATGATCAGCAAGTAACTGCAAGAATTCAAGAAAGTTTCCTTGATTACTTGATTCATTAGATTCATCAGGATCACGAAAAGCCAATCCTTGAAGCAAAAGAAATCTAAAGCAATCAATTGATGCAGTCAATCTAGCACGATAATCTATCCGACTTTGCTCAGAATAAGTAGACAGACAAACTTCTATATGTTGCTAATGATGCATCAAATCTTCACAAGCACGCACACATCTGATATGCACACTGTAATGATTACCATCATGTACATCCAATTTGTCTTTCTTCTTCTACTTTCTAAGCCCTTCCTCAACAAATGAATCACCACCTCCTTGGTTCCCATGATCTTGTTTGAAATGATAGCATGGTAAGCAATATGCAACATCTTTTGATCTACTATATTCCAACCAACCACTGTAATTTTTAAACCATGCAGCAACAAATTTGCGTCTTTTAGCTCCAAATAATGTCCCAGGAAAATCATGATTTATAGGTTGACAAGGCTCTTTCTGCAAATATGTCCGTCTAACCTTTTCTCTATCATTAACACAATACTCAGACATATATTTCCTTAACACTGGGTCAACAAGCAAGTTATCGAGATCAAACTCAACATCACAACTAGACAAATCAGGAACACTTGGTGGGTTCACTAGAGTGGTATTAGAGCTTGATCCTATATATGGTGACTTAGAAATTTGTGAACCATTGATACCTTGTAAATTATTTCTTCATTTTCTGAAATTATCAAATTATATAACTAAATCAACATATAGATATAATAGGAATAATCAATCATTTTCTACATTCTCTACCTAAATTGAATATAAAACCAATGAGGATTATGTAGTTACATGTTATTTCAAATCACGAAGCCTTTAAAATTGCTCGGTATTGAATTATCAATGTTATCCTGATTCAATCAAATAGCTTCATTAATAAGACACTACAAGCATTAAGCTTTCGATGGAATTGAACACAATTTTCTCACAAGTGAAATTAAACATAAAATTTAAATTAAATGCATATATTCACATGACTAGTGCTTTTGTTTGTTTCACTATCATTTTATTAATAATTAATTAGTTGTTGAATCCAATTAGGCAATTATCATATACTTATTTCTCCGTTATAGGGTTGACTGTTAACTCGAAATCATTAACAAACTTTAACAAGCTAGAAACAACAAATCAAGATTTAGTTTCTTGTTGTCATAAACTAGTAACTTCAATATCAAACTAAGTGAATTTTTTCTTTTTGTTGAAACAACTTTCCTAACCTTTTTCAATTAACAAATCTCGACAATCATAGAACTATTTTTTTAATTACAGCAAACTTTAGGACCCATCTAACCAGATGGCAATCCTAAATCATCCCAATGGATAATCTTTACAAACTTTGTACCAATGAAATCAAAGTCAGAGTTCAGTTTTATGAACTCATATCATGTGTCTCATAGCAAGGAGGAGAGTGAAGGATTGGAATTGGATAGAATAATTCATTAAAAGTTGTGTAGTACTGCAGGAGGAAGACTATGACCGGCAAGGTGATCTGCAACATGGTTGGCTTCGCGGAAGCAGTGATGTACCTGAAAAGACAAGAAAGACGACAAAAGTAAAATAATATCTCTAACAATGGTATGGATTTCCCATGGAATTTTCCAAATTCCTCTGATGGAGTTAATAAGAACTAAATTGTCACCCTCAACAATTAAGTGAGTTACATGCATTCGAGCTGCTTGCTGAAGCCCAGAAAGAGCATCAAAGGCCTCAATGCAAAGGACTGATGTAGATGGAATGGTTTCTCTGTGGAAGGAGAGTAGTTTACCACGAGAGTCGCGTATCAAATGTCCGATATGGGAGTTGGTGTCGTGTCTTCTTGAGCCGTCGAAGTTCAATTTGTGCCAATGAGGTGGTGGTTTCTTCTAAGTGCGATTAGAAGGTCGTAGGCGGTTACGTTGCACTGGAACTAGTATGGGAGGAGAAGTGAGTGTAAGACAATCTTGATGATAGTAAAAAGCCTGGGTTACTGGACAAAGTTGGGACTGATTATTTTGAGGTTGAAAGATTTGAGAATTCGGATACATCCAGATGGACCACCAGAAGAAAAGAAGTGGAATAGGTTGGGATTTGGAGTGGCGAAAAAATATCGAAATTTTGGATGAAATTATCAGAGACTGAGAGAGAGAAAGAGTAATGCAATTTTGATTCTAAATTATGGATCATTAACTTAGTATATGGACATGTAAAAAAAGAAATGGTTACGGTCCTCATTGTAAGACGTACAAAGAGTACAGGTGGAAGGAACCGTTGAATAATAATGGTTTAAGCATTTCCAAATGAAGGTTTGGATTTTGGGTGAAAGTTTTAATTTCCAAAGCCACATAAGGGAATCAGATTAGGGAGTTGTTGTAATAGGATGGGTGATCTTACGAGATGATTTAACCGAGAAAGAACTGTCAGAGCTTGAGGTCCATATCAGTCGGTCAATAGTGTTTGATAGAGGAATATAAATGGCCATAATTTTCTTGACAATATGCGTAAAAGGGATTGCAATTTATAGAGGTCCCATTGAAAATTCGGAGTAATGAAAGAGAAAACCGTAATTAGTGGGTTTGTCGTGTTATTGTAATAAGGGAAATGTACACAACCTGGGATCCAGGAATCAGGCCAGAACTTAGTCGTATGTCCATTTCATATTTCCCAGCCAAGGCCCATTCGGAATGAAGATGCAGTAGTTTTGGAAATTGCGATGATTATTTGGCTTTTCCCGGTATGAGAAGAGGTCCGATGAGCAGATATATTTTCCGTGAATGATTTTGCACCATAAGTTATCAGGTTCTGTCATTATTTTCCATAGAAGTTTCATTTGTAATGACTTATTTAGATCATGAGCCTTATGAAGCCCAAAGCCACCTGTAGATTTAGGTTTGTAAATGGAATCCCAACTAATTAAGGGGCGATAGGTTGGGTTGGTTTTGTTCCAAAAGAAGTCCTTAAGAATTTTATAAATCTGATTACAGATTCCTACCGGAAGCATGAAGCTTTGCATTAAATAATTGACGGTCAAAAGTAGATTGGATTGAATTAGAATTAAACGACCAGCTTGAAATAAAGAGTTAGCCTTCCACTTTGATAGTTGTTTTTTCATTTTTTGAATATACGTATCAAAAATTTCGTTTTAACTCGACCCCGAACAATTGGTATGCCAAGGTATCGTTCTAAGGAAGTGGTTATGGGTATGTTGAGCAAAGAGGCAAGCGCTGCAATTTGAGGAGAGGAGATGTTAGAAGAAGTCTGGAGGGAACTTTTGGAGAAATTAACATAAAGGCCTGAAGTGAGGCTAAACTTGTGAAGTAAGTCCTTGATGAAGAGCATGTTAGAGGTAGTGGCATTAGCAAAAATGAGTGTGTCATCAGCAAAGGTAAGGAAGGGAATACAAGTACCGTTCCGAGTAAGTTGTATCCCCACTTTCCGCTGGCGGTTTTGCGCTTCTCTTGTGAGTGATCTGGAAAGGAATCCAGTGGCAAGGATAAAGATGAAGGGGGCTTTTGGATCACCCTGTCGTAGGCCACAGGAAGGGTAAAAGAGTAGTCCAGGCTCATTATTGATAAGGACTGAGAAGGAAGTAGATTTGATACACATCATTAAAAGGTGAACCCAAGTTTATGAGAAGCCAAATTTAATCAAGATTTGTTGTATAAAATTCCAATTGAGTTTGTCGTATGCTTTTTCCATATCAAGTTTAATAGTCATCCATCCTTATTGGCCTTTCTTTTTGGAATGAAAGGAATGGAAGATTTCATGCGCAATTAAAATATTGTCTTGAATACATCTGTTGGCAATGAAAGCTCCTTGTTGCGGACTGATAAGTTTTGGAATGATAATCTTTAATCTGTTTCCCATGATTTTTATAATAATTTTGTAAATTGTATTGCAGAGGCTGATGGGCCGGTAGTGGTTAGAAAAGGATTATCTTGTTTGGGGATAAGTGTAATAAAGCAGTGTGCACATTCCTTGAGTAGCTGACCAAAGTGAAAGAAGGCTTGAATTGCGGAGATCAGGGATTTACCGACATATTGCCAATAGGATTGGTAGAATTCTGTCGGAAAATCGTCGGGTCTCGAAGTTTTACGAGCAGGTAGACTGAAGACAGTGTGTCGTATTTCTGAAGCAGTGGGAATGTGACACAGTAGGAAACGTGAGGATTAGCAAGCGCTAAACCTAGATCGAAAATCAAGTTCGCAAGCGACGAACTCAAAAGATAAACTCTGGAATCCACCAGAAAATAAGAGAAACTCATAGGGTTTTTTATTGAATAAAAGATAACTGCCTCCAATAATTGAAAAGTGTTTAAATACGGAAAACGAAACCCTAGGGCAAAACTAAAGCAAAACAGAATTAAAATATTAATTACTGAAAATATTAAAATGCTGGTTTGAGACCCGAAACGATCTCGGATGACCTAAAAAGCCCATAAGTCACAGCATAGCGATGAGTCTGCTTCCCGAAAACATATTATAATAGTCAATCGAATACCGAACGCCAAATCTGCACAAGACATGACGAACCCTTGCGACGATCAATCTCCTCTTCAATGCGTGCAGCCAGCCTTCCTACGTCAGAATGGCTGTTAGGAAAGATTTGTCAGCGGGAGTGACAAGGGAGGGAATAATGTTGAGGTCGTCCGTAGCTAACAGTTGAGCTGCCTGAGGTAGAAAACGGGATTGGAGTTCCGAGGTGATCATACGCTGGATGTCAGAGTATCGTGGAATGTACAACCATCTCTTGTTTGAAATGATTTAATTTGTTGTTTATATGTACATATTTTTACTATGGATTGAAAGTAAGTGGTATTCTTATCCATGTTATTAATATGAATTGATTTTGCACGTTTCATCCAAAACAAGTGTTGATATTCAAGGAGTTTATGGTATATGAGGAGGTGTCTTTTGTACTTGAGGAAGAGAGGTGAGGAATTATTTGACTGGAATCATAGAACTAATTTGACATAGCGAACAATAGAAATGTAATAACAAGCAATTTTGGGGAATGAATCACGTGTCTCCATTTTGGGGAATGAATCTAAGAACAATGACAATAGTGCATGCACAAATAACACAGGCGAAGATCCTTGATTTTTCATCAAGCCATGGACGTTGACACTACATCCAAATTACGAACACAAACAATTACATCCATTTATATGTCAAGCAAGTAAACAACTAGAGGGTATCAGTTTCCTGATGCCAAAAATATTCAACAATTAGATTGTGGTCCAGGATAGAGACACAACTGTTGCAAAGATGGAAGATTCAAACACAAGAACATGCCTATTATGCCTGCAGTATACACCATTACTGGATGAGCTCAATCAAGGGAACAAGCTCTAGAATGTGCACAAATCTCCAATATGAATGTAAAGATTAATAATAATAAAAACACTAACAAATAACAACTCCTTCCCCCCACTTTTCTAGCTTACAGCTTCATAGAAGCTCACTCAATCCCAATTCACCGATCACCTCCTCTCCTCACACATTTATATATATATATTATATATATATATAGAGCGCTCAGGTAAAACGACTCTTATGGTGAAACGAGTATACAATTATGGAGCGTCGGATTGAGAGTATTGGATGGTTGGATTTGGAGAGTATAATAAGGGTGTATGAGGTGGTTTTCATGGGATAGAATATCCCTACTGATTTTCTAAATTTCTAAAAATTAAAAACCTCTAAAATAGGCAGTTAGAAGGAGATTGGAGAGAGAAAACGTAGATCCTCCAAAATAGGCAGTTATTCACCACCATCTTCCACACAAAGCTTCGGTCTAGAAATTTCTAAACCGTTCTGCATATCGACACAAAAAATTTGCATATCGACACGAAAAAGATGAATATTGTTATATATAATTTGCATATATTAATCTTGTCCATGTTCCATCGTATATAATGCATCGACTGAATTGAAATACAATGTGTTAATATCAAAGCACATTATCTTAATATCGTTCAAGTATTATTGAATGCATATCCCATCCACACAAATGAATATCATATTTATGGCCAATGAAATAATCCATAATTACAAATTGCATATCATACAAGTATATTCTGCATATCACTGTACAATAAATGCATATCCCATCCACATAATTGCATGGCCGGACTCAGCGAGATCTTCCTTGGCCGCGCCCGCGGCTTCCTTTCCGCACCCGCAGCTTGTTCTTCTCAGCTTCTGACGAGAATATCACTCAGCGATATCTTCCTTGGTCACGCCCGCGGCTCCCTTTCCGCGCCCGTGGCTTATTCTGCATATCAATGTATAGAAAATGCATAACTCATCCACACAAATGAATATCACAATCACAACCAATGAAATAATCTATCATAAAAAATTGCATATCATACAAATATATTATGCATATCAATGTATGAAAAATGCATATCATATCCACACAAATGAATATCATATTCACGGCCCAAAAAATAATCTATAATTACAAATTACATATCATACAAGAATATTCTGCATATCACTGTATGAAAAATGCATATCCCTTCTATACAACTGAATATCACATTCACAGCCAGAAACATAATCCATAATCACATAATGCATATCATACAAGTTTGTTTGAATATCATACATAGACGATGAACCATGGCACGAAGACGATAAAATCAAACAGCGATTTTAGGGTTACCTTTAATCGGCGACCGAACACGAAGATGACGCGTTGGAGAGATCGACGCAAGGGATGACGGCGCGCTTCCACTCGGAGAAGGAGACGAGAGCGGGAAGACGAAGGCGATATGAAGATGGCGAGAAGACGACGGCAAGAAGACCACTTTCAGTTGTCGATAGCGGTTGACAGCGAGACACGTGGAGAGGCCGCCTATTTGGAAGGGCGCCGGCAAGCTTCTTTTTCCAACGAACCAAAACAACACCAAAAAGGAAGCAAATAGGAATAATACCAGAGACAGGGCAAAAAGAGCATATCACAAAAATCCCACTAGGCGTATGGCATCATCTAAATCAATTTTATCTATTCAATTTCTGTCATAATTTATTGAAGTTACACCAGGTGGTAATTAAAAACAAGAATTGTAACCAGCCAAAACAAGCATTGCAGTCACCAGGCAACCGATCAATTCAATTTCAATCAAAAGGAAAGATCAAATTCCAAGCCTTTTAGCACAAAAAATAACGATTTAATCATTGACTACAAACCTATATGAATTAGTGCAATTCCAAATTCAATATGCAAAAGCCACGAAAAATTTAATAATCCCACAACTTAATCCTATATAATCTAGCTGCAAAAACATCACAATTTCAATACAAAGGACAAAGCAGAGGAAGGGGGTTACGTACCTCCACTTACCGTCACTGTAACACCCCCAAAACTTAACCCTTTTGGAAATGTATTACCGCCAGTGACCCCAGTGTTCCTTACCGAGATCACCCAAGGCTTTACCGTTTAAATACAATTTATGAAATACAAATGATGCATAATGATCAAAGTATTCAATCCAAAACATAACATTGTCAAGGAACAAGAGTTACGGGATTACAACCCAATCCCGAATAGGATAATACATAGTTTAAACCAAACACAGCGGAAGTCTAAGAAAGTATTTTACAATCAAAGTTATTGTCCAAAAGATCTCAACCTGATTAAAGAAATAATTAAAACATTGAAAAACCACCGTTGACTCCATAGTCCTTCTGGTCTTCTGAACTACTTCTTATCTGATGTGCCGAATCGAACGGATGACACCAACCAACCATGCAAGGGAAAATATTGGTTGGTTAGTCTAAATGAATAGACTAGCAAGGGAACAAAGCAGAATGGTTCGAAGCAGTCGTATTAGGTTAGACTCCTCGTCCCTCGAATAATAATCGAGTACGCTTGTCAACCACCATACTCCTACTGGAATGAACAAGAGGTATGCACAAGAGAGGATTCTGGAAGACTGAATCTTCACAGAAATCGACTCGAAAGAAGACTCCAACGGAAATGAGTCTTTAAGGAAGTATGACAATTCTGGAAAGTTACAGAATCATACAACAATGATTTAAAACTGACTGAGATGCTTCAGTCAACGACCAACCTCACCGCCTTTCAGCGAATCCAGATCGGAAAGAAGACGTACTACATTCAAGTCAACACGAGTCTTCCTAGCGGCACTATTACCTAGCTGCCCTACTCGCTGAGCGTTCATTAATTATGTGCGTCAAGGTAGCACTTATCTGATTATGTTTCAAAAACACACATCACATTATAGACTTTTACATGTGTACCCCACCAATGGGACGACACATCTTAGTATACGTTTCGTCGAGAGTGACGTACACCGAAAGGTTTGTGACACTAGCTAAGTGTCCTGTCTCTACACACTTGTGAAAGAGACCGATCATGATCATAGAATAGTACCAGATGGAGACGAGCCACCCCGATACCAGATTATAAAGAAATGACTGGACAGAGTCTGAGTAACGTTCCTATTTAACAGTGCTAACTAAACAGTTACAGCACAACAACAGTTACAGGATCAATCCACATAAAGGCCCGAAAGGCGATCACAGATAATAGCGTTGTTCTAACAGATATACAACCTATTATATGCTTTTCAAAACAGTTTATCAAAACCGTTTCTAGACAAACAGAATATTCATTCCAAATTGATTACTCAGATAAACTACTGATAATTAATGTAAATATGGAACGAATGAGCAAGAGCGAACCACCACTTGCCTTAATCCGCAGAATAGTCTAAAGACGTCAACTGGATTCCGGGCTCGACACGGTATAGTTCTGACAGCACAACAACCTTCGAGTCGACCCATAAAAGGAACCCTAAGTTAGATCCGACATAACAGTACGAATCTAAACACGGTGAAAGAACACGAAAGGAAAGACGCCACGACGACAACCGACCAAGCCAAAGCCACAAAGGCATTCTGGGCACTGGCGGCGGTCGCTGTTCTTGGCAGCGGTCGCCGCATTCATCACGGCGGTCGCCGTGAAGAACACGGTCGATAGAGACGAGAGAAATCTCACCAAAACAAAGCGCGTTTCGACCCCTTTCAGCATGGCTTGGTTTCTGACCTTCAAAGGCAACCACAAGGCTTCAAAAGAGCTGCTGGAAACACCACCAAACAACACCGACGAAAGCTTCGAAATTTCCGGCGAAGGCACAACTCCGGCGAGAGGCAAATTTGGCAGAGGTTTGGTGCTGGGATGGCTCAAAACCTCTCCCCCCAACGCCTCCTTTTATAGCCAAAACATCTAGAGTTCAAAACAAGAGGGCCTAGAGCTAGTTCGGCGCTCGCCAGAAGTCGCGCCGGCGACCAACAGGCAAGGACCGCCGGACAACAAAGGTGGCAATTACGGCGGGCACCGTAATTTACGGCGGTCGCCGCGGCCTGGCACACCAGCTGCCTCCTCGAGCATTGGGACGGCGGGCGCCGTGACTTTACGGCGGTCGCCGTGCTTGGGTCTCACTACGGCGGTCGCCGTGACTTTACGACGGTCGCCGTGACACCTTTTTCCCGCCCGTTCAGCTTTGAACGAACATGACATTAAGCCGGGATAAAATTTATCGTACGCGAACGACAATTAAAATCCAAGGCATGTTATCTGTATATTATTTCACTGAGAAAAATATTACAGATACAGAGCACATTACAGAATGTCTCAAGCTACCTGAATTAAATTCGACGTACACAACGGGTACTCGGGAAAATTCCAAAATTCCCAAAATAACCTTACAAAAAATACGGGGTATCACATCTCCTCCCCCTTACAAGAAGTTTCGACCCTGAAACTTAGGTCGAGAATAACTCGGGAAAACGCCTGAGCATATCTGACTCGGTTTCCCACGTCTCCCAAGTAACTTCTTCGGTCCCTGACTTGGACCACAACACTCGTACCAACGGCACGATCTTGTTGCGCAAATGCTTCTCCCGACGCTCCAAAATGCGCACGGGCAACTCTTCATAAGTACCATTAGCTAGAATCTCGATGTCTTCATAACTAAGCACATGAGACTCATCTGGTACATACTTTCTGAGTAACGATACGTGGAACACGTTATGCACCGGGTGAGCCGATGGCGGTAACGCCAAGCGGTATGCTAGAGATCCTACTTTATCCAGAATCTCGAATGGTCCCACGTAGCGAGGGTTAAGCTTCCCACGCTTACCAAATCTGAAAACTCCTTTGGATGGCGATACCTTGACAAAAACCTTGTCACCGACCTCGAACTCGACAGTCCTGCGCTTCCGATCTGCGTAGGACTTCTGTCGACTCTGAGCGGTCAACATCCTTTGTCTGATCAAAGCAATGTCTGAAGCCGTCCTTTCGACCAACTCTGGTCCAAGCAGAATTTTGTCGGCATTATCTTCCCAACAAATCGGAGATCTGCATCTGCGACCATACAAAGCTTCAAACGGAGCCATCTTGATTGTAGCATGCCAGCTATTGTTGTACGTGAACTCAATCAGACTCAAGCTGTCCTCCCAGCTAGTCGGGCGATCGAGCACACAAGCTCTAAGCATATCCTCCAGAGTCTGGATGGTCCTTTCAGACTGGCCATCTGTCTGAGGATGAAACGTTGTACTGAACATCAACTCGGTTCCCATAGCCTTATGAAGTTCCTTCCAGAATCTTGACATGAAACGGCCATCTCGGTCCGATACAATGGTCTTAGGAATGCCATGTAAGCAGACAATCTCCTTCTGATAAACTTCTGCTAACTTCTGGGTTTCCCATGTGGTCTTGATGGCTATGAAATGAGCACTCTTCGTAAGCCTATCCACAATTACCCAGATAGCATCTCTCTGACTTCGAGTCTTGGGTAGCCCAGTGACGTAGTCCATGGAAATGTCCTCCCATTTCCATTCTGGTACGGGGAGAGGTAGCATCTCACCACCTGGCCTGCGGTGTTCGATCTTGACCTTCTGGCAAGTTAAGCACTTTGCCACAAAGTCTGCTACGTCCCACTTCATATTTGGCCACCAAAACTTCTTCCTGAGATCCTTGTACATCTTGCTAGAGCCAGGATGCACAGAGTAAGCAGATGAATGAGCTTCTCTCATCACCAACTGACGAAGACCTTCTGTGTCAGGCACACAGATCCGGTCCTGAAACCAAAGTGATCCATCATCCTGAACCACAAAACTGGGAGCTTTCCCATCCATCACTTCACTGCTTAACTTTACCAAGATGATGTCGTCGACTTGCTTTTCTTTGATCTGATCCAGCAGTGTAGCCTGAATTTCCATCATACTCAGGTACCCTCTACGCTGGTCATACAAGACTTCAATGTCGCATGACTCTTGGTTTAGCTTGGTCTGAGCAGTAAGTAGAGCAACTACAGTCCCGTGCGTTGTCTTCCGGCTTAGCGCATCAGCTACTACATTAGCCTTGCCCGGATGATATAACAACTCCATGTCGTAGTCCTTGAGCAACTCTAGCCAGCGGCGTTGTCTCATATTTAGCTCCTTTTGAGTAAATATATACTTGAGACTTTTGTGGTCGGTGAAGACTTGGCATCTTATACCGTAGAGGTAATGCCTCCAAATCTTCAGCGCAAAGACAACCGCTGCTAACTCAAGATCATGGGTCAGATAGTTTTCTTCGTAAGTCTTGAGTTGTCTAGATGCGTAAGCAATGACTCTTCCCCTTTGCATCAAAACACAACCAAGACCACACTTGGAAGCATCACTATAGACCACATAATCGTCATTCCCCTCTGGGAGTGCTAACACGGGTGCCGAGGTCAACCGTCGTTTCAACTCTTGGAAACTGGCCTCGCACTTGTCATTCCAGACAAACTTCTTGTGGACCTTGCGGAGTAGATTGGTCATAGGTAGAGCGATCTTTGAAAATCCTTCTACGAACCTTCTACAATACCCGGCAAGTCCAAGAAAACTGCGCACCTCCTTCACATTCTGGGGCTGTGTCCATTTAGCCATCGCTTCAATCTTTTGGGGATCAACCATAACCCCATTTTTATTGATCACGTGGCCTAAGAAAGTCACTTCCTTTATCCAGAATTCACACTTGGACAGTTTAGCATAAAGCTGATGTTGTCTAAGGATTGACAAGGCAATCCGTAGATGTTCCTCGTGGACTTCTTCATCCGGAGAATAGATCAGGATGTCGTCTATGAAGACCACCACGAACTTATCCAAGTACTGGTGAAAACATCGGTTCATTAAACCCATAAAGACAGATGGAGCATTTGTAAGCCCAAAAGGCATCACTACGAACTCGTAATGACCATATCTGGTCCTAAACGCAGTTCTAGGAATGTCCTGCTCACGAATCCTGAGTTGGTGATATCCAGATCTCAAGTCGATCTTGGATAAAACCTTTTCTCCCTGCAACTGGTCCAACAAGTCATCAATCCTAGGCAAAGGATACTTGTTCTTGATCGTCACCTTGTTCAACTCTCGGTAGTCGATACAAAGTCGGAACGATCCGTCCTTCTTTTTGACGAACAATACCGGAGCACCCCACGGCGATGCACTCGGCCTAACATAACCTTTATCAAGAATATCTTCAAGTTGATTCTTCAATTCTTGCATCTCAGCTGGAGCCATCCGGTACGGTGATTTGGAAATCGACGTCGTACCAGGCTCGAGATCAATTGAAAACTCTACGTCGCGATTCGGGGGTAATCCAGGAATTTCTTCCGAAAAGACATCTGAAAACTCCCTAACTACATGAATATCAAGAACCTCAGGTCCATCCTTCGCATGCGAATCCAAGTAGCAAAGGTACCCGACACATCCTTGTCGTAGTAGCTTAAACGCAGCCATCGCATTGATCAACTTGCCGTTATCAGCGTCATTTCAACCTTTGAACTTGCACACGAACTGGCCCCCGGATGACACCGTCACCGTTCTTGAACTGAAGTCGATCACCGCCTTGTGACGCGTTAGCCAATCCATACCGAGGATAATGTCGTATGGAGCCATGGCTATACAGATTAAATCTGCCTCAAATTCCTTACCCTGAATGGTAATCGGAAAGTCGGATAGATGCTTGGTTCCCACCAAACGTTCTCCATTAGGAAGATTAACGACAACAGGGTCGCACGAATCGTTGCACACTAAGTCTAACTTGCTAACACAACTATCTGAAATAAAGGAATGCATAGCACCAGAATCAAATAGAATGCACACTGAAGTAGAGTGAAGGTATAAAGTACCTTGAGCAATTGGAGCATTGGGTCCATCTGCTTCACGCATCTCATACAAGCGTTGTCCCTGACTTCCAGAAACAGCTGGGGCCTTTCCCCTGTTCTGAGCAATCGTCTGGACCGAAGGGCTATGAGTCTCGGCAGGCTTAAACCTAGGTCGGTTGCTCTGATGAACTGACCCTTGCTGCGACTCTACTCCCTTCTGCTTCCCTTGCTTGCAGAACTTCTGCAGATGACCGTCACGTCCACACCCAAAGCACGACCTCTTCTCTCTCTGACACTCATTGCTCTTGTGTCCAGCAGTACCACAGTTATAACACTTAACTGAACTCCGGGTCTGCCCTGACTGCTGAGTCGATCCTCCTTGCGTCATCTCCGTCTTAGCTCGGCCAGACTTGGCAAAGTTAGACGGTGGCGCAGGGCGCTTAAAACCACCTCCCTGGTTCTGGTTCTGCATCGACTTCTGTCGATTGCGCCTATTGGTCGACTCCTCAAGAGTTATCTCCAGCTTATAGGCACAATCAACATACTGCTCCAAGGTAGAGCATGTGTGATGCACCATTAATGGCTTGATATCCGGACTCATCCACTCGTGGAAGTACTAGATCTTTTGGGCCTCGTTGGTAATCTCGGCAGTGGCGTATTGCAAAAGATGATTGAACTTAGACGCCAACTCGGTCACTCTCAGACCATCTGTCTGTGGGTACAAGAACTCTTTATGTTTCTCCTCTCTCATAGCACGAGAGAAAAAGCGATCAACCATCTTGGTCTTGAACATCGACCAAGTTAGCATTGGGCTCTCAGCCAAACCTGTGCTCTCCCACCACTCGCTAGCCTCCTCCTTCAGCTGAAGAGAAGCGATATGGACCTTCTCGGCCTTCGTACACTCCATATTCCGAAACAGCCTCTCCATATGGGAGAACCAATGAGTCACTGCCACTGGCTCCCCTTTCCCGTTATAGCAATCAGGCCTCATGGAAGTGATGGTCTTTAGAGCGCGACCATAGCTGTCTCTTGCCCTGTCGGCAGTCTCCTGAATCACAGGATTTCTGGGTTCCACAACATCAGGAACCACTGGGTGGGTAGGCACTTCTTGCGCTTGAGGCGCACTGGGTCTCAATACATCCGCAATTGTCTGCATCACAATCCCGCGAATCGCCTCAACAGCTGCGGCGTCAAACAGCGCTGGCGTTTGGGTCTGATCCTGACCTTCACGCCTCTGCTGGATGCGAGACTCAGACTCGTGTTCATCCTGAACACCTCTTCCTGCTGGCCTGGGATCTTGACTAGCCCCAGCACCAACTCGAATCGAATTCCTCGTGCTTCTTGGGTTCACCATCTATTTACCGATCAAATTCCAAGTATTCAATACATTAATATTATGCAATATACTTATGCAATATACCAACGTAAATAAATTACTCAGAATAGATCAACTTGATATTTTATAGATGAACCTTCGAACTATTACACAAGCTACACGTAAGTCTATCATTCGAGCGCTGGGACAACATATGCTCGAAGATAAAGTATTTCACAGAGTACTTACCGCAATACTGAAATATTACACAAAGTACAACTTGGAATACTAAGAAACGAACTACTGCGATAGGCAACGCCAATCCTCCTCAAGGTGTTCCACAATGTCTCCCATAAGACTGACTACTCGTGCATGGTCTCTTCGGGCTAGGCTCACCATCGAGCTCTGGCGATGGGTTTCGCACCCTGCTTGACCCTGAAGCACATGGTCCTATCACAGTCATCGTAAGGTATGGGTCGTCCATGACTGATCCTCCTATTCCAGCCCTCCTCTGAGTACTGGCAATCAACTCATCCCACTGACTCTCCTGTTCTGCAGAGATTACCTCGCTCTGGCGGAGGATCTCTTATAGCTCGGATTCCGACCTCCATCTTCTTGGAGTAGGGATAGACTGAGATTCCCTATCACTTCTCCTAATACCGTACTCGGTATACAGTGCCTCCCAATCAGTTTCTGACATGGGTGTGTACTCTGGCACTGGTGGCAATTCTGTACCGGGCTCCTGATTCTGCCCTCCAAGGTCCAACTCCGGGTCCTCTTCTGGATCATCCTCTATGGGATCCTCATCCTCGGGATCATCCTCGATGGGATCCTCATCCTCGGGATTATCCTCGATGGGATCCTCATCCTCGGAATCATCCTCGATCATATCCTCGTCCTCGACAGGATCTTGTTCAAGCATCTCCTCTTCCTCCTCCTCGTACTCGATCTCCTCGGGAATTGGTCCCAGTAGAAAGTCGTCTTGGTAAACCCCTTGTTCATACCTTGATAACTCATCTTCCTGATCCCATTCCTGTACTTCCTCCACCCTTGGTGGCGGCACAGGTACAGCCTCAGGGACCATAGTATCCCTAGCTACAAGGACAACCGACTCGGGGAGAACGTGTTTGACGTCTTCGGGCGGGCTACTCGGGCCTCCAACCTCGAAACATCGCTGAGGTATCGGAAAATCTAGCCTCGGCTGGTCCGACTTGGCGTTTTCCGACCCCCCACCAATAGAAAAGCAGACACCCATCCTATCGAACAATAAGGAAGGAATTAGTCTTTCTAGACATAGAAGCAAGCTTACTATATCAGACTATAAAGAAGACACGACTATGAACGGTGTTTTTAAATTCTTTTCAGTATGAAAATTCAGAGCCCCTTTTTAAAGCATTTCGAAAACGGATAAATGGTTTATAAAAATTCCAAACCCGTTTTAAAACCTTTGGCTCTGATACCACAACTGTAACACCCCCAAAACTTAACCCTTTTGGAAAGGTATTACCTCCAGTGACCCCAGTGTTCCTTACCGAGATCACCCAAGGCTTTACCGTTTAAATACAATTTATGAAATACAAATGATGCATAATGATCAAAGTATTCAATCCAAAACATAACATTGTCAAGGAACAAGAGTTACGGGATTACAACTCAATCCCGAATAGGATAATATATAGTTTAAACCAAACACAGCGGAAGTCTAAGAAAGTATTTTACAATCAAAGTTATTGTCCAAAAGATCTCAACCTGATTAAAGAAATAATTAAAACATTGAAAAACCACCGTTGACTCCATAGTCCTTCTGGTCTTCTGAACTACTTCTTATCTGATGTGCCGAATCGAACGGATGACACCAGCCAACCATGCAAGGGAAAATATTGGTTGGTTAGTCTAAATGAATAGACTAGCAAGGGAACAAAGCAGAATGGTTCGAAGTAGTCGTATTAGGTTAGACTCCTCGTCCCTCGAATAATAATCGAGTACGCTTGTCAACCACCATACTCCTACTGGAATGAACAAGAGATATGCACAAGAGAGGATTCTGGAAGACTGAATCTTCACAGAAATCGACTCGAAAGAAGACTCCAACGGAAATGAGTCTTTAAGGAAGTATGACAATTCTGGAAAGTTACAGAATCATACAACAATGATTTAAAACTGACTGAGATGCTTCAGTCAATGACCAACCTCACCGCCTTTCAGCGAATCCAGATCGGAAAGAAGATGTACTACATTCAAGTCAACACGAGTCTTCCTAGCGGCACTATTACCTAGCTGCCCTACTCGCTGAGCGTTCATTAATTATGTGCGTCAAGGTAGCACTTATCTGATTATGTTTCAAAAACACACATCACATTATAGACTTTTACATGTGTACCCCACCAATGGGACGACACATCTTAGTATACGTTTCGTCGAGAGTGACGTACACCGAAAGGTTTGTGACACCAGCTAAGTGTCCTGTCTCTACACACTTGTGAAAGAGACCGATCATGATCATAGAATAGTACCAGATGGAGACGAGCCACCCCGATACCAGATTATAAAGAAACGACTGGACAGAGTCCGAGTAACGTTCCTATTTAACAGTGCTAACTAAAGAGTTACAGCACCATAACAGTTACAGGATAAATCCACAAAAAGGCCCGAAAGGCAATCACAGATAATAGCGTTGTTCTAACAGATATACAACCTATTATATGATTTTCAAAACAGTTTATCAAAACCGTTTTCAGACAAACAGAATATTCATTCCAAATTAATTACTCAGATAAACTACTGATAATTAATGTAAATATGGAACGAATGAGCAAGAGCGAACCGCCACTTGCCTTAATCTGCAGAATAGTCTAAAGACGTCAACTGGATTCCGGGCTCGACACGGTATAGTTCCGATAGCACAATAACCTTCGAGTCGACCCATAAAAGGAACCCTAAGTTAGATCCGACATAACAGTACGAATCTAAACACGGCGAAAGAACACGAAAGGAAAGACGCCACGACGACAACCGACCAAGCCAAAGCCACGAAGGCATTCTGGGCACTGGCGGCGGTCGCTGTTCTTGGCGGCGGTCGCCGCATTCATCACGGCGGTCGCCGTGAAGAACACGGCGGTCGCCGTGAAGAACACGGTCGACAGAGACGAGAGAAATCTCACCAAAACAAAGCGCGTTTCAACCCCTTTCAGCCTGGCTTGGTTTCTGACCTTCAAAGGCAACCACAAGGCTTCAAAAGAGCTGCTGGAAACACCACCAAACAACACCGACAAAAGCTTCGAAGTTTCCGGCGAGAGGCAAATTTGGCAGAGGTTTGGTGCTGGGATGGCTCAAAACCTCTCCCCCCAATGCCTCCTTTTATAGCCAAAACATCTGGAGTTCAAAACAAGAGGGCCTAGAGCTAGTTCGGCGCTCGCCAGAAGTCGCGCCGACGACCAACAGGCAAGGACCGCCGGACAACGAAGGTGGCAATTACGGCGGGCGCCGTAATTTACGGCGGTCGCCGCGGCCTGGCACACCAGCTGCCTCCTCGAGCATTGGGACGGCGGGCGCCGTGACTTTACGACGGTCGCCGTGCTTGGGTCTCACTACGGCGGTCGTCGCGACTTTACGGCGGTCGCCGTGACACCTTTTTCCCGCCCGTTCAGCTTTGAACGGACATGACATTAAGCCGGGATAAAAATTATCGTACGCGAACGACAATTAAAATCCAAGGCATGTTATATGTATATTATTTCACTGAGAAAAATATTATAGATACAGAGCACATTACAGAATGTCTCAAGCTACCTGAATTAAATCCGACGCACACAACGGGTACTCGGGAAAATTCCAAAATTCCCAAAATAACCTTACAAAAAATACGGGGTATCACAGTCACAACGTCGGACTTATGTGGAGTGGATTGGAGTCGGGCGAGGGAGGTTCGGTTCAGTTCAGCAGTGGGGAGCGCAGATCTGGACAAGACTTCGAGTGGCAGGCTGGGCCTGAAAGCTCGTGAAGAGAGACGGGAACAAAAGCGGCTGGTTCTGGGCACGAGGTAGGTTCGGATCTGGGTTAGGTGTGGATGTCCGCGAGGTCGGTGGAGTCGCCAAGGCGCGGTCATGGATCTGGGTGCAGCTCTGCGGCAAGGGGCGAAGGTGGTGTGGTATGGTGGGGAGAGGCGGCTTGGAGGGGAGATGTCGGCAGATCTGGGCTCGGCGAGGTGGTCACCGGTGTGGAGAGCAAGGTTGAGGGGGCTCGACAAGGTGGTCACCGGCAGATCTAGGCTTGAACGTATGCTTCAATGGAGGCGGAAGAATTTTCGAGAGAGAGCATTGAGGGAGACGATGCATGATTTTTGGAAGGAGAAAGGGAGAGACGATTTAATGGGAAAGTGAATCAGTGGATTGGAGAGAGAGGGAGTAAATTAGGGAAAACAAATCTCATAAAATTAGGTAATCTAGTGTGTCTTATATTTAAATTATTATGTACATCCCTCCATTAAATCTTGTCCGTCAATCTCATCAACGTCCAACGCACTAGAATCATTCACCTGTTTCACTATAAGAGTCTGTTTTACTAGAGCATAGATCTATCTATATATATTAACAAGCTAATTAGCTTCATTCTGACACAAACTACAGTTCAAAACCAATTTAAAAACACCAAAAAATGAAGTAAGAACAAGTCAAACACTCAAGTCTCCACCACCACTCCACCAGCAATTCAGCAAACCGAACTTCTACGGTGCTCAGCCAAGTTGCAGGTTCGAATTCACCCCTCCAAAGCCCCTACCTAGCTACTCATCAGTCATCCCCGTCATTTTCTTCCTTGGCATTTGGCAAAACTGAGTAGCTAGTCCGATAAACAAAACAATTTGCTATTTTGCTGTGTGGTTGAACAGCCAATGGAACATTCAAGTTCAAGGAAAGTCTGATACACGAAAATTGTATCCTAAGAAAAGCGAGTCTCAAAAAAATCTCAATCTCGCAAGATCTGGAAGTTGAAATAACTACGCTTGAAATCCTTGAATGACAGTCCAGTCGTCCACTCGTCCAGATGAAGAAAACAATGGAGATCGACGCCTCGACCTTGTCTCAGTCGGTTGCTCGCTCCAGTGCGAGTCGCCCTGGTTCATTCGTGCCTGGTCCGCTGGTCGTACAGATTGGAGATCACCCGACGCGGGACGCCGGTGGAGAATGGAGATCGTCGCCCACCCGCCGGTATCCAGCCTGACCTTCGTGAAAGTAGAGATCGCCGGTGCCCAACGAAACAAGGGAAAGGGAGAAATAGAAGGGGGCGGCTCAGCGGCTGAGTGAAATTGTAAAAGAGTTTTTAGTCTTTTAAAAAAGAAGTTTTCAGTGGGTGTGAGAATAGATAGAAGTAGTGTAATACCCGTTCCTTGCACGAAATTGTTTACTTTTTTATATTTGTAAAAATAGTATATTTAATTATCGATGAATTAATGTTTCAATATATATTTGATTAGTTATTTAAATTAAAAATGACTAATCGATTAAACAAATTACAGATATAAAAAATTATATTATATAAAGAGATACAGAACTCTCCATAACTTTATTAATAATAAAAATTGGCTAAGTAGTCTTAGAAACAGGGATAGTCACACCCCTTTACATCAATACTTCTAAAACGGTAAAACATAATAAAAATGTTCATCTAACTCTAATACATGAAAATGACACGCTAAACATAAAATATGGCACGATGTTTTAAATTATCAAAAACTTCATTGTATACTACATTGGTTGTAGTACTATCTCTTCTTGTCTTTATCGCAAATCAATATCTTCAAACCTTTCTTGTTAGTCACCATTGATGAAGTAACATAAAACTGACCATGATTGAAAACAGGACGTGGAAGATACAAACCGACATTTGCAAGAAATTGAAGTGTCTGACGGTGACATGATTATGCGATGAATCAAAACCGTATGTCCAATATTGTTGCGTGAAATAATTCTCCCTTGTATGACATGACTGCCAAGTTGTGTGGTTTAATTTAGTATTAAAATAAATAAATAGAGACTTTATAGAATAACAATCACTAACCATTTGAAATGTCGGTCAAGGGATACGTTCACTAACTGAAGAATTTGGACAAATTCCAAGAATAGAACCTGCATATTTAGTATTTATATTAAATTTTATATTTTTAGTTCATCGAAAAATAATGTCAAAGAATTAAATGCAATTTATTAACCTGGTCGATTTGAATTTGTCCATTGTCGTTTCTCTCTAATAACATGCAATTTCAACGTTCTGTTATGTCGGGTTAATTCGTCCATAACAAAATAACCCTAAAAATCTAAAATATATTCAAAGTAAAAAAAAATTATTCTACATACTACTAATGTTTTTGTCCTAATATTATAAAAATACATAAACATATGTAACTAATAATATAAGTAATCAAAAAATATTACAAACGGTCCACGGTAAATATTTAATTTAGTATTATAAAACATATAATATAGTTTATATTTATAACTACTAAATGTTTATAACGTCAATATTGAATGCAACTTTGAATAGTTTTAATCGGCTTATAGGCCCAACTTAAAATTAATTCTCCACCTTCTCTCACAACATACAATGTGTTTTAGTAAATATTATACATATAAACTAAAATAAATTAATTATAGGGCTTATTGGGCCATTACATAATTAATAATACTAATGAGCTTTATAAACTGTAATTTAATAGCAAGTATTAAAAAAGAACAATATAATAAATTATCGAAAGAGAGGTGACACTCTCTATTACATTATTTATATTAAAAAATGGCTAAATAGTTATGAAACCGGAATAGCCACATCCAACATTAAAATATAGATAATGATAAACCGTAAAAATATGTCTAAGTCAAAACAGCAAAACTAATGAAACAAAAGATTTGCAAAATTGCTCTACCAATGATGAGATTTGCATCATATTTGAGATCTGCAAGCATTGTTCTTATTGAAGTCTTTCGTTGGGGTAAATTCTGGTCATACTAATTTTTGGAATTAATTATGAGATTTGCAATATTGTTCTTATCAATGTGTTGTTTTGTTGTGTAGGTTGAACAGTCATTATCAAGATTCAATTGCTATGCTTAATAGGTTTTGGTGATTATTGATTGTTTTGGTGAAAACTAATAGTGTCGTAATCAAATATGAAAAATGTGTAATACTATTACTTAATTTTGGTAATTATTGATTGTTTTGGTGAAAACTAATTGTATCGTAATCAAATATGAAAGCTGTGTAATAGTATTACTTAGTTTTGGTAATTATTGATTGTAATTTATAAATAAGGTAGGTATATGTGTATATATATATTAATTAGGAAAGTAGATTATAGTTGATATATAATTTTAAGTTTTAGTTGTTTTATTGGGGAAAAAATTAGAAAAATTATGGTGATGACATGTGACAAAATCAATATGGTGATGACATGTGACGCAATAGGACTTTGCATATAGTAGTTATATAGTAGATTATATTTTCTATTGCGTTGTTGTTCTCTAAAGTTGGTTTCACCACACCCCTCCAACTTTAATCATAGAAAATTAATTAGGCATGTGATTCTTAATCGATTCTTCTACAAATTCAAACCTCGCGCCTATCTTCAAATTACTTTGATCAATCGTGAGTGATATATAAAATAAACTTTGTAGATATGTAGTTTGGAAAACTATTACGAAAGTATATATAATTATCTAGCAATTGGGTTGCCAAAACAATTAACCACATTTCCACATCTGCAAGTATTATATTTGAAGATATTCAGTAAATTTGGTGATCAAACAAAGATGCTATACAGAAATCAGAAATGACATCCGGTGCGGACGGTTCTTACGGTGTGGAAATACGAACATGTACTTTAGGGTCTTAAATATGCACTTTAACGTCTTAAATGTGCACTTTTGCAAAAAAATTAGAAAAATGCTTAGGAAATTTTTTTTTTTTTTTTGTTTTCTTAATTTTTTTTATATAAAAGTACACATTTAAGACCTTAAAGTACATGTCTGCATCGTAAGAATCGTCTGCACCGGAACCTTACCCATGCTATACATGACTCTTATATAAACAGAAGATAAATTTACTATTGTATATTAAAATATGATGTCATCATATCTTTGACATTCAAGTGTTCTCATGAGGACCGAACTAATGTAAATTCGGTTTTAAACTGAGAATGAATCAATGAACTGGAAATTCAAGAGCCAAATAATGGGAAAGATTGATGCACATTCGTCCATGGAGAATTCTCTGCAAAAGAATTGAGGGTGGGTAGAGAAGGGATTGATATTCATTGTAATTTAAGTAAAATAATAAGGTTAATATTGGTAGTTAACAAATGCTGATGATTTATTCTGGTGATGTATAGCATTACTCTTCATATATTAGCAATTCTTATGGCACGTTTGTAATCTTATTTTGGTAATTATTGATTGTTTTGGTAAAAATTAATTGTGTCGTAATCAAATATGAAAGCTGTGTAATATTATTACTTAGTTTTGGTAATTATTGATTGTAATTTATAAATAAGGTAGGTATATGTATATATATATTAATTAGGAAATTAGATTACAGTTGGTATATAATTTTTAATTTTAGTTGTTTTATTAAAAAAAAATTAAAAAAATTATGGTAATGACATGTGGCAAAATCAATATGGTGATGACATGTGGCGCAGTTGGGCTTTGCATTTAGTAGTTATATAGTAGATTAGAGATGAACACGGTTCATGAACCGTCGGTTTAAGAACCGGCGGTTCAAGGTTCAAGGTTCCCTTGAACCGGAACCTGAATCGACTACTCCCCGGAACCGGCGGTCCAGTTTCGGTTCTAGTTTATGTTCGGCCGGTTATTCGTCGGTTCGGAATCCGGTTCGAAAAAATAAAAAAAAATAAAAACAAAATTAAAAAATGAAAAACATTTTTCAAAAAAAAATTTTTTAAAAAGGACTTGAACTTAATAGTGATTATAATTATTTAAATATTTTTTTAATGTGTTTATGATTTTTGTAGTTTTTTTAAGATTTAATCATTTAAAGAGTAATGTAGGATATAAGACTCTAGGTTAGAGTGTATAGTTTAGGGTTAAGGATTTGTATTTTAAGGTTTTGTATTGTTTATGGTTAGGTTTTATTTTAAATTTAATTATTTGAACATTTTTAATGTGTTTATGTTTTTTGTAGCTTTTTTAAGATTTAATCATTTAAAGAGTAATGTAGGATATAAGACTCTAGGTTAGGGTGTATAGTTTAGGGTTAAGGGTTTGTATTTTAAGGTTTTGTATTGTTTATGGTTAGGTTTTATTTTAAATTTAATTATTTGAACATTTTTAATGTGTTTATGTTTTTTGTAGCTTTTTTAAGATTTAATCATTTAAAGAGTAATGTAGGATATAAGACTCTTGGTTATGGTGTATAGTTTAGGGTTAAGGGTTTGTATTTTAAGGTTTTGTATTGTTTATGGTTTATGGTTAGGTTTTATTTTAAATTTAATTATTTGAACGTTTTTAATGTGTTTATGTTTTTTTGTAGCTTTTTTAAGATTTAATCATTTAAAGAGTAATGTAGGATATAAGACTCTAGATTAGGGTGTATAGTTTAGGGTTAAGGGTTTGTATTTTAAGGTTTTGTATTGTTTATGGTTTATGGTTAAGTTTTATATAAATTTAATTATTTAAACATTTTTAATGTGTATATGTTTTTTATAGCTTTTTTAAGATTGAATCATTTAAAGAGTATATAAGACTCTAGGTTAGGGTGTATAGTTTAGGGTTAAGGATTTGTATTTTAAGGTTTTGTATTGTTTATGGTTAGGTTTTATTTTAAATTTAATTATTTGAACGTTTTTAATGTGTTTATGTTTTTTGTAGCTTTTTTAAGATTTAATCATTTAAAGAGTAATGTAGGATGTAAGACTCTAGGTTAGGGTGTATAGTTTAGGGTTAAGGGTTTGTATTTTAAGGTTTTGTATTGTTTATGTTTTATGGTTAGGTTTTATTTTAAATTTAATTATTTGAACATTTTTAATGTGTTTATGTTTTTTATAGCTTTTTTAAGATTTAATCATTTAAAGAGTAATGTAGGATATAAGACTCTAGGTTAGGGTGTATAGTTTAGGGTTAAGGGTTTGTATTTTAAGGTTTTGTATTGTTTATGGTTAGGTTTTGATTTAAATTTAATTATTTTAACGTTTTTAATGTGTTTATGTTTTTTGTAGCTTTTTTAAGATTTAAATGGTAATGTAAGTATGTAACATTATATGATTTAGGTTAGGATTTATAGTTGTAGGGTTAAGGACTTAAGGGCTTGTATTTTAAGGTTTTGTATAACTATATGGTTAGTTTTTTTTATATTTAATTATTTAAACATTTTTTAATGTGTTTATGATTGTTTTAGCTTTTTTAAGATTTAAAAGGTAATGTAATTATATAACATTATATGGGTTTGGGGTTTTAGTTTATGGTTTTAGGGGTGTTTTGGATTTTAGGGTAGTGGGTATATTTTAATTTTTTAATATTTATTTTTCACCTGAACCGGTTGTTGAACCGCCTAGGAACCGGTTGTTGAACCGCCTACGAACCAGTTGTTGAACCGTCGGTTCGGCGGTTCAAGTATACCTTGAACCTGAACCGGCCGGGACCTTGAACCGCCGGTTCGATTCAGTGTTTGACCGGGTTTGACCCGGTCCGGTTCGCCAGTTCCGGTTCAGGATTGGCCAGCTCTAGATAGAATCCCACTTAGGGTTGCCTGATGTATATTGAAGGGTATATATAGTTACAGATTACAAGATAAAGATAAGGAAAAAGATATAATGATATCTAACAATATCTCCTAATACAAAGCATTACTAACAGCCCCCCGCAGTCGAATCGGGAGGTTGACGAACGCAGAGACTGGATCTGAAATCTTGAAATAGAGAAGTGGGCAACCCTTTGGTGAGAATATCTGCCTACTGATGTGTCGATGGCACATGAAGAACCCGAACTGAGCCAAGAGCCACCTTTTCCCGAATGAATTGAGTGTCAATCTCAATATGCTTAGTGCGTTGATGCTGCACTGGGTTGGAGGAGAGATAGACATCACTAACATTGTCATAGAATACAACAGTAGCACGGGAAAGAGGAGCATTCAGTTCCAGAAGCGAACTACGTAGCCAACAAGGGTCTGCAACAACATTGGCAACAACCCGGTATTCAGCTTCAGCACTTGAACGAGCTACAGTAGTCTGTCGTTTGGACGACCAAGAGACAAGGTTGTCACCCAAGAACAGACAGAAACCTGAAGTTGAGCGACGTGAGTCTGGACATCCGGCCCAATCGGCATCAGAATAGCCTGTGAGTTGGTCAGCCGAGCTTCTGTAGAGAGTTAGGCCATGATCAACGCTGCCTTTGATGTAACGAAGGATCCGTTTCAGAGCCTAAAGGTGACCTTCACGAGGGTCATGCATATGAAGACAACATTGTTGAACTGCATAGCTAATGTCTGGACGAGTGAAGGTGAGATACTGTAGGGCACCAACAAACGACATGTACTCGGTGGGATCGGCAACAGGGGAACCAGAATCACGACCAAGTTTGGGTTATGTGTCAACCGGTGTGCGACACGCATTACAGTTGGACATGCTGACACGCTACAATAGTTCTTTGGCGTATTTCTCCTGGCTGAGATGAATACCGGAGGTAGTTCGGGTCACTGCAATACCCAGAAAATAGTGAAGATCCCCCAAATCTGTCATGGAGAATTCTTTGCTCAGAGCAGTGATAATGGTCTGCAGGAAGGCTGATGATGAAGCAGTGAGAATAATGTCATCAACATATACAAGCAAATAAGCCTGATTGGATCCAGATTTGTAGACGAACATGGATTGATCAGACCGAGTTCCACGAAACCCAAGTCGTTGAACATAAGAGGCAAACAGCTGGAACCATGCGCGAGGAGCCTGCTTCAAACCATAAAGAGCCTTGTTTAGTCTGCACACATAATCTGGGTACTGAGTACTTACAAATCCTAGAGGTTGTTGGCAGTAGACTAGTTTGTTAAGTTCACCATGAAGAAAGGCGTTCTTAACGTCTAGTTGATGAGTGCACCAGCCACGAGATAGGGCGAGAGACAGGACGGTTCTGACTGTAGTCGGTTTGACGACGGGAGAAAACGTCTCATCGAAATCAATACCCTGTTGTTGAGAGTAACCGCGAGCAACCCATCGAGCTTTGTAGCGAGAGAGGCGGCCATCCGGACCATACTTGTGGCGAAACAACCACTTGTCGGTTACAACATTAACACAAGAAGGCTTAGGCACAAGCACCCAAGTCCGATTTTTAATCAAAGCATCGTATTCTTCCTGTATGGATTTTAACCCTTGTGGGTCTTGGAGGGCTTTCTTGTAGCTAGTAGGTAGGGGGGAGATGGAGGCTGAGAGGATGAAAATGGTCTTGGGTTTAGAGATACCGTCTTTAGCTTGAGTGAGCATCTGATGGTTGTTTTGGGAACCGACGGTGATGGACCGGTTTTGGGTTCGAGAGGGGGGTGGATCAGATTGGGGTAGGGGTGGAGGGGAATCCGATATTTGATGTTGGGTGGGTGGGCTTGGCAGATTTTGTGGGGATTGTGGGTAATTATCCTCTAATAGAATATTAGGAGAATAATTGGGAATAATATCTTATGGGGGTGGATAGAATTTGATATTTGGTTGGGATTGTGTTGGTTGGCAGCCGAAATATTCGGCGGTGGGTAGGGGATAGGATTTTGGGAATTTGTTTGCAAGATTGGGTTAGGTGGGGTCGTGGCCTCTATGGTGAGCCGCAGCAAATCGGGTTCGGTGGTGGGGTTAATTTTGTGGTGGTATGGAAAGGTTTGCTCATCAAAAATCACATGCCTGGAAATTATAATTTTATTTGACGATAAATCAAGACATTGATACCCTTTGTGTTGAGATGCATAGCCAAGGAAGACACAAAGTGTGGACCGAGGGGTTAATTTGTGGGGCATTTTGGAGCTTAGGTTAGGAAAACAGAGACACCCGAAAATCCGGAGATGATCATAGGTTGGACGAATATGATGGAGAGACTCGTGGGAGAGGTGAGGTGCTGCGTTTTGGTGGGCAGTAGATTGAGAAGGTAAGTGGCGGTGTTGAGAGATTCTACCCAGAAAGGAGGGAAAATATTGGATTGAAAAAGAAGGGTGATATGCGATATATTGTATAGCACATCTAGTGGTTATTAGCATGATTTAGGTGATGTTTGGATATGATTTGATGGTAATTCTGTAATCCGGAAGAGAAGACGAGAAGTGAAGAAATCATGGGATTTACAGAGGTTTGAAGTGCATTGAAGAGTAGAAGAACAGTGTGCTGAATTCAATTGATTCGTTCTCTTTACTCAGATATCCAAATGGAGTGATTCCAATTCGAGGAGTTATATCTTGAAGTCTACTGCAAGTCCTCAAAATATGAGCTCAATCCGAATTGGGAATCAAAAGTTATGACGTTTGTACGGAAGTGTCGCGGCTGTTGGAGTACCACCGCACCCGCGGCAACATCACCGCACCCCGCGGTGAGCCAGCAGAGAAGAAGGCGCGAAGTTCCGAAGTTCTAGAAGACCACCGCACCCCGCGGTGGGTATTGCCGCACCCGCGGTGACGATGCGCTGAAGACTTTCCCGGATTTATTTCCGGAATTTCTATTTCCTTTTTATTTTATTTCTGAAACTTTGTTTCCAAGTTTGTTATTTTCTTTTCTTTATTCTGAATTATTTGCCCTAGTATTTAATGATCCATTCTCTAAACCTAGTTGCCACCTTTCTTAGTTTTCTCTCACAAACCCTATGGAGAACTAAACCTCCATTGTTGCACTTGACGTTTTGAAGCCAGCAATTGATTGGTTGTGAGTTTTCTACTCTTGTTTGATTTCCTATCTAGTTGTACTAATTCTCTTGCGCTTTGATGTTTATTGAATCTTATTGATTTATCTAGACTGATCACCTAGGTTTATTGATATTATCCATATAGCTAGGACTTGTGATTCCGGGTTCGGGTTGCATATCTAGTAGCAAACACGATTTACATAAGCGGGTTGCGAGTGTTCATCGTGAGAGAGAGTTAATTGCATTCTATAGTAACGGGTTGTTTCTATTGCATGTATCTTGTTGAATCCTTGGTTGAATGCTATTACTTTGTTGAGTCTTGAAGGTTTTCGGATTTGATTTGGTAATAAGTACTATTAGGGCTGGTAGAACTAATAGTTACATATGATCGGGATAAGAACAACTAAAGGAAAGATAAGAACTTGAGAATAAGTACAATCATAAACAATGACAAGATAATATTTGAACCCCGACACACTAAGAATAGGTGATGTCCATAAATCACAATGAATTAACTCGAATGGTTTAGAAGACTTAGAATTTGACAAAACAAATGGCAACCTAACATGTTTTCCTAATTGACAAGCTTGACATAGATCGACATGATCTTTATTGCAAGGGAAAGACTGAGTAGAGACTAGTGTTTGGAGGACATGACTTCCCGGATGACCGAGGCGACGATGCCAGAGAGTAGAGGTGGGGACGCGAGAGGCCGAGAGGGCGAGAAGAGACGGACTGGTGGACGCAGATGAAGGGCTGAATGCGTACAAGTCTCCTTGACTATTGCACCGATGGATCTCTTTCCTGGTGGGTAGATCCTTCATAGAAAAACCAAACGGGTCAAATTCAACAGACACTTGATTATCAGTAGTAAATTTCCAGACAGAGATGAGATTTTTGATGAGTTTAGGAGTAACTAAGACATTGTTCAGTTGAAGTTGAGGGGTATGAGGGAGGGTTGTATGGCCAGTATTGGTGATAGGTAAGGTCTGTCCATTTCCCACAATGATTTTGGAAGAAGAATAGATGCCAGGATTAAAAACAGGAGAGATGATACCTGCGTTGTTGGTCATGTGAGAGGAGGCACCAGTGTCCATGTACCAATTGTCGTTGTTTTGTGGGAGCGACATTTTTGTGAGAGCATTAACAAGAGCCTGTTGATCCCATTTAGGGGTATCTGTATGTACAAGGACTGTTGCTGCGGAGGGCGGGGTGATGCACCGAGAATACCAGGGCTCCACGACTGATGCATTGGCCACTGTTGTTGTTGGTGGTCAGTCAAGAGGTGTAACAACTGCTGTTGGAAGGAGTCACGACCGCTGCCGAAGCGCCCGCGACCGCGGCATCGTCCCCCGCGACCTCGGCCAGGGTGACTGGAGGTGTTGGTGTTGAAGGGTGCGGTAGCATTGGAGGATGGCTGTTGTGGGGATGGGGCGGTTGGCGGTGCAGAAGTGACCGGCGGAAGAGCAACCGAGGTATTGAGTGTAGACTCTGTGGCGGGGGTGGTGTGACTGCGCCGGGATTCCTCCATGAGGAGGATGCTGCGGGTTCCGAGAAAGACAGAAAGGGCTTTTGGAGAGGAAGAACATCGGTGGAGAAATCCGCATTGAGACCGCGAATGGTTTGCAAGACAAGAGTCTCGTCCGACACCGGTTGATCAACATCGGCTAGACTGTCAGCAAGAGATTTGAGTTTCTGACAATACTCGATGATGCTTAGGGTGCCTTGAGTGAGTCCTCGAAACTCAGACTCGAGGTGGATGGCCCTGGTTTTCTTGTTGTCCCGGAATAGGTTCTCGATTGCTTTCCAGAGATCATGCGCCGAGACATCATGCTTCATGACATTCTCCATGATGTCGTTGGTGATATGATGGACCCATATATCCAATAAATAACGATGAAATCCAGTAATTGCCAATGTTCATCGCGTTCAGCAGGCGAGCAAGTTCCGTCAATATGCGGGAGAAGTGCAAACTTCCCAAGAGTGACGAGAAATAGCACACGCCATTTATTGTAGTTGGAAGCCGAGAAATCCAAAGCAATCGGGACATGAGTCTTGATGCTCACGACATGGAGCGCTTGTTGTCGAGCGAGAGCCATGGGGTTGGGGGGGAGGAAGAGACTGTCGCGGTAGAGGATGTCGGCGACAGTTCCTCGGTGTTTGTGGTATCGGTGCCAGGAGAGGCAGTCGGAGAAGTAAGGCCTGACATTGTTGTGGAGGCGGAAGGTGGAGAGGATCGTTGGAGGGAGGAGGTTAAGATTTTGAGAGAGAAAAGGCTGATACCATGTGAGAATAGATAGAATCCCACTTAGGGTTGCCTGATGTATATTGAAGGGTATATATATAGTTACAGATTACAAGATAAAGATAAGGAAAAAGATAGAATGATATCTAACAATATCTCCTAATACAAAGCATTACTAACAGTGGGGGCCCGTGCCCCCACAGGCCACAGGTCTGTATGTGGTCCGTCCCTGCTCGTCACCCGCGCCCCTGCTCGAGTCGTCTCGACTCGAACCAGACCCTCATTTGCCACACCACCGAACCACCGCCACCATCCCCAACCAAGCCCACACCCCTCCGGCTCCAACCTACATCGCACCACCAGCGCCAAGCCGCTAGATCTGCTCCCGTCACCCACCACCAAGGCCACGACTCACCACCACTTCTGCGCGCCGCTGTCTACGTGCCCAGATCCACCACGTGAGCCACTTCCCACACCACCAGCCATGGCTGCCGTCCTCGCCAAGTCCATATGCGGTGTTTACCTTGATGGTAAATGGAGGTGCGTACTTCACCTCTTGCAGGCTTTGTTTTTTTTTTTCTTTTAGCAATTAGCATATTTATTTGTCTAATATATTTATGCTACTATGCTTTGGTATTCTATTTAGTTTGGCAGGGCAATCCACGACCACATTTGCTTATGCTTTCACTCATGCTAGTTGTTTGTACTCAATTTGTGGTGTGAAATTGTGATTCAATTGCACTACATTTGTGTTACTGTGGTCCACTATTATTGAATTTGTGCTTACTGATTCGATGGCTATGTGAATTTGTCCTTTAGTGGCATTACAAATCTTAATCTAATATGATGTGGGTGGCTTGTGATCTAATAAGTATGGCGCTGGGTGTTGGTGTGTTTGTTGTTTCCTACTGCCTAGTTCAGGCTTGGTTTAGTGGGATTAATTTTGTCTATCCGGGTTTGTTATGTTCATGCTGTGCTGTTTTTGCTTGGTACATGTTGGTTTTGCTGACTTTTTTTTTTATGGAAAGCAAACATATATTATTAGGAGCAGAACAAGGACCACTTATAGGTCAGTGGAGCTGGCAGCTTTGTGATATGAGGGTACAATACCATTTCCCCAACAGGCAAGGAAAGACCGAACTGGGCTATACTATGAGCAAAAGTATTCAAAGATCTAGGAAGAAAATTAAATTTACAGACAAAAAAGAAAAGAACTACGAAGAAGACTGACAAGCTGTCCAAAATTTGTTCTTGGATGCACTACTTTGTAGGGTTTAACTAGGAGTTGTTACCGGAGTTTTGGGTGCCATTTGTATGGGTTTAGAGCATAAGTTAGGAGAATAGAGTTGAGGAGAAGGAATGTTGATTTGGTGGTTTGAAGTGCTTAAATGAAGACTTAAGAAGATGGAGGAGAAAACCACAAGAGAAGACCACGAGCAGAGAAGAAGAAGAGCAACAGGAACATTTCCACGGTCGCGGAAGACAGCATCAGCAGCACTCGACATGGGCATTTCCGCGGGCGCGGAAGTCACCGCCGCGGTCGCGGATATTGTTCATACACGCAGGAGCGAGATTTCGTCCGAAGATTTATTTTATTTTATTTCCTTTTCTTTTATTTCTTTTATTTCGTTAGTTTCCTTTTAGATTTTGTTTCCTATCTTATGGAAATTAGGTTTAGCTAAGTCTATATATTCTTTCTTTAGAACATTAGTTTTGTAAGTTGGGTGTTCCCCAAGTTGGGTTCTACCTTTCTTCATCTTTTTCCTTTTCTTAGTTTAATTCTTTGTTTTGTTTTTGGTTGGACAATTGAAGCCTTGGTTTGAATTTGATATTGAGATTATTCATTTCTTTATCCTTGAATGTTATGATTGTCTTGTGCTTTATCCCATTGAGTTTTATTGATTTCTCTAGCCTGATCACCTAGTTTTATTGATATTATTCATACTGCAGGATTAGGGTTTTGAATTCTATTGGTTGATCTAGTTCATCAATTGTTGTGATTAGTATTATTAATATTGGTTTCCCTAGCGTGACAAACAAGTTGAGATTGATATTATCTATAGTGCTAGTTCCCCTAATCTGGTCATCTTGTTGAGATTAATATTGTTCATCCCTAATTCAGAGTAGCAAATACGATTTACAGGAATGGGTTGTGAATGTTTATTGTGAAGAGAATTGATTGCATGTCGAGTACTGCGGGTCGTATTATTGCATGAGCCTATCTATTCCTGAACTTACTGCTGCTGTTAGATTAATCTTGATGGTTTCTTGATTGTTTAATAGTTAGGGTTATCAGGACTGATTGGACTGATAACTATTTCAGAACAGGGATTAGGACATTCATGAGGATTGAGAACTAGGGATAATCAATGATTCATCAACCAAACTAAAGGTGGATATTTGTCTAGCCAAGCTTTCTATGTTTTATTTATCGTTTTCTTAGTTAGACACAACCCCCCCCCCCCCCCCTCCCCTCCTTTGTCTTTGTTATCAATTGGTGAATGATTTTGCAAACAGGATATATAACTTGATTCTCTGTGGGATTCGACCCTTACTTACCAGACTACATTAGTTAGGTTTTTAAGGATTATTTTGTTTAGGTGTCACGACAAACGCCTATAAGGCACGGAAGAGGAATTGCAAGCATCCACCAGTCTTTTACAGTCAGAGTTGATGTTGAGCTGGTGCAAACTGAAGCCCCCAAAGAGCAGCTCTTGCCTCAAGAGAGTCTATGGTTGTTGATGGTTTTAAAGACTTACTCCCAACAACAAACAAAGAATCTCTCGAGTTGGAAATGAAGAAACCGACAGCAGCCTTACCGTTGGAAGATAAGCTGGCATCACAATAGAGAGAGTAGGCATTACAGAGCTGAGGGAGGGAACGAGGAGATGAGTTGGTTGTGCAAGCAGTGAAAGATAGGGTTCGACCAGTGGAAGATAGGGAACCAGAATAAGCAGAGGGTAGGTGAACAAAAGCCATCTGTTGTAGTTCGTTGTGTCCCCAAGACTTCGATGAAAAAATTCTGGAGTTGCGATTCCACCAAAGGACCCAAATACCCTAAACCCTAAACCCTAAACCCAAAAAGATGGATCAAAGAGTCTTTAACAGAACTGCATAGATTTGGACTGAAAGATATAGTTGATTTCTCTGAATTCACTTTCTGCCCGGAACCCAATTCAAAAATATTGAGCAAATCCAAAATTCCGGAAGCCTCATGAACATTAGCCCTTGCAAAGATCAAACAGTCATCGGCAAACAAAAGGTGGGAGATGTGAGGTGCACTTCTAGCAACTTTCAGCCCATGTATATGACCAACAACAAAGGAACTCTTGAATAGACTTGAAAGACCCTCCATTATCAGGAGAAAAAGATAGGGCAAGAGCGGATCTCCTTGCCTGAGACCCCTTGAAGGCACAAAATATTCTGTTAGGGAACCATTAAGAAGGATGGAGAAGGAAACCGAATTGATGCATTTGAGCACTAGAGTAGTCCAGGAAGGATGAAATTACATATGAGTTATCACTTTCTCAATAAAAGACCACTCCACTCTGTCAAAAGCCTTGGCCATATCTAGCTTGATTGCCATGAAACCCCGTTTGCTTGTTTTCTTTTTCTTAATGTAATGAAAGCATTCTGCTGCAACAACAACATTGTCCACTATAGAGCGTCCAGTTAAAAAAGCACTCTGATTTTCACTAATAGAATCATTAAGAAGCCCCTTCATTCGATTGGCAATGCATTTAGAGATGAGTTTGTAAACAATGTTGCACAAACTAATGGGGTGAATATCAGTCATAACAGCAGGTTGTGACACTTTTGGAATTAAAGATAAGTATGTATGATTGATTTGAGCAGGCAAGTCACCACCATTAAGGACATTGAGAACACAAGAAACAACAGAGTTACCAATCATGCTCCAGTGGTGTTTGTAGAATAATGCTGGAAATCCATCAGGGTCGGGCAATTTTGTTGGGTGAATATGCTTGAGAGCAGAAAGCACATCATCAGTAGTGAAGGGAGCAAGAAGAAGAGCATTCTCAGCAACAGTAATTCTCCTTGAGATTCCATTTAACAAAGTGTACGGGATGGGATGGGTAGTACTGGTGAACAAATTCTTGAAATAAGAAACCGCCACCTCGGCCATGTGGTCCCAAGAAGTGGCCAAAGACCCATCGGTTCTCTTGAGATGCTTGACGTGATTCCTTCTCTTCCTGTTACTAGCTTTGCTGTGGAAATATTTAGTATTTTTGTCACCACATGAAAGTTCATTGGCACAAGACCTTTGGTACCACATAACTTCTTGCTGCGAGAGGAGAGTCTCCTCTGAAATCTTCAAAAGGTGTAATCTTCGTGCATCAGAAGGAGAGCAGTGGTTTGTCAAGAGCTCAGAGATTTGTGATTGAATATCCTTGAGCTTCCTATCAATATTTCCAAAGGAAACATGGTTCCAGGAACAAAGATCTGACTTTGTAGCAGCAAGATTATGAAGTAAAGAAGAAGGCACATTTGAATTCCATGATTCAGTGACAATCTGTTGATATCCCGGATCAGAGAGCCACAAGGCTTCGAACCGAAAAGGTTTATTGCGATTCTGGGCAGTGTGAGAAGACTCTTTATCCATGATAACAGAAAGAACTATATGATTTGATCCCCAATATCCTAGATTGGAAAGAACGGCATGAGGGAAACATTGAAACCAGGAGTATGTAGCAAAACCTTTGTCTAGTTTTTCTTGAATCAATGCAGAATCCTTCCGACCATTAGTCCAGGTGAAAGAACCACCCTTCCAGAGAAGTTGCCGAAGACCACAGTAATCCAACACAGAATGAAAGTCATCCATGGCAGATAGAGGGACAACAGAACCACCCAATTTGTCTGATGAATAAAGTACCTGATTGAAATCCCCCAAGCAGAGCCAGAACTGACCAGCAGAGAGTGATAGATGTCTCAAAAGCTCCCAGGAATGATGTTTGTTGCATGATTTTGGCCAACCATAGAAGAAACAACAATTCCAAGCTTGAAAATGACTGTAGTCAGAAAAGGTAACAAAAATATGATGACTGGTAGAAGAGACAATGGAAAGATGTACATCCTTGCTCCAGAGAAGAGCAAGTACACCACCTCGACCGTGACTGTTGGAAGCAAAACAACCATCAAAACAGAGCTGATGTGCAATATCGTACATATGGTTTCTAGTAGATTTTGTTTCCATAAAGAACAACACATCGGAAAGTTCACTTCTGATCTATTTAACCAGTCTGGAAACTGCACGAGGCCTTCCCATACCTCTGTAGTTGAAGCTTAATATTTTCATTGCTTTCGGAAGAAAGAGGATTTCTCCTCTTCCGCCGATATACTAGAGTGAAGATCACTAGTTTGGACTGAAATAGGTACTTCAATGAGCTTGCTCTTTTTTGTATGAAGAGAGGGGGACTTTGTTTGGAAGGGGTAGTCTTTTTTCCTAATCAGCATAGGAATAATTTGTGTAGAGGTCCCCACAGTTTTCTGTAGTCTTTTCCAGCCTTTCTTCTCAATATTAAATGCATCGGAGGAAAGTGGTATAGAAATATCCACCTGCTTGTCTTTGGTGGATGGATGATTGATTAAATCATGAGCAGCGGCCATCGTCATATTATGAACACTTGTCTGTCCCAAATTGGAGCCAACATGCTTGTGGGGATCAGTGCCAGAAGGAAGCACTAGTTGCGTTGCAGTTATTGAATGCTTGACAAATCCTGCATCTGAGGGGACGGAAGATGTTGGTTCCTACATCTCGATGAGGTCAACCATAAGATCAAAAATATTAATTTCAGTGCCATGAGTACTTTGACAGTTGTCTTCATATCCAACATTGTCCTCAAAATCACCTTGGAGGATAGAATCAAGACTAAGATGTCCCTTTTTTTATTTTGTGTGAGCAGATTCTGTTCCATCATGAGTGGAAGAAGCAGCGGAGGAAATAGTGATTGATAAAGGTGGTGCACGAAGCCAAGGTCCATATTGGTTTTCATAAGATTCAGCATCTTCATCCTCACAGTCAGCTTGAATATGCCCAAATTTTCCACAAAGATAGCAGAAATTTGGAAGCTTTTCATATTGCAAAAAGACCCAAACCTTACCAAGATCACCAAGATTGATTAGTGCTCCTCTTCGTAAAGGCCTGTGAATGTCAACTTCAACTTTGAATCGGAGAAATCCTGAACCTGTGGCGTCCCAGTTTACAAAAGGTGAAAAATCCTTGAAAAGTTTACCAATAGCTGACTCTGTATCCAAATTTAGGGCAGAGTGGGGAAGGTCATGGACTCTAATCCAGAACCGGGCAGAATCAAAGATGACATTGGACGGTTATTGTTGATCGGAGTTCTTGAGAAGCAGCAGGGAACGGTCAAATGTCCATGGTCCCTCTTCAAGAACTCTAATCTTGTCCTCCATGCAAGAGAACTGGACAATAAATAGGTTTGTGTATATTTCCCTCATGACAAAACCATTCTTAAGCTTCCATGCAAGTTTAAGAGTATTGCGGAGAGCGTGGAAATTGAATGGTTTTGAAGTATGAAGTTTCCCCAGGAGGTTGAGAGAGACTCCACCACCGCGATCAGCGACATGCAGGTTTCCAATAACCTCATTCTGTTCATCAGGAGTGAAAAACAAGTCAGCGTTTCTGGACGAAGCCATGGAATCTGTTGAATTCCTTAGGTTTTGATGGTAACAAACACTCAACTAATATGTGTACCAAGTGTTTCAGGGACAAGGGAAGTTATCCCAGGGAGCTTTGCAGCAAAGGATCTCAGAGGGAACAAAGTCCTGTCAAGTGCTTTGTTACCTCTCAAGGAACTGAAGTAACGGACTAGATCAAGGCTGCAAAAGGAAAGAAGAAATCCAGCGTGTTGAATTAGGGGAAAAAATCAAGAAGCACACGCGGTAAAGTATGAAGACTTCGGCTCCAAGGATCAAGCCGGATTGCGCAAAGATATGGAGAGAGAAAACCCGATTGTGTTATCTTAGGAATTCTTCCTAAGATAAGGCAATTGGAGAGAGAAGAAGAACATCCTTCCGATCGGATTAATTAAGGAACTCCTTCCTTAATTAATATAATCGGTTGGGATATTATTCTTCCAACAAAATCATATCTTTTGTAAACCGATTTCAGAATATCCTATCTTGTTATAATTAGGGTTTAGCCGAGTTGTATTTAAGTTAAGTGAGGATTCATTTCTTAGGTACGACTGAGAACGACGAAAAAGAAAAGAAAGAGAAAAGAAAAAGAAGTGAGGTGTGTGTAAGTCTTTGAGGGTTGAGTTCGGATTCATCGTTGTAGAAGAGGCTTCGAGTCTAGCTGATTGTTTAGAGGTCGAAGTCCAGGATACAAGTGTAATCGAATAAGAAATCAATAAGACAAGTACACGCTTCGAAATCCTCTCAAGCGGAAGCTTGAAGGTAGTGGTTTTTCCTTGAGAAGCTAGTTTTGCTAATCAGGGTTTCCACTATACATCGTGAGTTCGTTCGTTATCTCTCTTGTTGTTTTTAATCCGTTGTGCCTTCTGTGGGAACAAAGGCGTTCCCTCAGACGTAACTCTAACGATCCAACAATTGGTATCAGAGCCTGGTGCTCTAGATTGTTTTCGTTACAGAATTTGCAGGAAAGATGTCATCGTCAAGCAATGCAATCGGAGATTCGTTCTGGAAGCCACCGATTCTGAAGGCATGAGAATATGACTAGTGGGTGGAACAAATTGAGTCCCACATCTGTTCCCTTGATGGACAGATCTGGCGAGTCATCGAAGTTGGACCTTTGGCTATTAAAAATGAGACAGATGCTACTAAGCCAAAACCAAAGGTCGACTACACCGATGATGACTGGAAGAAGTTGGAGAAGAACAACAGGGCTAAGAAGATCCTTCACATGGCTCTTCTTCCCTTAGATCTCAAGAAAATCATGAGTTACAAGACTGCCAAGGAAATCTGGGATGCTTTGAAATGCCTTCATCAAGGAAATGAAGATGCCAAGAAGAACAAAATTCTCTCTCTGATAAAGGAGTACGACCAAGTCTCTCGGGGAAAAGATGAACACATTCAGGAGTATTACTCCAGATTCCAGGGGCTAATTGGTCAGCTTCAGTTCCTTGGTGAAGCAATGCCAGACTAGAAACTGCCTCATCACTTCATGCAAGGCCTAAACTCTCAGTGGGATGCCATTGCTCTTGCTCTCTACTCTCAGACGGATGTCAAGACTCTTACCATGGAAGAGGTTGTTGCTAAGCTGGAAAGCAACGCCTCTGTCTATAATCACAAGCTGAACAAGAAAGGAGAGGAGAAGGCGAAGAGCATTGCCTTAAAGGTGGAAAGAGCATTTGACTTATCCCAAGTCGAAGATAAAGATGAAGATGGTGATGAAGATGTTGCGCTCATCACAAGAGCCATGAGGAAGATTTGGTCTCGAAACAAGGATTCGTTGAGTTCCTCCGAAGGGAACAGAGACCTAAAAGATGTTGTGTGCTACCACTGTCTGAACAAGGGACATATGGCCAGAAACTGCTTCAAGAAAAAGGCAGGAATACCTCCAGCAAATGAAGGGAAGCAGGCAATGGTTGCCACCTGGGGAGACTCAGACTCAGAAGACGAAGAATCGTCACACTCCAGGGATGTCTGCCTGATGGCCATTGAAGTTCCAAATGAATCAAAGGGAGATCTACTCAATGGTGAGGTAACTGAATCTGATCTCGTATCAAGCTTAAAAAGCAAATCTAAAGAAAGCTTGATATCTCTCATTAAGAAACTTATTCATGAGAATAGTCTTTTCAGTGAGCAAATGGAAGAGAAAGATGAATCGATCTCAGGTTTGATCGAAGAAAATCAGGATTGGGCAGACAAAGTGCTCAAGCTTGAGAAAGGTTTATCCTCCTCTTCAAACTCTTGCTCTGAGTGTCCCAAACTCACTGAAAAGATTATGTCTCTGGAGTCCTATGTTTCCTCACTTGAGGCTGAGTCATTAATGCTGAAACTAGGAAATGCAAAACTTTCTAGTGATCTAACCAAACTCAGTGAGGAACAGAAGGACAAGCCAAAAGGCATTGTCTTTTTTGCAGCCAAGAATGAAAAGAAGACTGAGTCAAAGGAAGTATCTCGCTTTGGCATTGGCTATCAACCAAAACTTCCTATTGATGGCACCAAGCAAAAAGGCTCTAAAGTCGAAGGAAAGCAGTCTGTAAAAGAAAAATGGGACAGTTCCTCCGGAAGGAACAAAGGCAAAGACTGTTCAAACTCGACTGAGGAGGGCAAGGCTTGGTATCATGGACAGAAGGCTCACGCTATCTGGTTGAAGCAATCTCAAAGCAGTAAGTCTAATAATATTGATTTTCATTCAAGGATTGCTAACAAAACAATTTGGCCTGGAAAGAGCAAGTATGCAGATCTGAAGTGCCATAGGGTCTGTTGGTATTGCGGACACTCTGGTCACTATAAACAAGAGTGCCTTCTGAAGCAACACAATGAGGAGATTGCTCGCACTACAAGAGAGCAAATGAATGTTGAACCTCCTAAGATTAGATACGTTGCTCCTGTACCCAGAAAGTATAAGCTTGTCTGGGTTCGCAAGAACTAACTCTTTCTGTGCAGAATAAAGTGAGGAAAGTTCCCAATAATTCATTCGTACAAGGGTCAGTTACTTGACAGGGAACGAAGCATTTCTCACCCCACTCCTGCAGGAATGGTTGAGACTCTAAGGCCTGGTAACAAAGGTAAAGGAAATGGAGATGTGGATAAGGATTTAATGTCTAAATTGTTCCTTGTTTGAATACTCAGGTACCATGTACATCTAGGAAAGACATCACTGTGTCGAGAAAGATTGGCATACAGGGAAACTTGTGGATCAAAGGATGAAACGCCAGTTTTCTCATTAGGACACCTGCTGGGGAACTCTACATTCAGTTCCATACGAAGCCTGGTTTGTTCCCCTAACTACATGTCTATTTGTTGTGTTCCCTCGATGATTGGCTAGATTACGTGGTAAATTGTGAAAGATGAACTTTCATGTCTTGATATTCATTCTCTTCCTTGGGTATTAATTAAAAATTCGACTTGAATATATGATTTTACTTCCTTGATGTACTGAATGTCGAGCATGATCTTCTATGTCATCATTTGTCACATGAATCAGCTTTATTTCAACCCAAAAGAATCAACTTGATGTTTTGTTCCCTCATCATAAGCCCAAATGATAGTTGATTCTACAGCTTACCTAGACCGCCATGTTTGAAGTCTCCTATGAGCCCCTCTTATCATCCACAACTGGAGACCCCTCAGGCATGATGTAAAAATCAATCGCAAATATCATATATTTTGGTGTGATGGTCTTTTATACCCTCTCTGGTAACTAACCCCCAGCATCACACCCTACTACTTTTTGGTTTGGCGGGAAAACGATTCGGCTTCTGTGACTTACAGGTTGAGGTGACGTGTGTTTGCAGGGTGTAATGATGGAAGTCTGTGTTGGGCCGCGTTGAGCATTTAGGGCTGATTTGATGGAAAGGAGTTGGGAAGGGTAATTCGGCTGGCTAAGTCGGATTTGGACGAGATTTTGATTTTATTTTGGGAAGTTGGAAGATTGCAATGGTTATCTGTTGGAAACTGAAAAGATTTGAATTTATCTTTGGAAACACTAGAAGATTCGGTGAAGATTATAAATCGGAGTCTCCGGGTAAGTCTCTTCCTCACTGTTTCCTTATCTTCCTCAAGCAATCTCTCCCTTCCTCTCTGTCTATCGTCTTCCCAGAACTCTTCCTCTCTCACAGAAGCACACGCGGTAAAGGATGAAGACTTCGGCTCCAAGGATCAAGCCGGATTGCGCGAAGATATGGAGAGAGAAAACCCGATTGTGTTATCTTAGGAATTCTTCCTAAGATAAGGCAATTGGAGAGAGAAGAAGAACATCCTTCCGATCGGATTAATTAAGGAACTCCTTCCTTAATTAATATAATCGGTTGGGATATTATTCTTCCAACAAAATCATATCTTTTGTAAACCGATTTCAGAATATCCTATCTTGTTATAATTAGGGTTTAGCCGAGTTGTATTTAAGTTAAGTGAGGATTCATTTCTTAGGTACGACTGAGAACGACGAAAAAGAAAAGAAAGAGAAAAGAAAAAGAAGTGAGGTGTGTGTCAGTCTTTGAGGGTTGAGTTCGAATTCATCGTTGTAGAAGAGGCTTCGAGTCTAGCTGGTTGTTTAGAGGTCGAAGTCCAGGATACAAGTGTAATCGAATAAGAAATCAATAAGACAAGTACACGCTTCAAAATCCTCTCAAGCGGAAGCTTGAAGGTAGTGGTTTTTCCTTGAGAATCTAGTTTTGCTAATCAGGGTTTCCACTATACATCGTGAGTTCGTTCGTTATCTCTCTTGCTGTTTTTAATCCGCTGTGCCTTCTATGGGAACAAAGCCTTTGTTCCCTCAGACGTAACTCTAACGATCCAACAGAATCAGAGTGCAGCATGCAGCCCAAAGAACAGTAGCAACCAACAACCAACCCATAGCAGAACAACAAAGCTAGCAGGAAGACAAACCAACAGAGCAGCAGGCAAATGCTAGAAACAAGGAACTGATGCTATGAAATTAACAACAAGCTGGAATACGGGTGAAGAACTGTAAGCAGTGAAGGTGAACTAGCACAAAGGCTAGAAGAAACCTTTACCGTAGAAGGAAGGGAAACAAAGTTTTTCTAACTAGAGAGGAAAGACTCCCACATTAATCATGGACATGCTACATAATGGAATTGCAATCTCCACGCATATTTCAATGGGCCTATGTAGAGATGTTCACGGTTCTGGAATCACCGGTTCCGGTTTCGGTTGCGGTTCCGGATCCAGTCCCGATCGGTTTTGAGTCGGTTCTGGTTCCGAACCGGATAAAAATTAATATTTTTTATAAAAAATATCCAAAAAAAAGTTGAATATAAAAAATAAGAAAATATTAACTGATAAGCACTACTTTGTAGGACTTAACTAAGAGTTATTAGAGGTTTTATTGGTGCCATTCAGGTAGATTTAGACACATTTTTATGTATGGCATTTGGAGGCGAAGTTGGTGTTTTTGGAGGTGTTTGAGCTACTTTGGATATCATGAAGACACTGAGGAAGGAAGCCATCAAGAGAAGACGCCAAGGAGTGAAGAGGAGACGAGTTGGTGCAAGGCAAAGGACAAGAATGCCGAGCATTAACCGCGATCGCGGGCATGGGTGCCGTGATCGCGGGCCTCGGAGCATGTCGAGAGTTTTCTGCGGGCGCGGAGAGATTGAAGGGCGCGGAGCCACATGGGCCGCGATCAAGGTCCACCACCCGCGATCGCGGGTCTGACACGGCAGGAGCTCGGACTTATTCCGAATTATCTTTTTAGTTTTATTTTCCTTTTTTCTTATTTCTATTTCAGTTATTTTTCTTAATGGGCTAGGTCATTTTGTTAGAGCCCTATAAATACTTTCTTTTAGCATTAGGGTTGAAATCTTCCACACTTTAGTTGCAATTTTCATTCATCGTTGTTTTCTTTTCCTTTGAAGTTTTCACCATGTCTATGAGGAGCTAAGCCTCTTTGGCTTAGTCCGGTAATGGAAGCATGAGTTTATTCATCTGGTTGTGAGATTTTGTTCCTATCTATTTATTCCTATTGAGTTATATTATCTCTTCTAAGCTTATTCCATTGGATTTCATTAATTGCACTAGCCCGCGCAACTAGTTGTTATTGGTGATTTTCATATTGCTAGGATTAGGAAACTGTTGGGCTAACGTCCTATTCTGTTGTAGCAACTACAATTTACATTCTCTGGTTGAAATTGTTCTATTGTAGGGAGAGATAATTACATGGTAAATGCATCTGAGCGAGCGTTCTGTGTATCCTGGTTAATTCTTATATGCATTGCTGCCTTTGGGTTGAACCTTTAGTGGTACTAGGGTTATTCATTGGTAAGGGTTCTTTGTGGAAGGTTTTCCTCTGAATTTACATAAGATCGGGACAGGAATAACCGAATAGGAAGATAGGACTTAATCTATGAACAACCTTTGAATGCCTTATGTGGACATTACTTGGCTAAGTGTTTTTCTCTCTTGATATTTCATCCATTCTACTTTGTTTTGTTTGTTTTGTTTGTAACCAACCAACTACAAAACCCCCCTCTTGTTACTATTGCATGCGAACAACACATAGATTAATCCCTTCCTCCCTGTGGATTCAACCCTTGCTTGCCCTAACTACTTGTTTAGGTTTGCTAGGATTTATTTGATTAGGTGATACGACGACTATCCCCCCTATCATTAACATTAATCATTTAATCTTTATATTTTAATTATAAAATATATTCTTAAACTAAAAAATATAATAAGCATTTGTCTTTATACAAAATTATAAGGGAAAAAATTGGAAAAATAAAGGGTTTGAACATAATTAAATTGCTTACGTGTTCTCTCCGGGTTAAAGAAATCAAAACCCACGTAGTCCTCTTACCTTTATTATGGAAATTCACTTAACCAATAGGTTTGAAATTGGCGGTTCTGAAACGGTTTGGAACCGCCGGTTCCAAACCGCTTCGAACCGCCGGTTTCACGGTTCTATGAAATCATGAACCGAAATCGAAACCGAAACCGGCCTCGAACGGTTTAGTCGGTTCCGGTTTCAGTTCGGTTACGGTTTTAGACGGTTTTGGGCGGTTCCAGAACCGTCGGTTGAACGGTTCAAAGGAACCGCTGAACACCTCTAGGCCTATGGTCATCATACACCATTACTTGTCTCTCGTGATTCACTTTTATGCTGATTTATGCATGAATGCCTATACTTTAGTGAGTTTCTTTTTTCCTCTTTCTTTTTCTCTGCATTGGGGACAATGTAGAAATTAAGCTTGGGGGATGGGTAATTCCATGTGTAGCTCCGTTTGCATTCTAGTGATTTTTTTGTGTTATTTTTTTCCGTTTTTCATAACATTTCATGCATCATGCATTGCATTTTAGGTGTTTGATATGCTTCTCATGTTTCCATTTGCTTATTTGTCTTGCAATACACCCCTTGATATATTTTGGTTGTCAATATTTTAATTGATTTTAAGCATGTTGATGAGAATTTTCATATTTGATGACGTTTGAGTTAAAATATGCATATAGTTATTGATTGAGACTACTTAGTACTGAAATTCTAGACACATAATCCATGAGCTTTTGAGCCTTAGGACTACACTTAATTGAGTCCTCTTATTTCTTTTCATGTGTGTGATGCTCAATCGATTACTCTTTTTTTTGTGAAATTGATTACTATATCTTTTTTTTGGTGAAATCGGTTACTCTATCTCTAGAACTTGCATTAGAACCTTTTTTGAGGCCACGTTTATGACTCTTGTGCATGATATAATAATGATTGAGGCAATATTTCTTATTAGCCTATATATTCCTTATTCACCTTGTATGTTATTTCTCTGTTTGAAGCCAATTTGAGCCTTATTAGCCTTTTCTTTGGAAGCACCACAAAAACATCATTAGCCTAATTATTAGCCTTTTACCCATCAATTATGATGATTGATTTGTTTGTTTTTATGGCTGTAAGCCAAGATTGGGAGAGTTTACATGTATGGTATGTTGTTGTTTAAATCGTGTAGGCTTTGAAAAAAAAAATGAAAAAAAAAAACAAACAAGAAAAAAAGAAAAAAAAAAGAATAAGGGCTTTTGTTTAAAAAATGGTATGGGAAATCTTCTAAGTTTGGTGTTGTCTTGATTAGCTCATCTTTCCTGGATTTAGCACCACATGACCAAATTGTATCCTTACATGGCCTCATTACAACCCAATAAAAGTCCTATTGATTTATGTCATGTACAAGGTCCCTAGTGGTGGAGATTTAAGACGCTGATGCAAGCTTATGGTAGATAAGTTTTCGAAATTGAGACTTGAGCGAAACTATTAACCCCAAACACATGAGTGAGAGTATTCTTATTTTTATCCTAAGTGAGGTCTAGTGTGGATAAACTATTTAGTCTCTTTGAAAATTATTTGCATTCTTTGATGATTACATTTTTAAATATCTAAGTCTTTATGGACTTGCTTGAGTATTGATTGAGTAGAGACAACTTTTGTATTTCTTGTAGAATTTTGAATTTTGTTCTTGCTTAAGGACAAGCAAGGTTTAGGCTTAAGGAAATTTGATAACACATATTTTATACATATTTTATGAGTCTAGTTACATCTTAGATTAGATCATTTACATACATATTTAATATAATTTATAATTAATTTTATCTTATTTTATATTCGGAGTCTACACTTGTTCTTCTATATATTTGAAGCATTTTAGGTACCATTTGATGAAAACTGGAAATTATTTTCGATGACGCTATACATGCATTTGTTGGAGAATATGATATTTTGTTTGGGTCAAATGGCAAGACATTATAAAAGCGCATGATACAATAGCTCACGTGAACATTACTTTCAGGAGATCTCAAATACAAGCTTGCTATGTGGGCCTGTTGGATTTTGTGGGCTTGCTGGGCTTTGTGGAAGGCTAAGGATGGGTGCCGCAATCACGTGGAGGTGGATCAGAGCTATTTTGGGGGGAGGAGTATTACGTATGTGAGGGGGGATTAATTAGTTAGAATTCTAGGTTTAGTTTTTATTTTGGGAGGCTTTACTGCCGTGTGATTAGTTTTTTTGATTTTCAAGGTGGAATTTTGAACCTTAACTTTGATTGAAGATTGGTGTTTCAAGTTTTAGTTCGTCGGCTTGGATTATTTCGACTTTGAGACTAAGTATTCGTATCTCTCGCTTTTATTGAATAATTCATATATATTGATTGTTAGTTTAAATCTATTGAATATTTCTTCGATCATGGTTGGCTAAGTTCTTAATTCTAAGTTTGGGGTGATCCGACGATGCTTATGTAAATAGAATTATTTCTTTGTCTGAATTGAAATAATATTTGATTTATTCCTAGATGTTTTATTCTCATAGTAGCTTATGCAAATTGGATCCTAATAGGATTTGAGACCGAGAGGTGATAACGTTAATAGTGTAATATCCCGCTTAAATTAGAAGGGTAAAATGGTAATTTTAAAGTGTTAAAAAATAAAAGTTTTGAAATTTATTTTATTTCTTTTAGTGGAGTAATTTAAATTTTCATGAACTTAGGTTCAAAGGTTGAGTTATGATAATTTCTGGTACAATTATCATATGGGTCATAATAGTATAGTGTAGAAATAAATAAATAAGTATAACAATGAATGTAATTTTAGAAATTTAAATAAGAATAAAGGTCATAAGAATTATTATGTTATCCAAGAAGGGATAAAATAATAAATGTCCTAAGTATGTTAATTCCTCAAGCTAGGAATGGTCTAAATTATTATTAACCTTATGTTAATTATATTTTAGATAAAACTTATTAATTTTGACTTAGAATATTTAAATCAAGTTTAACAAATTTTTATTAAGGATTTAAGTATGGATAAATTCATAAGAAAAATCATTTAAGCTTATTCTAACCTAATTTAAATATTTATATACTTTAATTTTGGATTAAAATAATATTATAAACTTAGTATTTTAAAATAAATAAATTTGGGCAACTTTTGTAATTTATGAAAAGTTGAAAAGGGCATTTTTGCCACAAACCCAAAACTTTGGGCCTTGTTTGTATTTAACCGGAAATCGGCCATCTTCTTCCCAGTAGCTGGCCGTGAAGCTTTTTAAGCTTGGCGGATTCTGCAACCTCATCGGATCCTATTAAAGCCATTACTCATTGGGCATTGAAGACAACCCTATCCTCCATGTAATCCCTCAATTAATCGGATTAAAGGACGGCGAAAAACTCGGGAACTGTGCCAAATGAATACATTTCTAGGGTAGTTCACCTCGATTCAAAATTGATCTGATTTTGATGAAATTGGAAGGGATTTATGAGAGGGTTAATGCTTGGTATGTTCACACCTATGAATAATCCCCAATCGGACTCCTAAGGCATCCAATTTCACAATCCAAATCAAGAATCCTAGAAATCTGTACCGACTTGTTCTTGAGCCAAATTCGAGAGCTTTTGAGTTTTGTTAGGGCAATTGAGAAATACCACTAGCTGCGCCTACGAGTCTCCTTCCAAAGCCTTCATCAAACGCCGCTGGAGATCTACCACCGCCGCGCAATTTGGGAGTTTTTCGACGGGTGTCCAAGTCGCGCCGATGAGGAAGAATTTTGCCCAATTCTTGTTTTTTGTTATTTAAATTTTGATTTGTTTAGGCCTAATCTTGATTAAATTAATTAATCTAGATTAGTGAAAATTATTTTAGGATTAATTTGATTTTATGGAAATTAAAAATTAAAATAATTAAGATTTTTATAATATTATCTTATATTATGAATGGGTAAATTATGACTATTCATTTAGATAATATTTTGACGTAGAAAATTTTAGGATCATAAATAAATTGTTTTATCAAATTATTTATAATATACGACTAATTAATTTTTAATCGTATAAATAATCGTTTAATCAAAAAACCTTGAAATTGATTTATTTATGAGTTAAATAAAATAAATTAGAAACCGAGACATTGTATACTTCAAATTTTTCTATTGAATAAATTATCTAATACAATTTATTCATTGTGTATGATTTGGATACATTTCAGAATTGCATTTGGAACGGGAATAAAGAAAGGAGTCGGTTTGCTTTTCGAAAGCAACCATCTCTGAAACGTCGTTCATCTTCTTCGTGATTCAAGGCAAGTGGCGGTTCGCTCTTGGTAATTTATTCCATATTTTTCTTAATTGACATTTAATCTATTGTCTTAATTAAGTTGGGATAAATATCCTTAATTTATTCCATATTTTTCTTAATTGACGTCGTTCACCTTTTTATTAAGTTGTATATATGCTAGTTATAACCCTTATATATTATTATTATTATTATTATTATTATTATCATTATTATTATTATTATTATGGATCCGGTTCTGGTGAGAACCAAATTCTAGGAGAGAACTGAGAACGTACGTATCAGCAGCGTTTCCTCCCTCGCGCGCGTGTCTGTTCCCAGTTAACACGGATGTTCACTGTTTTGTTCGTATATGTTCATCGTAGTATACAACGATGTTCACCACTTTACACTAAAAAATATTGAATTTTCTAGTGTTTTTATTCTTTTTTTTCCTTTCTAAACTCTCAAATCTTTATAAAAGTAATTATTTAATGTTCACTGCATGTTTATATGACGCAATATTAGTAATCTTTAATATAAAATCAAGTTTAAAGTAAGTAAAATGTACTTTTTTCTTGTATGTATTTTGTGATGCACATGTAGGCATAGTTGTTCACATGTTTGTGTAAAACAAATGATGGACATCAAAAAAATATTCACAACCCCTCAGTGAGCACAAATGTTCGTTATTTTATTCGTAAATGTTCATCACAATATAGTGAGCATCTAGAATGAAAGTGGTGAAAAATTATGGACAAAGTGATGAACAAAAATTTGTTCACAACCCTTCAGTGAACATAGATGTTCACTGTTTTGCTCGTAGATGTTCATCACAGTATACTAGTATAAAACATCTGGATTAAAAGTGGTGAATATTTATGGATAAAGTGATGAATATCAAAAATATGTTCACAACGAGTGAAAGCGTTTTTCCAAAAAAAATGCGCTTAATAAAAATTTGGGTAAAATTGGGGGAAAATACGGGTAAAATTCGACTGAAACAGTGAACATTTTGTATGAAAGTGGTGAACATTTATGAAAAAGTGATGAACATCGAAAATATGTGCACAACGAGTGAAAAATATTTTTCCCCCAAAACGCGTATAATACGGAAAAACTTCGGTCAAAATTGGGGGGAAATACGGGTAAAATTCGGCTAGAATATTGAACATCTTGTATGAGAACATTTATGAGAACAACGATGAACATCAAAAATATGTTCAAGGCGTTGTTCAATGACAGCGAACAAAAAAAGTGCCCAACAAAAAAATAAGCAAAATCACAAGTGTTCAAGGCTTGAAACATCAGTGTTCATGGTCCTGGATGCAAGTGTTCAAGGCGTTGAACATAATTGTTCAATGCCAGCGAACAAAAAAAGTACCCAGCAAAAAAAAAACCAAAATCTGTATTATTCGCCAATAAAACGCGAATAATACGGCCGAAAAATTCGGCACGCCCGAATTATACGACTTTTAATGAAAGTCTAATCTGGAGCGTTGATTCCACTCCGATCCGACGACCTCCTTTTATTCTCATTTCTCTCATATTTTACTATTCTCATTTGATGCTTCTCCTTATTATTATTATTATTATAGGTGCTTGATAATAATTGGTGTGGATTGTTGTGCTTTGGTGTGGTTAATAATTGCTAGTTAGCACGAGTATTCGTAGGAACACTATTACCTTGCGAGGTTTAACTGTTTCTTTATAACTTGGCATTAGGAGGATAATTGCCCTAATACTTTTGGTCATGACCTACCCTTATTTTAAATAAATGGTGATGCACTTAGCTAGTGCCAAAATTCGGGATTCGTCCTATGTTATATATCTCATTGCGAGATTGGTGTGAATTAAAAGCTTTGAATGTTAATGCAAGTTTTGGAATTAAGTTAAGTACCGTTTTGCACATAATTAAAATACCCTTGGGCGAGAAGTACAACGTGGAACCCGCACGGTCTCTTGTCTAAAGTAAGTCCCCTTTTCAATCTGGATTCACATTATGCGGTGAGGTTGGTCGAGGACCCAAATATTCAACGAGGCGTTTTCATAACTTTGTGTGATAATGTTCCCAAACAAATTCATGTAATTTCCCATAAGACTCAATTCATTGGAGTCTTCTCATTAAGCATACATCTTCATTCTTTTCAGTAGAAGTGTATTGTCATATACCGTTTATCGAGTTTTATTCGAGAAACAAGGGTAGTGAGTATAAACGACTACGAGAACCGGTCTGTTTTCACCCTTGCATAGTCTTTCATTAGACTAACCAACTGTTTCTATTCCTTGCATGGTTAGCTGGTGTCATATGTCCTATACGGCACCTCAGATGTTGGTCCCCGACGATTTGAAGTAACCAATCGAAGACGAATGCTTGCATTTGAAGGTTTTCATTATAAAGTAATATTAAGATGTGTAGTATTGATTTAATATTCTGAAGGAGTTGTAATCTATATATAAACTAGTCATGTGTTTAGGGTTTTACTCAAAAGTCTCCGTTGTAACTTCACATTGTTTGTAATATCGTCCTTCTCAATTTACGAGAAGAGTTTTAATAAAAGATTGAATTTCTATATAAAAGTCTTCCGCTGATTACTCTTTCATTATTTAATGCTTATGTATTTATTTAAGCATAATTGTTCCGATTAAAGCCTAGGGTGGCTTTGGACTTTACAGTCTGAGGTCACTGACGTGTGGCACTACCGACATAAGTCGAGGATGTTATAAATAGGTAGTCATATAGGGTTTGAGACTGAGATGTAATAATTTCTATTGGATTTCTAGGAATTGATCGAACACGAGTGTTATTTATGCGACAATAACTTAATTACTCTTGAGAATTAATAACCTATCATAGATGCTCTAGGTTTAAGTTGGATTTAGCAGAACGCGACAACAAATGTTATTTTATTTTATCCCTAAACTCTAGTGCTTATAGGGTTTGAAGAAGATTAGCTCTACGCGACAGTGATTGTTTGTTGAATTCAGACACATTGACTATCATCTGACATGAATTTGTAGATTACCTTAGATGGCTTACCTTCAAATAATTTGGACTAGATTATGGTAAAGTGTGATTTTATTTACTAAAGCATTGTTGCGGTGATCATTAACCTTAGACACATTTATCCCATATATTTATATATGTTTTCTTTATTGTTATTATTTTCTAGCTTAGTTATAGTTCTTTCCAATTCCTTATTTTTTCGGCCTAGTTCATTGATAGTGTTTCAATTAATATTACATTGGTCCCTGTGAGATCGACACTTGACTACTACAACTAATCTCGTACACTTGTGGGTAGGTTTTATCCACATCACAAGACAAAACATGATGTCACGGTTGGGGATGAGTTTAGGATTAAGTTAAACAATATTGTTTGGATCCATGACTTAGAGCTGTCTGAGTTCGAATGCAAGTTGTTGGCGTTGTTCAATGAATATATCTGGCGTAATAGTAGGTGGTTTGATGACATGTTCACGCTTCATCATTATTGGATCCCAACATATTTCAGAGATGTTATGGTTGGTGGGCTTGTCCGGACAACTTCCATTTTAGAAACTTTGAACAACTACTTTAGGCAATTCACATATAGATATTATAGGCTTGCGGAGTTGACGATGCACTATGAATGTGGCTTGGATAGTCAAAGGCACACTCAAGCAAAACTCAATCATGACTCTAAAACTATGGTTTCAGAAATGAAGACTCGGTTAAAGTTGGAAAAGCATGCTTAAAAGTAATATACTTTGTCTGTTTTCCACGAGCTTCAGAAGAAAATATGTATTGCTTGATACTCTTGCTGTATTGTTCATATGAGTCAAGATAATGGAATTATAGTGTATAGTATACAAGAGGGAGACCTAAACCAAGTCAAAGTTATGCACCAACACTTAGAAGATGAAATTATTTATAGCTGTCGAATGTTCCAATGAATTCGCTTACCACGCACTTCCTCCTCAGGAACTTGCACGCCCCCTGCTCCGAGTCGAAGTAGGGCGCGAACACGCACCCCGCCACGCACTTCCCCCTCAGGAACTTGAACGCCCCGCACGGGCCCCTGCCTCTTCCGCCGCTGCCGGGGCTTATCCCACCTCCTGCACTCATCATCGATATCTCTACCTCCACGTACGTACAACAATTAATTCAGCTGCTGCTCCTCCTCCTAATTACCCTTTTAATTAATTATTTGACTGGCTGATTAAATCATCAGGGCCGGGATAGCAAGGTGTACGTACCGATTGTGATTTGTGAAGGAGGTGGGTATTGGTTTTTGGGGATGGAGGTGTTTTGGAAGGTGGGGTGGTGATGGTTTTTATGGTGTTCAAACTTCAAAGCCTCCGTTTTTCTTTTCTTATACGCAGACGGACTACTATATATTGATGATGTAATTTTTATCACTCAACCTCAAACATAAAATGATAATTAAAATGAAGATGATAACACAAATGGGTGTATTGGAAATATTACTATATGTAATTTTAGATTAAAAGAAGAGGGCGGAGATGAATATATCTTTGAAGCCACGCGATAGAGAGAGAGAGCACAAAGTTTTTGGGTAGCTGAAATTATATAAGCGTTAGCTTCTTCTCTCTCTCTCTCCCTAAACACACACAATCCCACATCTTGTTTTTGCTGTTTGCGTGAAGCAAACATGCGATATGGCCTATCTATCTCCATCAAACTCACAACTCCACTTTCTTTATTATTCTCTAATTTAATGATCCATCTCATTCACCTCTATATACAGTTGTATATATATAGTGATGTGTCTAATTCAAGCGAGATCTAACTCTAATGTACAAGTGTAAGAGCATATATACATTGTACAAAATTATAAATATACACAATACAAAATAAGCATATCTATCGAATTTAAACTGAAGTATACTCATACACAATAACCTCGGTATGGATGATATTTCATGGAAGTACGTCCTAGTACGTTGGACCAAGGCTACTACAATCACCCCAATATTCAACATCGATGGTATTGTGGCTGAGCAATGTGCTGCAATTGCAGAAAGGAAAGTTATGATGAACGAGTTGATTTCAGATTTCTATTACTATTTGGGTCTATTAGAAGACAATCCCGATCGCTTGAAATAATTTTTGGAACACCCCCGACTTATATCGATAGTGCCACACGCGAGTGACCTCGGACTGTAAAGTCCAAAGCCACCTTAGGCTTTAATCAGAACAATTATGCTTAAATAAATAAATAAACATTAAATAATAAAAGAGTAAATAGCGGAAGACTTTTGAAACAAATACTTAACCTTTATTAAATATTTTCTCGTAAATTGAGGAGATAAGTTTTACAACTCAAAATTACAATACAGCGGAAGGCTTGTTAAAAAACACAAAACACATGACTAACTCATCTAAGTATTACATTTATTTAAGAAAATTAAATTAATACTAGACCACCTTAAAAATAATATCACTTTTAATCTTCAACTGCAAGTCTTCGTCTTCGATTTATTACTTCAAGGTTGTCTGAAACCAACCACTGATGTGTCGTATAGGACGGATGACACTAGCCAACCATGCAAGGAAAATGAAAGGTTGGTTAGTCTAATGAAAGACTAAACAAGGGCTCAAACATAGTGGTTCTTATGATTGTATCCAATTACTATCTCAAATAATAGTCGGTAGACGATACATAACTCGAATACTCTCACTGAAACGATAGAAAAAGAATGCTTCAAGAGAAGACTCCAACAGAAGTGTGTCTTATGAGAAAATAATGAATTTGTTTGGGAACATTATATTAACACAATTTTTTTTTGAAAACGCTCCATTGAATATTTGGGTCCTCGACCAACCTCACTGTATAATGCGAATCTAGATTGGAAAGGGGACTTACTTTAGACAAGAGACCAGGCGGGTTCCACGTTGTACTTCTCGCCCGAGGGTATATTAATTATGTGCAAAACGACACTTATTTTATTTAATTTCAAAACGTGCATTTACGTTAAAGCTTTCAATCCATACCAATCTCACAATGAGATATATATTATGGGACGAATCCCGAATTTCGGCACTAGCTAAGTATACCACCACTTATATACAATAAGGGTAGGTCATGACCAAAAGTATTAGGACAATAATCCTCCTAATACCAAGTTATAACGAAACAGTTAAACCTCGCAAGATATTTAGTGTTCCTAGGAATACTCGTGCTAACTAAACATATAAATCCAAACCAATGCACAATAATTCACACCAAAGTCCATCTAGCACCCTATAACAATATATATATATAAGGGTCGTTGCTAGCAAATATACATCCTAATAATAAGGTTCATTTATACACCAATTTAGCACATAAGTTTCCAAACGAAAATTAACAATATTTATCCCAACTTAATTAAGACAATTCAATTAAAAAATATGGAATAAATTATCAAGAGCGAACCACCACTTGTCTTGAGTTACGAAGAAGGTCAAACGGCGTAACGAGAGCGGTTTTTTTCGAATAGCAAATAACTTCATGCTTTAATTCCGTTCCAAAGGCAATTCCAAGACGTACCCAAATAACACACAATAAATAAATTATAATTAGATAATTTATTCAATTATCGAAATTTGAAGGATACAATGTCTCGGTTTCTATTTGATTTTATTTAACTCTTAAATAAATCAATTTCAAGGCTTTTCGATAAAACAATTATTTATACGACACTAAAAATCAATTAGTCGTATATTCTAAATAATCATATCATAAATAAATTGATCCAATAATTTATTTATAACCCTAATAATTTCCAACCCAAAATATTATCTAGATGAAGAGTTATAATTTAACCATTCATAATACATGATAATATTCCCAAAAAATCTATTTTAATTTTATTTAATCCAAAAAAAAGTAATTTGGCCTAACATAATTTTTTACTAATCTAGATTAATGTAATTAAACAATATTAGTCAAAAATCAAAGCCAAAACTCAATAATCATTCACGGCCGAACTTACCTACAATTTTTCGGTGGACACTTGCCGGAGATCGGAGAAATTCGCCTTCGTCGGACCACCACCGGGCTGGGGTTAGAGGGCTTTTGAAGAGGACTCCGTGGTCGTTCTAGGGATATGACCAATAGCAAAAACGAAGCTAGGGTTTTTGAGCTTGGAGGCGAAAATTGGATGAGTTGGGTGAACGATTGAAGGGGTATTTATAAGGCTAATGTAGCCTTCAATTCCCTTGACACAATCCCGCAAATCCCTCCTCCCAATTCAATCCGATGAGATCGAATTTTGAAAATTCAATTCGGTACCCAAACAAACGGTATAATCGATTACAGGATTAATTCCCGATGATTTCGCCCATTTTAATCCCAATTGATGGAGGGGTTTAATGCACAAGATCATCCTGTTCAATGCCCATGATTCAATTGTAACAAACGAGCTCGTATTTGGGCCAAAATCGGCCATGGCCGAGAGCTTCAAGGTTGAACGTGTTCTTGGGGCTATTCGACTTGAGTGATGAAATTCGACCAAATGGGGGCATTAAAAATCTTGATTTTAGAGGGATTAGGTTCTGGGTTGGTTAATCTTTGAATCCCATGATTTAATTTGGACAAATGGGTGCGAATTGGAGCCGAAATCTACCATTGAAGAGCCTCTCAAGAGCTTGAACGTGTGGCTTGAGGTTGAAGATGACAACTCCCATTTATTACACACGGCCCCCTTTCTTCTGCCTTAATTACGCATTTTTGCCCAACTTTTCAAGTTGTGGCAAAAATGCCCTAAATCTAACTTTTAAAAATTACACAATTCACCCAATCTTAATTATAACTTATCCTAAGTCTATTTATACATTTTAACCCAAATTTAAGTTGAAGGAAAAATTAAATTAGGTATCTTTAAGCTTAAGTTACATTATCTTATAAACTTAACCTTATTTTAATTAACATTCTATTATTTTTACTTTATATACTTTATGCTTAACAAGATAATTTTATTTAGATTAATATTAACTGAAGTTAACATAATTTAAATAATTCATGGCTTAAAGAGGTAACCTACTAGGTTAAGTATTATTTTATCCCTTTATGGATAAACATAATAACTCTTATAACCTTTATTATTATATCTAATAAATCCCAAAACCACATTCATAGTTATACTTAATTGTTTATTTCTACCCATACTATGATGACCCATTGATAATTTGTATAAAATTATCTCAACCTAACTTTTGAACTTAAGTTAATGAAAATTTAAATTACTCCTCCAAAACAAATAAAATAAATTTCATAATTTTTATTATTATCACATTAAAATATATAGAAATTAAATTAGTACTCTTATGATAAAATAAGAGCTATTATAATTTTCACGCCTTTTGAAGGAGCAAAAGAAAACACTTGCAAGCTTAGCGTCAAATTTGAAGAGCACAGAGGCATTGGCTCGAACAAGTAAAGCTACTAAAGTCACTAAGTTTCCACCTGATCAAGGAAGAATAAATGTAGAGGCAAGCGAATTAGGAGTTGTAGAGATCTCAATAATGGCAAATCTGCTTCCAAAACGATGTTGCGATAAATGCAAAAAATATACCACACATAGCATTCACACTTGTAATGAGGGTTGATAGTCATTTGAGTTTATATGATATTGTTTGGTTTTGCAAATTTTATTTGTTCTTTTTTTATACTTCATTTCGGGATACGTTTTGAGAGGCCCATACATATTTCTTATATTAACTTTGGATTGTCGTACTTTTTAATTCTTGATTCTATGTGAACATTACTACTCTTTAAATGAACCCGTTCCGTCTATAAATGAACTTGTTAGAATAAAGGTGGTGTACTGGTATGCATAAACATTGTTGTTATACATGTGCACATGAATAGTCAATGTGTGAACATGCTCAGTTAATACGTATAGTAAATTTGTGAACCTTAACAAACATCTGTTCAACACTTCTATGTCTTGCCAAAATTAGCATACAAGTATGCAAACCACCATGGTATCAACAACTCCATTATACCACTAATGTTCACAAACTAAAAACCCATAAAACCACTTTGATCCATAAAATACCTCTAGTTCTCTGGTTTTCCATTTGTACTTCTACAATCTAAAAAAAACTTAATCAATTACAAACAACTTTCACTTTCCAAAAGCCAACAACTTCATAGGTTTGTCAACCCTCTTATTGTACACTACTAACTTTTCTTGCATCTGGGGCTTCACTTCATTCAGACCATTCATGATAATGTTGTGCAAATACTTGACCCTTAAAGCAATTATACACGCTTTGAAGTTTTCAATATCCATTTCATCCTCCCACCCTTTTACTGATGCACCTATGTATGCCTCCATGTGCCACATTGTATATATGCCAGAAGTTGTCATGTTCTCTGCATCACCCCATGGGATATCGACAATAGATTGTTAGACTTTGTGAGATGCTAGGGCCTTCTTCTTCTTGTGCAACCTTCTTATATCCAAATAGTGAAGAAACAAGCTTCCTCTGAAAATATGCGAAACATGAACATTAGCATAATATATGAACTAAAAGACTTTAAAAATGAACATGCATGTATACTAATGTTCACAAAAAAAAGAGACAAAGTACGTACTAGGAATTATGGTGTCTCCCCGTACTAGGAATTCTGCATGTTTTTATATGCCAATGTTGTAAGGTTTAAGATGTTAGACATGAACATTTATTTATAGTTTATGAACACACATAAAATGCTCACTTCTGCAAGAATGTCTTTAGCTAATAAATGAACATCAAGGTACAATAAATGAGCATGAATGTACTAAATATGAACATCAAGGTTCTAAATATGAGCACACAATATATACACACTTCTATTCCAATAGCAAGAACAACCTAAATTCCAAAATTCATGAATGAACCTCTAATATATAACACTATTATGTGAACATTGATGTATCAGTAATGAACATCAAGTTATTAAACATGAACACACACAATTACACATATAACAATTTTCTAACCCAAGTTTAAATCTGAAAAGCCAACTGAATAATGATGTTAAAACATGAACCTTGTAGCCTAGGCTAATCATAACTAACCTTTTGTTCTTGATTTTGCTGCATTGAAAGTATAGAAGAACTTATGACATTAACCTTTAGCTTTCCCTCTCCTTTCTTTTATTGTTGTTGGACATAGTTAGAATTTTATATCAGTTTTATATAGCCAGGTCATACATAATGTTGCTGTTTTAGTTTATTTTACACTTACTTTCTTTGGTTGCTCATCAACTTCAGTTGGTTCACCCACTTCGTCAGCTTCTTGCTCTTGTTGTTGTGGTGGCACTTCAGTTGTAGCCAGACCAACTTCAGTTGTAGCTTCTTTTCCTTGCTCTCTGGGTGTCTCAGTCTCAACATCTTGTTCTTCGACTTGGGGTGTCTCAGTTGTAGGCAACACTTGAGGTTGCTCAATTGTTGGCATGTCCTTCTTTAGATAAGTTATAGGCAACCCTTGAGGAAGTTCAGCTGTTGTCATCTCCCTTTCTTGCTCACTTGTATCCATTTCACCCTTTGAATCCTCATTTTTCATGTCGGTATCCCTACACACATGATCATTCTATGCTGTCGCCCACTAGCCTTCTATGCATGTCTTGCAACGTCATCCACTAGCCTCCATTCTGGTGAGCAATCAAGTACTGCCTTCAACCTTCCCCTACATGCTTCCACATTTCCACCCTTTGCCATATCTCAACATCACTTCCATTCTCCTTGTATAGTTTGCTCTTGTTTCTTCCGAATTAATGCCTTTGCAGCTTCTACCATCACCTTTAGTTGTGGATCATTCTTCAATTCATCTCGAATATGCTCAATCATTTCCACTAGTTCCACAATTACATCTTCACACTTTGTTGACTTACTCCTTAACAGTTGCACACACCCCTATTGTGCAATTGAAGTAAATATTAGCAAGCAATAAATGAACTTTATCAATCAATAAATGAACATCAATAATATAGTCGTGAACCAGACTACATACCTATGTATTTCTTGTTGGTTGTGGTTGTGCATTCCTTTGTGCTTGCTGAGTTGAAGTTCCCTCTTTTGAAGCTCTTTCTATTGCAGAATAATTCACTCTTTCTACAACATGTCCACGCCCAAAGCCCCCAATCTTGTCCTCGTCTTTTTGTCTTTGTTTAAGGAGGCTCTCAGTCCACTCCAAGAACACATGAAAAATTTGTTGATTCTTCTTGACTAAGATTGTCACTCTATCTACGTAAAAGAGCTGTATAATGAAGATTTATTGGAATTAGTGAGTGAAATAAGAAATACAATTCAAATAAGATAGAACGGTTCTAAGAAAAATGATTCACAATGAGAAACAAAAGTGGTACTGAAAGAATATGGTCTTTTTCTTCTTCCACTCGATCTTTGAATGCACAAGAATCACAATCACGAGCTCACACCAATTCAGATTCGCAACATTACTAACATCCTCAATGAACAATTTTTGCATAACTGTGCGTTTTTGGTTGCTTTCCACTAGCAACAAAATGAAGAAGGAAAGAAAATGCCTTTGAACCAAACTTCATCTTTGCATTCATTCATCTTTTTGGCTATGTGCAATGGCCTTACCTCTTCAGCCTCACACAACATCTTCCATTCATTCAATATTGTAGGGTCATCCTTCTTCTTTCTCACATTAATTGGGTATTGCCCCTTTGGAAATCCTAAAACCCTATGCACATCATCTTCTCTTATGTGCAAAGATTTTCCACTTACCATTGTCAGTTCACAACTAACTTCATAAAAGTTATATATCCACTACCCAAAATGCAAGGTATTGCGGGATTTCTGTAATTTTCAGCTTCAACGGATGGTCAAATCCAATGCTCCTTATCCACTCCTTTTGTACATCACTCAAGTCTCTCATAGTTCCCACAAACGTGCTTGGTAGGTTTCTAAAGGTTAGTCTCGAATATTTCCTTGACATTGTACGCCTTTCTTTTTTTCCTTTTACCACTTCCTGTTGTTTTTCGCTCCTAGCGCGACTCTTTCTCCGCGGTGAATGCACAAGGATCACAATCACGAGCTCATACCAATTCAGATTCGCAGCATCACTAACATCCTCAATGAACAGTTTTTGCATAATTGTGCCTTTTGGTTGCTTTCCACTAGCAACAAAATGAAGAAGGCAAGAAAATGCCTTTTGAACCAAACTTCATCTTCACATTCATTCATTTTTTTGGCTATGTGCAATGGCCTTACCTCTTCAGCCTCGCACAACGTTTTCCATTCATTCAATATTGTAGGGTCATCATTCTTCTTTGTCACATTAATTGGGTATTGTCCCTTTGGCAATCCTAAAACCCTATGCACATCATCTTCTATTATGTGCAAATATTTCCCACTTACCATTGTCAGTTTACAGTTAACTTCATCAAAGTTATCCACAACCCAAAATGCAAGGTAGTGTGGGATTTTGTAATTTTCAACTTCAACGGATGGTCAAATCCCATGCTCCTTATCCACTCCTTTTGTACATCACTCAAGTCTCTCACAGTTCCCACAAACGTGCTTGGTAGGTCAAGTCTCTCACAGTTCCCACAAACGTGCTTGGTAGGTTTCTGAAACTTAGTCTCGAATATTTCCTTGACATTGTACGCCTTTTTTTTTTTCCTTTTACCACTTCCTGTTGTTTTTTCTTCTAGCGTGATGCTTTCTCTGTGGTGGTGGCTTTTCAATCACCACTTGCTTCTTCTTTGTAGGAGACTTCTTTGTGATGACCTTTGTTTTTTCTGTCTTTTTTGTCCTTTTTGGTGGTAGAGTGGGAAAGTCTTCCATGCTATCAACCTCTAATTCCCGATTTCCCTCATCACCACTATATTCTTTGTCACTACCTTCACTGTCACAACCTCCACTGTGTTCATCAGCAGCATCGGTCACATCCTAGCCTCTTGAGATGTCTCTTCATATTTGCTTTCTTCTACACATATTCATATATAAATTTCATATTTAATACCTTGAAATTATACACATATCAATGAACCACAACTAACTAAATATGAAGGCTATAATATAACGGATGAACTATAGATTTGACATAACCTGAATAGCAAGAATTTGTTCAAACATGTATTTGTCAATGTTGTGAACTTGAAGATGTTAGACATGAACATTTAGATATAGTTTATGAAAAAAAATCAGACTTCTGCAAGAATGTCTTCGGCTAATAAATGAACATCAACGTACGATAAATATACATCATTGTATTAAACATGAACATCAAGGTTCTAAATATTAGCACACGGTTTATACACACTCCTATTCTCATAGCAAGAATCACCTAAAACCAAAAATTCATAATTAAAAAGGATGAGAGAAGCAAAATTTGTATTGTATCTCAACATCAACTTTATTAGAAGTATAAAATTGGGTCTCTATTTATACAAATTAACAACATACCACTTGAAGAAACCGAAACCGAGAACGAAGAAAGTGAAAATACCCAAAACAAACAAAATCTAGTCTATTTATGAGCCCTAGAACTTGAAGCAACCGAAATTGAGAACGAAGCAAGTAAAATCACCCAAAACAAACGAAATCCAGTCTATTTGTGAACCCTAAAACTTGAAGCAATGGAAATGGAGAACAAAGCAAGTAAAATAACCCAAAACAAACCAAATCCATTCTATTTATGAACCCTAGAACTTGAAGCAACCAAAATCGAGAACGAAATAGAGATTACATGTTTCCGAAGCGATTTTTTATTAAGGCTCTTCATTATTTGCCATTGCGTGAGGTAGCGAGATTTGGAGCGAGTTTGAAGCGAGATTGAACGACTCAAAGGTGATTTCTCTAGGTTTTGTTTCAGGGAATGAGCGAGATTGAATAAGGAAGCTTGTTCTTTCTCTTTAATGGAAATAGACACCCTTTTTTTGTTAATTACAATTTTGCCATTGTAAAATATTTACTCTGTGCGCGCTCTCCCTTCCGTTTAAACGTGAACCGTTGATGTGCTCGATCAAACGGCCCACAACACCTCATATTTCGTACTGTAACGGGTATACCCGAAACCACCTCGGAAGCATTGAGCTAGAAAGTTGTTAGGTTGGTTCCTATAATATAGTGTGGATTTCAAGCTACAACAACTATATTTTATTGAGTTTGTTTATCATTTCTTCACGAATTACTTTTTTTGTAAAGGGATTTGAATTTATAGATATATGTCAATGATTGAAAATTACAGCCCGAGTTACTGAGTTAGGTTATATCTGAGGTACAAAGGCACTATATACTCCGGGTGCCTTTTCAAGCAAATTCAAGATCCGGCGTATATTCCCACACACTATATACACCCTGGGGCACTTTTTTATCGGTAGTCCCAAAGATGGGTCTTATAAATATTTTTCACTAAAATATTTTACTTGTTCTAAAAGCTCCTATCAGAGTCACAAAATAAGGGGGAAACACCGAACCAGCTCTTACAAACATATATTAAGGGTTGTTTGGTGGCTTAAAAAAATTTGCCTGGAATTCATGCAAAACGACGCCGTTTCGCTGCCCCCACCAAACGCGTCTCAAGTGTGCAACTGTAGGAATCGCCATGCGTCGCGCGCCAAATGCGCGACGCGTGGCACGTCACGGACAGCTAGGATTTATTCATGGTCGTCCGTTTATTTATTTTTTAAATTGATTTTTAGAAAAAAATCGCTGGTTAAAAAAATACCATAATTCTAATTACATTTTTCTTTATCTATAGACATCCATTTTGGATATATTTGGTCGATTTTAATATTTTTTTTGTACTATTGGTATCATTAAGGAAAATAAATCTATTTATTATTCTATTTGGTGGTTTAAAATAAAATAAATACCAATTTAATTTCTTTATATGAAAATTACATTGTAAATAAATTTTATGGTAGATTTAAATCATTAAGTCATGTATCGTCTGATGTTTGACGTTAGATTCGGTCATTTGCTTTAGTTTATGTTATTTTAACGTGTTGTTTTGTATTTTCTTAAATTTATGCATCACTTTTGTTTATTTTAATATCAATGTATGTTTGTTGTTAATTTCATTTGATTTTTAATAATTGTTCTTAATTTTAATTTAATAATATAACAAAATAATTATATTAAAATAGCATTAATAAATTTTATGTATTTTGTTTTAAATATTAATTTTTTAATTTAATATATACTAAGGGGTATAATTGTAATTTAATATAATAAATGATATATTGGTAATTTAATATAAAGGAATGAATATAATTATAATTTAAACTAAAATAATTTCACCAAAAACCCCCTAAAAGACCCACCTAAAAGCCCCCAATAAATTTACTCTTATCCATTATCCATTACCCGAATGCATTTCGATTTTCGAGGTATATTAAATAAACGGTTTTTTTGCCTGCTAAATCTGAGGTAACGCTTAATTCGCGAGGTACCCCGAACTTTTGTATATTTCACGAGGTAATTCTGAGGTTTATTTTTTTTCGTGAAATACCCATCGTTAAAAAAAGTCAGCTAACGTTTATATTTTAGAAAAGTAGGAAAAAAAACAGAATAATTTAATGGCAGCTGTTAACTTTTCCCTCTACCAGCCTCTTCCCGTCACAAGTCACAAAAATACATTCTCTCTTCTCAATAATGCAATCTCCATGTTTCTTTTTCCTTCCTCCACATCCACAACAACTCTACAAATTAATTTCATGTAATTCATGCTAATTCCAATCACTCCATCTCCCAACCCCTATCCAGATTACTACTATGTAACATTCCAATTGCTGAAAAATTCAGATAAAAATAGGCTGCTGCTATATGCACTATGTTTTTTGACATTTCACACTACGAAATACTACGCCAGATTCTGGCGTACGCCATATACCGGCATAGAAGGCAAATATCAACCAAATACGTATGAATTTAAAAAAAATATATAAAACCTCTACGCCAGGATCTTGCGTACGCAAGGATCTTGCGTAGAGCTATTTAAAAAAAAATACGCTACGCAAGATTCTGGCGTACGCCAGAATCTTGCGTACGCTAATTAGGTTATAAGGGCCGAGCAAGGCCCTTCTTCTTCTTCTTCTTCTTCTTCCTTCCGGCGACGGCGGCGATCGATTTCGATTTTTTGGCGGCTCGATTTTCCTCTCTCTTCCTCCTCTGTTCTTCCTCCCTCTGATTTTCCTCTCAATCCTTCTCTTTCCATCCAAAAAATGAGCTCCTCGAGTTGTGGTGGTGGAGCGGCGACGGATGTTGGTGGCGCGACGGTGGAGCAGGTTTCGGCGGCCGTGGTTGGTGGTGGCAGCGAATTCCATGGCGGCGTCGAGGCTGGTGGTGGTGGTGGCGGCGTCGAGGCTGGTTGTAATACCCCTCATTTTTAGTAAGGGCATTTTTGTAATTTTCCAAACACTCGTACTGAAGTCGAATTAATTTCAGAGAAGTTCAGACATTCTGTTAAATGCTTGATCTCTGTAATAATTCCCTGAGTGGAATAAAATACATTCGATGTATTTTTGGGATTTAGAATATTTGTTCGGATACGAATATATTTAATTCAGGGTTAAGACCCATACTCATAATTCTTCCCGGACGAAAGAGGGTGAAAGATGCAGGATTTGGCCTCCACCGCGCCCGCGGTCATACCCACTGCACCCGCTGTCAGAAATGGCCTTCACCGCACCCCGCGGTGAGACCCATCGCACCCGCGCCGTCATCATTACTTTTCTGCTTCGCCAAACTTTGACCGTCGTGCGCCTGAGCTGCTTCGCCCCTGTCGGAGCTGAGGCGGTGGGGGAGCTGGTTGCTTGAGCTCCTTGCTTGGCCTATATAAGGAGGGGACTTGGAGGAGGAAGCCATCTCAATCTCTCTCTCTCTCAAATCTCTCTCTCGTTCCATTGTCGCCGGATTTGCAAGCTTTCGCCAGAGTTGTCGCCGGAGCTCTCATAGGAGGACGAGGTGCTCTCAAGGTGGTGCTTAGGTGGTCTAAGGAATCCAGAAGTCGGAGCCACCACGAGTCGAACCCCCGTCGTCTTCCCCAGTGAGTTTTCGTCGTCGTCGTCTCACCACTGTGGCTTGACCGCACCCGCGGTCAAGGCCGCCGCACCCGCGGTGTGCCTGGGCACTCGTGGTTGTGGCTTGGGCTTTGTGATCTCGATTAGGACTTCCGTTCCTTCGATTTCGTTCGTCTTTCTTTAGATTCGTATATTTTATTATCGAATGTAACTTAGGGTTTTGTTATGGATCGTTTCGTAGGAATCCATAATCTGAGTTATGTCCTCGTTTCGGACCCGGAAACCCGTTGTCTTTGAGCTTCATCTAATCTAAGGCAAGTGGCGGTTCGCTCTTTCTTATCATTCCATATTTCTATTAATTATCAATTGTTTAATTGTTAATTAAATTGGGATGAATTACTGGTTTCGTTGGGAACAGTTTTCTTAAAATGATACGATTAAAATGAATATTATAATAGGTTGTATATATTGCTAGAAACAACGCTATTATATCTGTTATTACCGTGATGGTATTGTTGTGGATTTTTATGCAAACTTGAGATATAGTTAGCACGAGTATTCGTAGGAACGCTGCTTACCTTGAGAGGTAGCCGTTTCTTTATAACCCGGTGGATAGGATGTCCAAGCCCTAACACCATTTCTCTAGTCATGACTGTTTTGGGGCGAAAAGATCAGACGACCTAAATCGCCTTAGACGGGGTAACTAGTCGATCGGGTGATAGAAATCAATCCAAACCAAGTAGATAATCAACGAGTAAAAAGAAAATATGAAATAGCGAGATGATTTTATTAGATATAGTATTGATCGAATCGAATGGAGGTACAACTTATCGTAGTAAGACAAGGGATTTTATTGAACTCGACCGGTGACTTCTAGGTTTCGACCGGCGGAAAACAGGCGTGATTGACTCCTAGTGAGCTAGGCTAGAGCAAGTGTGTCTCTGTTTTCTTTCAGAGCAAGTTCGAGTGAGTGTGTAATGTAATCGTATGAGTGTCCCTTCTTTATCTTCTCCTCCCCCATATATGGTAAGTCCTTCTCCTTTTTACCGTTTATGATTTAATCCTATCGTATCTTCAACGCCGGGAGTGATTGCAGGGATTCTGCCATTAATTGCTGCTATTACGGTGGTGTTTGAATGTTATGGCCATTGCTCAATTCTAAGCATTTAATGCTCTGCGGGATCTTCGCGACCTGTCGGATAGTGTTTGACCAGAGAAGCTTCGACGCCTCCTCTGGACTCTCCCTTGTTCCTCCGATCTGTCTTGGGCCTGGGCCCGTTTTGCTCGATCCATCTTCCAAGGGGGATGCTAGGCCCAACAATAGCCCCAAGTTGCTTTGGGCTTTCGTCTAGGCGAGCAGGTGAAATCCGAGGCAACTTCTTTAGCCATGATCTCCACCATCCTTTTTTGGCGCGGTTGTCCAGGGCTACGTGGCGGGAGATTGGAGCACGATGCGACATCTCTGCAGATCATCATCTCCCTCCATAAATTCATAGCGGACGCTTGGCGATTTGACTTCACTTCTTCTTCTCTTGCAAGCTTCTCTGGTAGGTTTCTCAACCCTTTTTGCCATAGCTCTTCGATTTCCTTCTCTTTCTGTTCTTGAGATGGTTTCTAGTGAAGCCTCTGAGTCGTCGAAGACTCTCTCTGACTCGCGCGAGGGCGAAGCTCCTCCCCTCTTCATTCTGAAGGAGTCTGATGCTTTGACAAGTACTTTGTCCCAGGCGGAGCTCGAGCAAATACTTCAAGTTGGAGGCTTTCCCCCGGAAACGGTCGCCAGATTGCCTCACCCGGATGAGAGGGCCGATGCCCGATATGAGGGTTGGGTTTGTTTTTACGCGTATCCATTTCGGATTGGTCATAGGTTCCCCTTTTCTCCCCTTGTTAGGGATTTTTTTGCCACTTTGGCGCTGGCGCCATGTCAGGTGATGCCACAGGCATGGAGGGTTCTCAGGGTCTTGGACCTTGTGAACGTCCGATCTGGGACTGGTTTTGATTTTGATGCCTTGTGGTACAATTATTTCCTTGGGTCAAAGAGTTCTTCCCGTGTCCAGTTACGCATTCGACAGGGTCGGAAGCCTTTGGTGCAGAATCTTGATGTCAACGACCGCGGATGGGGGTCGAAGTTCTTTTTTGTCGAGCGTTCGTCTCTAGAGAAGGGGGGAGAGTGTTCGTTCTTGTTGACGGAGTGGCGAGTAGAGAGTATGTGTTTGTTCTCTCCGTTGCTTGTTTATGTGTCTTAACTCTTTGCTTTAACTTTTCTTTTTTGTAGTTCCTGAGGCAGAAGATTTAGAGGTGAGCGCTCGGTCGGAGGGTTTGTCCAGAATTGTTCTTGCTGTTCCAGCGTCGGAGAGGAGTTTTGTCAACGTCAACCTGTTGTCGACATCCCCTACCGCTCAAGATGACATGTCGACTGTTTCGTCATCTCGCGTCAAGGGTAAGCTTTCGACCTTGGGAGTTTTCTCTGTACTTTTTCACTTTGTCGCATGCTTTATGATCTTTTATATGTCTGTCGTGTTAGCTTCCCCTGGTGGTCGAGCAAGTGCTCGTTTGAAGGGAGTGTCTGGGAAGGGCCTGATCGAGCAGAGGAAGGCGGCAGCCAAAATCGCATCGAGTAAGTCAGTTCCGATGGATCCGGCGCCTCAAGTCAAAGGTGGATTAAAGAGGAAAGCGGGCGTTTCCCCTGGTGATGTCAAAGCAGAAGAGCCTCCTAGGAAGAAAGAGGCGATCGCTGAAGGGATCGATAAAATCGGCGCGGTCGGTCAATCGATTGCCGACCTCTTTCACGCCTAGGATCCGTCTTTGAAATCGGAGGTTGACGACGTCTCTCCCCTGGACTGCATTGGTGAAGCGGGGTGTTCCGCGTGGAGGGTGAGTTGTCTCCGTTCGTGTTTCTCTTTCTCTTTCATCGACTGTGTTTTCTGATCGTGTTATATTTTCTTGCTTTAGACTTTTCAGTACCTCTTGGGAGCATACTCCGGTGTCAAGACGATGGTCGTCAAGGCCGAGGAAAGGGCTGCCAGGTCGGAGTCTGCCCTTGCGTCCTTGAGGACCAAGCTAGAGGGAGCAGAGAGTCATTGTCGAGAGACTGAGCGCCGCCTTACCAGGGAGCTGAAGAGTTGTCAAGAGGAGTTGGTCGCAAGCCGGAAAGAGTTTGAAGAGAGCCGATCAGGCGTCGAGGAAGAGGTGAAGCAGGCTCAAATCACAGCTGGCCAGATCGTAGGCGACGTCGGTGCTTTTTATGAATTGAAGTCGCGTGTCGAAATGATAGAAGAGTTTGACGATGGAAAGCATGAGCTCTGGGATTTGAAGGCAGAGAAGGAGACTTTGGACTCCATGTTCCCGAAGGGAAATCCTGGTCAGGAGCTCTTCCGCTTGGCTGGCGTCGGAGAGGAAGCTACGGATGGGGGCGTTGGCGAGGACGAGGCCCATTCCGGCGATGTCGAGCCGGTTGATGGCATAGCTTCTCTGGAGCCAGCCCCTGTTGAAGGTAGTGCCGTCTTCCCTGATGCCTGACTTATTTTTCTTGCGTAGTTTGACTTGTTGTCCCACTTGTGTATGGGTTTGGATATTTGGTGTTTTTGGCGACCCGTCCACCATTGCGGGTCGCAGAATATTTTTAAGTTAATGTTGATGAAGTCCTATAGGTATGTAGGCAGACAATATGTTTTGGCGACCCGTCTACCATCGTGGGTCGCGCATTTGTATAAAAATGTTCGTGCTTTTATTTGATGCGATCTGCTTTTACATATAGAATTGTATGTCCGTTTGTTTCATTTATGTCGTCAGACTTCATGGAGATCGTCGATGACGTTGCATATTTTGTATGTCGGTTTCACCCGTGTGCTCCGTCGAGTGGGGCTCGCCGTATATATGTGTGTAGAGAAGGCTTGTAAATGTTGGTGTATGTGTTAGTCATGACTTTATGCCGGGGAGGTAAGCAATATGTTTCTATTGCGTAAATGTAATAAGGTGTCGTACCTTATGTTTTGTATAAGGCAGGCGGTGTGACGACGTGCCTGTGTTATTCATCTCCCCGTGTTCCGATCGATCGTGTAGATGTAATGTAAGCGCTTTTTACGGATGACTGGATCCAATGTATACGTCAATGTTGTTCTGCATTTGTGTTTTTGTAAGGAGGAAGTCCTCACTTAGTGTCACATGCTAGTTGTTTAAAGAATAGAGATGCATATGCGATAATGAGCGATGTGTGAAGTTATGTAATGTTTTACCTTGTTGGCTCAGAAATGGTATAGCTTTAGGTGTGCCGCGTTCCAACTTCTCGGGATTGGTTGTCCGTCTTTATCTTCCAACTGATATGCTCCCTGTCCGACCACTTCGGTGATTAGGTAGGGTCCTTCCCATTGTGGTGCGAGCTTTCCGTCGGATGGATTCTTGGTATTCTGGAAAGTTTTCCTGAGGACCCAATCTCCGACTTTGAATGCCTTGATCCGGACGTTCTTGTTGTAACTCCGGACGTTCTTGTTGTTGGGACTTGACCATCCTAATTCAGGCTCTTTCTCTGATCTCGTCCACTGTGTCCAGGTTGTGTGCCAGTTCGATGTCATTTTGCTCGTTTGTCTCAAGGTTGCAACGGGCGGTCGGGACCAGTAACTCGGCCGGAATAACTGCCTCACTCTCGTAGACGAGAGAGAAAGGTGATTGTCCGGTCGCATTTTTAGGAGTAGTCCTGTCGGACTAGAGAATGAATGGGAGTTCGTCTGCCCATTTGCCCTTAGCCCCAGTGAGGCATTTCTTGAGGTTGTTGATGATGATTTTGTTGCTGGATTCGGCTTGTCCGTTGGATTGCGGATACCGAGGTGTGGACGTGACCAACTTGATGTTCCATCGATCGCAGAAGGCTCGAGTCTTATGACTGATGAATTGGGAGCCATTATCGCACACGATTTCTGATGGGACGCCAAATCTGCACAGGATATTGCGTTTTATGAATGAAATGACGTGTTGATCTTTTACCTCTCTGTAGGCTTCGGCTTCGATCCACTTGGAAAAGTAATCTGTCATGGCCAAGAAGAAGACTCTTTGACCCGACGCGGGCGGGAGCTTCCCGACGATGTCCATTCCCCACCTCATAAAGGGCCATGGAGCCAGAGTCGGGTGGAGGAGCTCTAAAGGTTGATGATGGACGGGTGCATGCCGCTGACAGGCGTCGCACTTCTTGGTGTATTCCATAGCGTCTTTGTTCATCATGGGCCAGTAGTATCCGTTTCGTAGGGCTTTCCCCGAGAGGCTTCGTCCACCGGTATGGTTTCCACATTCTCCTTCGTGTAGCGATTGCAAGATGTGTCCGAATTCTGGAGTCTTAAGGCATCGTAGGAGTATCCCTATGACAAACCTTTTGTACAAGATGTTATCTATGATATCGAAAGAGAGTGCTTGTACCTTGAGCCTTTTTGCTTCCGTTTTTTTGTCAGGCAGGTTGCCGTCCTTTAACCACCTGATGTAGGGTAGCATCCAGTCGTCGTCGGTGTTGACGATGTCTTCTTCTGGTCGATCGCCTATCTCCATGGCGACGAGCTCTTCTAGTGGTGTGGTAGATTCGACGGGTGTTCTTGGGACGGCTGGCGTCATGATGTGTTCTAATGGTATATATGGAAATTCTTTCGGGTCCAAGACGGATCCTAGGTTGGCAAGTGCGTCAGCTTGGGAGTTAAGATCCTTGGGTACCTGTCTGATGTCGAATGTTTGGAATTGTCCGATCAGCTTCTTGGCTACCTCCAGGTAGGCTATCATTCTGACGTCCTTAGCATTGTACGACCCTTGTATCTAGTTCACGACCAGCAGGGAGTCGCAAATGACTTCGATCTCTCGGACCCCTAGGTCGAGAGCCAGGATGAGTCCGAATATGAGCGCTTCATACTCAGCTTCGTTGTTAGTAGCGTCCCACTCACATCTTACGGCATGAGCTATCTTGTCCCCTTGTGGCGATTTTAGCACGACCCCTAGCCCTGATCCTCTGGCGTTTGACGCACCATCTGTGTGGAGTTCCCATGTGCCTGTTTCTTCTGTCGTGAGCAGTTGTGTCGCCTCTCTTGTGGCTTCTTGCTCTAGGGTCGGACTGAAATCGGCCATAAAGTCGGCTAAGGCTTGCGACTTGATCGCTGTCCTGGGCTCATACTCGATGTCGTAACCGCTGAGGTGTATAACCCATTTGGTCATTCGTCCTGTGAAGTCAGGTTTCCTCATGATGGCTCTCATGGGATGATTAGTGCGAACAGTAATAGTATGGAATTCGAAATAAGGTTTGAGTTTGTTCGAGGCCATCACCAATGATAGTACGAGCTTTTCAAGTGACGAATACCTCGTTTCTGCTGGTAACAGTGTCCGACTAACGTAGTATATCGGTGACTGCTTGCCATCTTCTTCTCTGACCAGTACTGCGCTTACGGCTGATTCTGACACTGCTAGATATAGAAATAAGGGCTCATCGCCTTTAGGTTTGGTTAGTAGCATGGGACTGGCCAGGTATTCCTTCAAGTTCTGGAACGCTGCCTCGTGTTCTTTCGTCCACTGAAAGGACTTGTTCTTCTTGAGAGCGTCGTGGAAGGGTTTGCACTTGTCGGACGACTTTGAAATGAATCTATTCAGGGCTGCTATCTGACCTGTAAGTTTCTGTACGTCCTTGATGCATCGGGGGGATCGAAGGTTGATGAGAGCCTTGATCTGTTCTGGGCTGGCTTCTATTCCTCTTTGTGTCACCATGTACCCTAAGAACTTTCCTGACGACACTCCGAAGGAACACTTAGTAGGGTTTAGTTTCATGTTGTACCTTTTTAGCACCTCGAAGCTGTCGCGAAGATGGTCTATATGATCTTCTTTCTTTTTTGACTTGACCAACATGTCGTCTATCTAGACTTCCATCGTGTCCCCAATTTGGTCTTTGAACATCTTGTTGACTAGTCGTTGATAGGTAGCCCCTGCATTTTTTAGACCAAAAGGCATTACTTTGTAACAATAGATACCTTGACTAGTGACGAATGCCGTTTTTTCTTGATCTTCGGGTTCCATGAGGATTTGGTTGTAGCCACTGAAAGCGTCCATGAAGGTAAGCATTTCATGTCCTGCCGTAGCGTCGACCATGGCGTCAATGTGGGGAAGTGGGAACGAGTCTTTAGGGCAAGCTTTGTTGAGATCTGTGAAGTCGATGCAAACTCTCCACTTGCCATTCTTCTTCTGGACTACGACTACGTTGGCCAGCCACTCGGGGTAGTGGACCTCCCTTATCTTCCCTGTTTCTAATAAGCTTTTGACTTCGTCGTCGACTATCTTATTCTGCTCGGGGGCAAACTTCCTGCGTTTCTGCTTGACAGGGGGATGAGATGGATCTACATTTAATTTATGAGTAATAATATTTGGAGATATTCCGACCATGTCCTCATGCGACCATGCAAAACAGTCGGCATTGGTCTTGAGAAAATTGAGGAGTTGTTGTCTGGTCGAGTCGTCCAGGTCCGACCCGACCCTTACCGTTTGGTTTGGATTTGAAGGATCTAGTATGATCTCGTCGAGCTTTTCCATTTCTGGTTCGACGTACCGACTAGGTCCTTCGCCGCTCTGTGGTTGCTATGCGGTCTTGTGTTCGACTGCGCTCTTCATAGAAGCGACGTAGCACTCCTTAGCGGTCCTTTGATCTCCTTTGATTTCTTGGACTCCCTATTCAGTGGGGAACTTGATGACTTGATGATACGTCGAGGGTACCGCCTTCATAGCGTGTATCCATGGCCTGCCAAGAATACAATTATAGGGAGACGGACAATCCAGGACTAAGAATTTCACCTGTTGGTTGACTCCTCCAGCGTAGGTGGTTAGAATGATTTCGCCGGTCGTATGCTTAACCTCACCGCTAAACCCGACCAGTAGGGTCGACTTTTTGATTAAGTCATTCTCAGTCAGACCCATTTCTTTAAGGGCGTCGAGGGTTAAAAGATTGGTTGAACTCCCTGTATCGATTAGTACTCTTCATATTAAGCAATTACCAATGGACAAAGAGATTACCAGACCATCGTGATGGCTATCCGACCCGTCGGAGTCGGACTCGTCAAACGTGACCGTCGAAAGGTCGGAGGTCTTTCTTAGCTTGAATCCTGATGCCTCGGGTTTATCACCCTTGTTTTCCTTTGTATGCCGTTTAGCCGCGGAGTATGTGTTTCCACATATGTCTGAACCACCTGAAATAGTATTGACAACTTTTGTATGGATGGGAGATGGGGGTTTGTTTTGTTTTACCTGATCTCGTCGTTCCATGGTGGCTTTTGCCCGCTCCGAGATTACATCGCGTAGGATCCCCTGTGCGAGCAGCCTAGCGACTTCCTTTCGTAGGGCGATGCACTCATCGGTCGAATGACCGTGGTCGCCATGGAACTCGCACCATCGACTCATCACTCATCACTCATGTCCTTCTTGACGTCCGGTCGATCGCTCTTTCGGGGCCATCTTACCTCTTTTCCATACTTGTCGAAACTCTTGACGAGCTCCGACACGGAAACGTTGAAGTTATAAGATTAGACCCTAGGAGGCAACGCCGGACCGTCTCTCCAATCCTGTGACCTGTCTTGGAAAGAGTTTACCTAGTTCGGCTCATTTTGATTACGAGAATAGGGGTGAGGACGTATGTCTCGACGGTTGTCGGAGGGATTTTTACGATCAGACGGATCGGGTCTGTGTGAGGCTTTACGCGACTCATGGTCCTCTTCCAATCTTACCTCGGCCATGGTCTTGGCCTGGACATCTTCGAAACTTCTACACGGGTACTTGGTGATCTCGTTGTAGAGATTGCTGTCTTTGACCAGACCTTGTCGGAAGGCTTCAATGGAGGTGGTGACGTCGCAATGGGGGATCGCCACTTTCTCTTTATTGTACCTGTTGAGGTAATTTCGGAGAGGTTCGTTATACCTTTGTGTGACTCGGTAGAGGTCACTCGATTGTCTCTCGAGCCTCCGACTGTTGGCGAACTGACTCTTGAAAGAGTTGACCAGATCCGCAAATGATGCAATCATTCCCTGAGGCAAACGCATAAACCAAGTTAGTACGGGACCCGCGAGGGTCGTGCCAAAGCTTTTGCACATGACGGCCTCGCGGCTCTCCCTTGAAACAGATGCAGCCATTAGCTTTTGTTTATAGAGAGAGATATGGTCATCGGAGTCGCTGGTGCCGTCGAATGTCGCCATGTTGGGGAGATGAAACTTCTTGGGGATCTCGACCCTAGCGATTTCTTCGACGAATGGGGATTCTTCGAATCCGCCGGACGCTTCTCTCTCGATTGGTTGTGGGACTCCTGGAAGTCTGTTGAAGCGATCGTCGATCGTCTTCATGTGTCGGTCAAGCGTCTGCTGGAAAAGAGCTAGGACATCTGGCGGATTGGTAACCTGCGGTTCGTCGATTCGGGCCCCTGTCGACCCGATCGGTGTGGAAAAGGTGACATTGTTAGTCGAAAACGGATTAGCAAAAGGAATTCGAGATGTACCCTCTGTGTGTCCGGGCCGTCGTATGCTCGCAGGTGTCGGCTCGATGCTATCCATATCGAGGCGCGTTCGGATGCTGTTGTGGATGGGCATGTTCCTAGACCCTGAGGCCATTGATTGTACCTGCGACTTAAGAGACTCATTTTCACGAGTTAGCTGTGCGATTTCGGCCTCGGATTGGGTCGATAGGGCGGCTAGGGTTTCGGTCTTTTGGCGTTGCTGGGCTATTTCCTCTTGGAGGGCGGTCATTTTCTAGGAAAGCTCTTGGAATTGGGTTGGAGTAGGATTTTCGGTCGTGTTTCCTGGAGCTTGGGTTTCGTCTTCGAGACGCGGTTCTTCAGTGTTGGTAGGTGGGTCGATAGTCATGGTTGGAAAGTTTCGAAAGGGTGATCGGCAAGTTGCCCCACGGTGGGCGCCAAATTGTTTTGAGGCGAAAAGATCAGACGACCTAAATCGCCTTAGACGGGGTAACTAGTCGATCGAGTGATAGAAATCAATCCAAACCAAGTAGATAATCAACGAGTAAAAAGAAAATATGAAATAGCGAGATGATTTTATTAGATATAGTATTGATCGAATCGAATGGAGGTACAACTTATCGTAGTAAGACAAGGGATTTTATTGAACTCGACCGGTGACTTCTAGGTTTCGACCGGCGGAAAACAGGCGTGATTGACTCCTGGTGAGCTAGGCTAGAGCAAGTGTGTCTCTGTTTTCTTTCAGAGCAAGTTCGAGTGAGTGTGTAACGTAATCGTATGAGTGTCCCTTCTTTATCTTCTCCTCCCCCATATATGGTAAGTCCTTCTCCTTTTTACCGTTTATGATTTAATCCTATCGTATCTTCAACGCCGGGAGTGATTGCAGAGATTCTGCCATTAATTGCTGCTATTACGGTGGTGTTTGAATGCTGTGGACGTTGCTCAATCTAAGCATTTAATGCTCTGCAGGATCTTCGCGACCTGTCGGATAGTGTTTGACCAGAGAAGCTTCGACGCCTCCTCTGGACTCTCCCTTGTTCCTCCGATCTGTCTTGGGCCTGGGCCCGTTTTGCTCGATCCATCTTCCAAGGGGGATGCTAGGCCCAACAATGACTATCCCCTATCCGAATGTAGGGGAGGTGTGCTTAGCCGGCGTCAAACCTTTAGAGATTTATTCCCGACTATATATCTCTATATCCTGAGGGATGAGATGATTATGATAAAAGCTTATAACGTGAATATACGTTTTGGAAGTAAATAAGATAAGTGCCGCTATGCACATAATTAATATACCCTCAGGCGAGTAGTGCATCTAGGAAGTAGTGCAGCTAGGAGAAACTCGTCTAGACTTTGGTCAGAGTAAAGTTCTCTTTCCAATCTGAATTCTCATTGTGCGGTGAGGTTGGTCGTGAACCGAAACACCAAGTCATTTTAAACCGCTTGTGTGAATTATAATGTTCCCAAACATTGTCATACTTTCCGATAAGACTCAATTCGTTGGAGTATTCTCTTCATATGTTTCCTTAAGACTCTATCTTTCAGAGTCTTCTCTCAATCATACTGTTTCGTATATTTTCTGTAGAAGTATTGAGGTTTACTATCGTCATCGGCTTTCATTCGAGAAGCGATGGGTCTAACCTAATACGACTACTTAGAACCTTTCTGCTTTTCCCTTGCATAGTCTTTCATTAGACAAACGTTTGTTGTCATACTCCCTTGCATGGTTGTATTCCCTTGCATGGTTGGATGGTGTCATCCGTCTCATACAGCACATCAGATAAACGTTTGTTCCATGAAGGCTAGAAACGACGATGGAGGCAAATGGAATTTTGAAGAGTTTTTATCAAGGTTAAGATCCTAGGCGTGTGATCGCTAGATCAAGACCCTTGTGTCATTTATTTTAAAAAGACTTCCGTTGTATTAAGACTTCCGCTGTAATATATTTTGGTTGTATTTGGATTATGGATGTAATTCCGAAACTTTGATTTAATCCAATACTATGACATTTCGTATTATAAATGTTGTTTTATGATTTGTATAAACTGGTTAAGCCTTGGGTGGCTTCGGATGTGGAATCTGAGGTCACTGGCGGTGATACCTTTCAAGGATATATTTGGGGGTGTTACACTGGTGGTGGTGGCGGCGGAGCTCCTTTTGGCGGCGTCGATGCTGGTGGTGGCGGCGGCGGTGAGGCTGTTGGTGGTAGCGCGACGGTGGGGCAGGAGGTGGCGGACACGGCTGGTGGTGGCGGAGCTGGTGGTGGTGGTGGTGTGGTTGGTGGTGCCGGCGTTCGAGGGCGTCGGACCGGTGGCGTTCGTACCCGTGGTCGTAGAGCGTCCATTTCGGCTCTAGACGAGACGCCTGTCGGGACAGGACGACGAGGAGGTTTACGACAGGTAAATTAAATTTGGCGTTAAATTTGGACTTTCATTAGACGTTAAATTGGGTTGAAATTATAATTTATATTTGAACTTTCATTAGACGTTAATTTGGATTGAATATGTCTGAAATGTTTAGATAATTATTTGGATTTGAAATTATAAGTGCATATCTATAGATAATTATTTGGGTTGAATTTGGATTGAATATGCCTGAATTGTTTAGATTACATTGAATAAAATAGAATAATATCTATAGGTAAGCACTTATAAATTTCGATTAGATCTATTTCAAATATTATTGAATTTTAGATATAAATCAACTCATGCAATGATAGTATGTATTTTTCGGTATTTTATTTTAATATTTAATAAATATAAATGTTTAGATTTAATTAATTCCTTGAAAATATTCTAATTAATTTAATATCAATGAAAATGAAATGAAAGTAATTTGTATTCAATATAAAACATATATAATGAAAATGAAAAGAAAGTAAAACAAAAGAGAAAATGTTGTAATTTTAAAAAAAGTAGAAATGAAATAATGAAATAAATAGTTTTATTAATTTGTAATTCAATATAAAACAAATATTTATAGTAATTTTTTGAATATATTTTTTCCAAAATTTGTAAAAAGCCGGTACAACAGTCGTTGCATTCCGTTCGACAGCCGTACAAAGGCTCTCGTCGATTGGGACAGCGAAGGGTCACAGGGTCGGCCCGACGCGGTGACGGAGGTATGGCGGATTTGAGTCCGTGACTGGATGCTGCACAGCCAGACGATGCACCTATGTCTGATCTTGAGGACGATAGTAGCGACACGTCCATGCCCGACGTCGACGCCGCCGCCGCCGACGCATTCGACGAGGAGGCATTGACATTTGCCTTGGAGCGGGATTACGCCGAGGGCATCGAGCCCCCTCCCGTCTCGACGGCCGAGGATTTGGCGAGGGACGATACGCCTTCCTCCCCCGTCCGTGAGCCAACGGGACTCGTTCCCGAGGCAGTGACCCCTCCTCCTCACGTGGCAGATGCGGATCCCGAGGGGGGTGCGCCGGAGGAGGCGTGGATACCAGGAGGTCCCCGGTCTCGCAGTCTACTGGGGACATACCCGACGCATGTCGCTGCCATTATTTGGACACATACAGAGCGACTTACGCATGACCCTCCCTTATCACCTGTGGATCCCGATCCGGTACGTATTTTATCAGATATTTAAATAATAAAATATGTAATATTTTAATTAATCCCGATATGTTACATATTCGGTTTCAGCTGAGGAAGATAGTGAAGCCGTACACCCGCCACCCTCATTTCTCCGCGATCCACGAGTTCCAGAGGCAGGACCCGGATTCGTGGTGGCCGCTTGCGCAGCGGAGCGGCATCACATCCCTGGGGTCCCTGGAGTTCCGTCGGATGGACCCGTGCTGATATCGGCGTTTGTGGAGCGGTGGCATCCGAGACGAACTCCTTCCATTTTCCGTGGGGGAGATCACGATCACACTCCACGACGTCTTCCATATTTTGGAGATCCACATCGATGGGACGACAGTGGTATCGGATATGCCCGACGCCGAGATATTTGCCGTTGCAGCAGAGATGCTTGGGATTGATGTATCTGTCGTCTCGCAGATGGCATCAAGTAATAATTTTTATACCTATTTATCATTTATTTAATATATTTTAATTAAAATGTTGTTGAAATCATCGTATTTGGTTTTATTTCTTTTTTCCAGGTGGCGGCTTTACGATCAATACAACGTTGAAGAATCATTGTGTCTTATTATGTCGAGCGGCCCAGAGGTATATATATATGTAGTTTTATTAATATTAGGATTTTTAGGGTATTTTTTATACATTTTATAATTAAATTAATGTTACTAATCTCAGGAACGAGCGTCATATTACTTCGATGTACTTGCTCATGCTATTGGGCAGTACCGTCTTCACAGACAAGTCAGGACAGAAGGTGAAGGCGAAGTATCTATCGCTCCTCCTTGATCACGACCGAACCGGCCATTATGCCTGGGGTGTTGGTGTCATGGCCAACCTATACCGGCATTTGGGTATGGCATCGCGGGCCCAAGCACAGGGATTGGCCGGATGTCCGCTGCTTTTGAGGGTAATAATATATTTTTTATGTTTACATGATTTTTTGACATAAATGCTAACGAATATATGATTTTTTGTACAGACGTGGATTTGGACATACTTTCACGCATTCCGAGGTCATGCATCACCTGACCTGGAGCACATGGGGGATACACGGTCTGCAGCCCGTGACGGGAGGGAGGCTCCTCAGGGCAGTGACTCAGATCGCCTTATCTCCCTGCGTCGGGTTTTGGACGCCAAGAGTATTCAGAGGTAATAAAAAAAGCGTTACGTTCGAATTTCGGATTTTTCGATTATTTATTGGCATTTGACTTAGTTGTTATTTTATTTCAGGTGCGGTGGCAACCGTGGGGAAAGCTAAACTTCAGCGATCCGAGGTACGCTCCGTTGCTATATCGAGGCATCATCGAGTTTTTTGACGTACGAGAGCTATACATGCCCGATCGTTGCCTCCGTCAGTTCGGGTACATGTAGTGTATTCCGCAAGCGCCACCAGAGCCGAGGAAAGTTGTCCGACATGCAAGGCTCTCGTCGTATGTTACGGAGTACAGGGATGAGCACTGTCTATGGGATGCGGACCCGAGGCCACTGATCGAGCTGCATGGTCTTATCACGTCTACCTTCGCGTGGGATTGTGACGATGCATACCTCGATTGGATTGACCAGATGTTTCATCCATATTTGGATTTCCGGTCCGTCAAACAGGACCCACATGCAGGAGATCCTGTCCCTCCAGTCCCTCCACCTCCCCCGGCTTCCACTGTCACGGTATGTCATCATTTTCTTATGTTTATTTTGATGTATTTTATTTATGTTTATTTTGATGTATTTTTTTAATACAACGCTCACAGCTGGTGGCCGGCGAGATGACGGCTTATCTGTCCCAGTACGACGTTACGTCTCCCCGTCTTATAGATCAGATGATCCGTTGGATCGAGTATCTGACGGGTGACGTGACGCCTTCAGCCCCTCCCATTCCACCTGCGTCCCAGATATTTCACGACTCGGTTCACGAGGAGGGATCTGGTAGTGGGCGACAGGCAGATGAGGACTAGTTACGATATGTATATTACTTAAACTGTTACGTATCACATGAAATATTCACTAGTGGAAAAAATCCTTATAGAGGCGGGCCTTTGGACACTTATTGAGGCGAACACCGTTCGCTTCAACTAAGGGGGTTGCAACAAGTATGGACACTTTTTGAGGCGGGCATTTTACGCCTCTAAAAGGACCTTATTGAGGCGGGCCTCCGAAGCCCGCCTCAACAAGTCCCTCACTTTGGCGCCAAAATGAGGGACTTGTTGAGGCGGGCCTCTATAGGCCCGCCTCAACAAGTCAACGCTATATACTTATAGAGGCGGGCGTATATAAGCCCGCCTCAACAAGTAGATGCTGACTCGGCCCAGAACTCGGCCGAGTTCTCGGTCGAGTCAGCGTCTATGTACTTATAGAGGCGGACATACAAGTCCGCCTCTATAAGTCCCTTCTTTTGCGCTTCTTTTGGATATTTTTTGGATTTATGATGCACCATACACACATTGCAGAATAGGTTCCTGATTTTATTCACAGAATAATATACAACAAACAACAGATTTCATCAGAGTACAGTCAGGTTCTCAACAACAGTTTACATGACAAGTAAAAACAAGTTCAATCCGATAATAAATACTTCGATGTAAAATATTGTGCCCATTGCTCACGAACAACACCCATTTCTTCATAAGTATACGATGTCTTCCTCTTAGGATATAGCTTCATAAAAAACACAGAAATTATTGACAAAAAACACAAATACTATCAATATATAGTTAGTTAAGTTACATACCTTATCTAGTCGGTCATTAGAGTCATAGAGTCCCGTGACTATATCTAACATGAACTTCATGACATAATAGCCACACTCGGTTCTGCCGCTTTGTTGAGCGCACTAATTACACAACATAAGGGGGCTGTCTTAGATACAAGGCCTTTGATTATAAATAAACAAACCTAAAGCGTATAAAATGCTATATGTACCTCTATATTGCAGACTCTCAACGTCTTACGTTTTCCTATTAATTTCTCGCACTTCCCACCTTGATACTTATACACTTGAAATGCCCTAGAAAATCAACATAATACACTCATGAAACTGATATTGTTAATATTCCAAAAAAAAACTAATTCGTAAGCAAAATAACTTACAAATTCATGATTCCAGATGCATCAGTCGTTCTGTTGCCTTGACCTTTTAGAGAATCGAAAAGATAGACCTGTGCTCTAAATAGGTCTATCACGTACAGAATCCAATGATTGCTGCATCATTTAAAAGTAAATTGATAAATATTAATGATTGCTTAAAATACTAATTATATATGAAACTTATTGAAAACACTTACTCTTGATTATATGGGAGAAAAAACAATTTGGCATTATTAGAATCTTTAATCGTATTCTTAGCAGTTTCAGCATTGAACACACGTTGCAAGTAATCTGCTGGAACAGTTGGATCAGCCCTGATTCTAGTGCTTGACACCATCTCAGGACAAATGAACCCAATTCGAGAATTTTCAAATGCATATGTGTGATTGTCCAATAAATACCTGCACATTTAAAGGTATTTGATTAAACGATTATGAATGGTAATGTAAAAATGATTAAAGAAAAAACGATTAAGAATTCATGTAATTCATTAAACGTGTATTTATGCGGGGTAGCATGCATAGAGCAATCAGAATCTAAAATCCAGCAATTAGAATCATGTCTAGAATCAAGCATGAGCAACTCACATGAATAAGAAGCACCAGATTCACACACATTAGTAACATCAGATTTCTGCTCATCATCAGATTTCTTTTTCTTGCAATCTTTAATAAAATGGCCAGCTTTACCACAATAGAAACACTTTCTATCCTTAGTATCAGTTTTAGCCTTTTTTCCAGTTTTGGGTTTCCCCTCAGCATGCAAGACAGAATTCTCAGGTTTAACATCAACTTTGTTTTCAATTTTAGTCTTAAACACCTTTAACACTTCATTTTTCTGAGTTATAGCCTCAACAATTTTAACAACATTGATGGTGTCATTACCAAACTGAATCACATCTTTCAGAATGTCAAACTGAGCAGGCAAGGAATTCAATAACAAAACAGCTTGGTGAGTTTCAGCAATCTTATCATTACACCTTTCCAAATCTTGGGTCATTCTCAGAAATTTATCAAAGTTATCATTCAAAGTCAGATTCACATCCATCTTAAATGTAAATAATCTGCACAGTAATGATATTCTAGAAGGCAAGGATTTAGTCAAGTATATCGCTTCTAAAGCATTCCATAAAGTTTTAGTAGTAGTAAACTTTACCACTTGACGAGCCACATCATCCGCAAGCCTTATTATAATTTCTGAGCGGGCTTGCTGACGGGCTAAAAGTGCACAGTGCAAGTATCGTTGCTTAGCCTAGTCAAAGTAAAATATCCTAACAGACCTACTAAACAGAAGTATAGCAAGCAAGTAAGGGTCGAACCCACAGGGAAGATCGAATGAAGTATGCAAGTATGAATGACAAGTAACACAAACGGGGGGTTTAGTTATCAAGAGAACACAAAGCAAGCAGAGCAAACAAGTTTGGTTAAGTTGAGGAAATATAATGAGGGAAAATAGTCCTACTAGAGTGAGATCCACAATACAGCAATGTAATTTGATCACTGAAATCTATTTAATCCAAGTTCTTTTACTATCCTTATAGTTGTTCCCACCCTGATCTTAAATACTATTGATTCTCACAGTTGTCAATAGACTTATTACTATGCCAATGATAAAGTACCACTGATTCTCGCAGTTGTCAGCGTACTTTAGCACCAACACATCAATAGCAATGCACACAAGGATGTAGGATACATGCAAGTAGAAAGACGTACAAGTACTCACTCCCCTACTTAACATGCAACTGATTCTCACTCACAATTGTACGCTCGGAACCCCTATACGCACAATTGTATTTGCCACTAGATATGCACTCAGAACCCCTATATGCAATCCTAGCAATTGATAGAAAGCATTCAACCTAGTTGGCCAGACTATGAAGAATAACAAGAAATCAATAATCAATATAACCAAGAGAATCAATCCAACACTTATAAGGATAAGAACAAGGGATAGAAATCTCACAAACACATTGATTGTATTGCTTCAATCGTTTAGTAGAAAAAGGGTGTTTAGCTCTCCATGGGTTGGAACCCCGGAGCAAAACGGAAACGAACTTCAAAACTAAAAAACTGAACTTGAATTCTAGGTTAACAAAAGGTATTTAACCTAAATCCTAAAAGTGATAAAATAATAAAAGGAAATAACAATAAAATAATAATAGGAAAGTAAATAAACTATCGAACTTGGGAATTAATCCCGCAATCCTCCTCGTGCAAGCTCATCCTCGCGGTCAGCTTCTCAGCAGCCCGCGTCCAGCAAATCTCGCAAGCCATCTTCGTTCATCTTATCTCGGCCCAACACGGCCCAACAACAGCTCTCTCGGCCCATCTTCTAGCAACGCTTCAGCGGCCTACGTCAGCGTGACATCACGCCCAATTCTTTCCAGCTTCACTTCAATTCACGCGCCCGAATTCCCGCTTCTTCCTTCGTGGGCCGCTCTTCTCATTTGGGCCTAATTTCTTCAACTCGTGGCCCACCATCTCCTTAATTCCAGCAATCACCACGCGGCACTATTAATTGCTTCGCCTTACGTATTGGCCGCGAGGCGTGATTTCCACCGCGAGGCGGTGCTTCTTTTGGCGCGGGGCGGCATTCTTCTCTGAGACCCACCGCCGGATCGCGGTGGCTTCTGGCGCGGGGCGGTGACTTTTCAGCTTCTGCGATACTTTAGTAAACACGCCATAACTTTTGATTACCAACTCGGATTGCGCTCATATTTTGAGCACTTGCAGTAGACTTCAAGATCTAACTCCTCGAATTGGAATAACTTCATTTGGACGTCTGAGTAGAGAGAACGAACCATTTGAATTCAGCACATTGTTCTTCTACTCTTCAATACACTTCAAACCTCTATAAATCCCATGATTTCTTCACTTCTCCACTCTAACTCCATAATCCACGATTGTGCTCTAAATCCAATCAAATGGCGCCTCAAACCTGGTAATAATCCCTAGATATGTGCTCCAAAATAGCACTTATCAAATCCCCCATGCTTAAACCTTGCTCGTTCTCGAGTAATTAAGCTAAAGTAAACCTACTCCTTCAATCAATCCCCAAGGCTTCAAGAAGCATAGAAAACTCAACCTCCAAGAATTATACCAAACAATAAACTCCAGGCAACCATACAAATAAGCTCAGCACAATACTACAACATCAAATCAAAAATCTCAACACCCCACACAATCAAGCCAAAAGGAAAGCAGAGTACTTCCCCCAAGCTTATCCCAAACACCATAGAGTGAATAAAATCTAATCCTATCTCCCATATATCTTCTTATCTCTCTAGAGTGACCTACCCGAGTCCTCCTTATAACTCCTCTTCTTATGACGCCTCGCCAAAAATAATGAGAAATCCTAAAATCACTCTTCTTCTTTTTTCGCTCATTTTGCCAAGGCGCCCTTTCGGGTTTTCACCAAGCCACTCATTTCATTTTCCAATAGATGTACTCACATAAGCTCACGTCACTCTTGACCAATTATTACCCCAGCCTAATGCTGGTCCAAGCCACCTGCTTATTACCTAGGCCGCCCTTTCGGGTTTTCGACCTATCCCAGGATTTTCAAATGTATGCCTTTTTTCAATTTTTGGCTGTTTCTCTTTATATTCATTTTTCTCCTCAGCGACGTAGCAAGTATAGAACTCTCCCCCATGCTTAAACATTGCATTGTCCTCAATGTAATGAAAGATAAAAGAATAGAAGAACAGGGAGAAGCAAAAAAAAAAAACTCACAAACGTCGCCAAGCTGCTTGGACACTTCCGTTGTTGTTGGCGGTCTTCTCAATAAATGCATAGGTCTCTGGTGGTGGGCGGGTGTCTTCATCAACTCAATAACCTTCTACTACCGTGCAACCAAAAGGGAATCACTTTGGTGAATAGTGGTATAGCAATGATAGTAGGATTGCACGGCCTTCTAGGAACACATGGTGGAGCCCAGATGTAATCATGGTGTGGGCTCTAGTATTCCTCCTCCTCAGCTGTCAATTGTAGGGCCATCATCGTTGTCAAATAATGTGTGGGGCTATGTCGCCTCCTTGACAACATGATGCGCACCATCTCCATGGGGAACTCTGGACATCTCGGTAATTTTATTTTATTTTATTTTATTTTTTTGAAGTTTTTTTTTCGATTTTTTTTTGCCTCCCCGTTTAAGGTTTTTTCGGGGAGCGACTTAGTGCAGGGATAGAAGAGACTTACAATGGTGTGGAAACACCTTCTCCAATAGGCATGGGTCTCTTTCCTGTAGGTTAGTCGGAAACAAAAACCAAAACAAAGACAAAGCAAAAACAAGCAAAACTAATGCAAGAAATAAAGAAAGAAAAACAAAGAAAGTAAAACATACCTCGGGTTGCCTCCCGAACAGCGCCTTAGTTATTGTCATGGCTTGACATACTACTCCAACTCCTCAACTTGGGTTGCTCATAGCAACTAAACTCCTGGGGCCTGGATCAGGGGGATGCCTCTTTGTATACTCCCTGTTGAGCTTTTCCCCCATGCTTGTGCACTTCATGATGGTTGGACCGATGTTCATATCTATGAATGTACTTGCCATCTTTAGAAACGGTCTACCAAGCATCTCAGGGGCTTCATGTGTATCTTGCCCCGTATCCAGCATAAAGAAATTCACCGCTTGCATCAAAGCCTCCTTCTTGTGCTTTCCCTTCGGCTTCTTATTGATCAAGCCCAACACCTTTAACATTTCCTTGCAGCGAGGGGTGCTATCTGCCAGATGGACCAAAGGGATGGTTGCCTTGCAGCTACTGAAGGTGTCAAATAAGCCTTTATTGCAATCCACCTTTTGGGTGTCCTTCAGAGCCTCAGGGAATGGACTAGCGGGTTGCGGCGCGACGAGCGGGAAGGAGTTGAGACGCACAAACTCATCATAAGCAGCCTCCAGAGGGTCGGGGACTGCATGGGCATTTTCGAGAGGAATGATTGTCTCTGGAGTATATCCGTGATCGCGGTACTCCTCCTCATCGTCGCTCCAATCCTCCTCAAATCTCAAAAAGTACTCTTCCTCAGTCAGCACCGGATGTTCAACCCCGTAAGTGTCTACCCAAACCTCGCCAGCATATCTGAAATTTTGGACACCGGGCCGCGGCGAGATCGCGCTAGGAGGTACTTCGTCCACCGCGGGGCGGTAGTCATTGCCGCGGGGCGGTGAGGTCGCGATGGAGTTACTGAGGCTAGCCGTCGGGTCACGGTCAGTGTCGCCGCGGGGTGGCGAAGTAACTGGGACGTCGCACCGGGTCGCGGTGATGGGTGACGCGGGGCGGTCAGCTATGTTCTCCATCTCATAATCGTCCTCCTCTACAACACTGGGAGGAACGTTTTCCCTCGGGTTTACTACCGTTTGAGATGGTAGATTCCCCGACCTCCTTGCTTTGAGCTGTATAATTGACTCCGCCAACTGGTTCACCTGACCTACTATATCCTTGATGCTTGACTCGGTATTCTGCACATGAGTGGTGAAATGTTGAGTCAAGGTCCTGAGCATCTCTTCAGTTGACAGGGAGTTACTAGCATAGGGAGCTACTGGTAGCTCAACAAAGTGGGGTTGAGGTGCTTCTTGTCTACCCGTCTTCGCGATAATGTCTTTCAATGAAGCAATTTCTTGCAATAAATGTGCATCCTTGGAGTTGACAACATTAACTCCTCTGGTCCTTGGGGCTTCATCAAAATCTCTTGTGCTCTCAGCCATATCATGAAGTCTAGTCATGGCTGCATCAGGGGTCATATTCAATATGCTACCACCATAAGTAGCATCTATGATTCTTCTTTCATCATCCAACAGCCCATTGTAAACATAGAGTACTAGAGCTTTCTTGTCAAAACCATGGAACGGGCAACTAGAGCAAAGACGTTTGAACCGCTCACAATATTCATAAAGGATCTCCTCCTCTCCTTGTTCAATACTGGCAATTTCCCTTTTCAAAGCGTTCACCATCCTGGTTGGGAAATATTGTGTGAGGAAAGCCTTAAGTAGCTCAGCCCAGGAATCTATGCTTCCGCCAGGCAGATGATAGTACCAGTCCTCAGCATCGTCTTTAAGAGTGAACCCGAAGGCTCTCATTTTAATATGATCCTCAGTGACGTCTGTTGGTTTGATGCTCATAATGACGTTGTGGAATTTAGCCAAGTGTAGGATGGGGTCCTCTCCACTTCGTCCATAATATCTCGGGAGCAACCGTATCACTCCTGTTCTGAGCTCAAATGTCACACCATCAGCAAGGGGTGGAATGATTATAGCCAATGGCTGCTGTATCAAATCTGGCGCAGTCAGTTGTCGGAGTGTCTAAGCCATTCGTACCTGTCTCTGTATCAACTTCAACAAGTAGCGAATCAGTAGAAAAGGTGTGGACCGTAAGATAGATCCACACCGCAGTCAATCACAAAAGCACACAACAAAACAAAAATCTTTCCCGGCAACGGCGCCAAATTTGACGGGCTAAAAGTGCACAGTGCAAGTATCGTTGCTTAGCCTAGTCAAAGTAAAATATCCTAACAGACCTACTAAACAGAAGTATAGCAAGCAAGTAAGGGTCGAACCCACAGGGAAGATCAAATGAAGTATGCAAGTATGAATGACAAGTAACACAAATGAGGGGTTTAGTTATCAAGAGAACACAAAGCAAGCAGAGCAAACAAGTTTGGTTAAGTTGAGGAAATATAATGAGGGAAAGTAGTCATACTAGAGCGAGATCCACAATACAGCAATGTAATTTGATCACTGAAATCTATTTAATCCAAGTTCTTTTACTATCCTTATAGTTGTTCCCACCCTGATCTTAAATACTATTGATTCTCACAGTTGTCAATAGACTTATTACTATGCCAATGATAAAGTACCACTGATTCTCACAGTTGTCAGCATACTTTAGCACCAACACAGCAATAGCAATGCACACAAGGATATAGGATACATGCAAGTAGAAAGACGTACAAGTACTCACTCCCCTACTTAACATGCAACTGATTCTCACTCACAATTGTATGCTCGGAACCCCTATACGCATAATTGTGTTTGCCACTAGATATGCACTCGGAACCCCTATATGCAATCCTAGCAATTGATAGAAAGCATTCAACCTAGTTGGCCAGACTATGAAGAATAACAAGAAATCAATAATCAATATAACCAAGAGAATCAATCCAACACTTATAAGGATAAGAACAAGGGATAGAAATCTCACAAATACATTGACTGTATTGCTTCAATCGTTTAGTAGAAAAAGGGTGTTTAGCTCTCCATGGGTTGGAACCCTGGAGCAAAACGGAAACGAACTTCAAAACTAAAAAACTGAACTTGAATTCTAGGTTAACAAAAGGTATTTAACCTTTTTTTTAACCTAGAATGCAAGTTCTCCACTCTAACTCCATAATCCACGATTGTGCTCTAAATCCAACCAAATGGCGCCTCAAACCTAGTAATAATCCCTAGATATGTGCTCCAAAATAGCACTTATCACTTGCTCATCAAGTTCCATCTTTCTAGCTGCTGAGGTCTCTAAGAGGTAGTCACCTTTTACAGCTCTATAGCACTTCTCCTTGATGAGTATAGCCTTCATCTTGACTTGCCACATTGCAAAGTCAGTCGTACCATCAAATGATATAATTTTCATCATGTTTTATGTCATCACCTACCAAACACACAAGTCAGTAAATGAAGCTAGAAAATTGATAACCACAGATTAGGACACAAAAGTCCAAGAATCACACACACAGAAATCAGTTCTCAAGAACACAATATCAAGAACCAATCAAGTACAACACCAGAGGTTGCACTTCAACACACTTCAGGTTCAAAGAATCAAAAAATCAAGAACTCAAGACAACACAATTCCAAGTTCAAAGAAACACAATTCCAGAACTCAGACAACACAAGACACTACAGTTCAGTCCAAATCTGAAAACAGATGCAAGAACACACGAAAAGAAAGATTTCCAGGTTCACAAGATCTAAAAATCGGAATCAAGTAAAGAACTCAGTATCACAGTTTTCAGCAGTGAATAAGCAGGAATCAGACAAATGCACAAGAGCAGCGGAAGCTAAACAGGATCGAGCAAGGACAAACCCTAGGAAACTCTTCTAACCGCAGAAAACACAATTTCCAAATCAGAAAAGCACAAGGAATGCAGTCAAAGCTCTGATACCAATCTGTGAATCTAATATATCTGATTCAAGCAAAACAGAAACGAAACAAAAACAGAAAGAACACCAAGAATTGGTAACGCGGTTCGGTTACCCTATATCTGCGGGATCTCAAAAAGGGAGATCCATCCAATCCACTAAGCATTCAAAGCCTTAATCGTTCGTTTACAAGAGCACACTCAAGAGAGCAAAACACCCTAAAGAAATCCGAAGCACACAATAACAAGGAAGCACAAGAACAAGGATCGAAAGAAAACGCCCCTATGAAGTACTGCAGAAATCGTTTCTGCACTCCAACAGACCGCGCCACCGCAAGGGACACCACGACGAACACGGCTCTGACGAACACCACCGAGTCGCCACTGGACTTGGAATCGTCACCGCCTTTTGTCTTCCCGAGCTTCTCTTTCCGATCGACTCCCTTCGAGCACTCTCCCAGCCCAGCCTTCTCCTTTCTCTTTCTCTGAAATCGGCACAAACCTTAGAGCAGAAAATGAAGGCGTGCGCAGCTGTTTTTTTTTTTTAATTAGGGATGAGCTTATAGAGACGGGCCTAACACGCCCGCCTCTATAAGTATTACGACTGAAATACCCCAAAGATTATATAAATGGCAAAGTGGTAAGTAAGATTTTTGGTATTTTATTAAAATCAGAAAAGTGGATAAAAAGCAAATTATTGGGAAAGGAAATCAGGAAAATGGGTGAAATTAAAGGGATAAAACCCTTGCCTTCATCTTCTCTGAGCAACAATTGAAGAAGCTCGTGCTTCCCTCTAGCTCTCTCCCGTGTTCAGTCATCTCCTCCGGCGAGCCTAGCTGAGCCGTCTTCTCCCTCGGTGAGCTCGACCCGGACCGCGCCGCTCCTCCTCTGTCCGTGCCTTTGTTTGCTGTTGTTGTAGCTGCTGGCTGCTGCTTTCCGGTGTTGGGAAGCCAGATCCGGCGAGCTGCTGAGTCGAGCCACCGACGAGGCGAGCCGAACCTCTGTTGAACCGCGACGAGCTGCTGCACAGATCCGGATCCACTGGTGTCGCTGTGTTTTGGAGCTGCTCGCTGCTGTTTTCTGGTGTTGCTGAGTCGTGGCTGCTGTCTGCTGGTGTTGTCGCTGCGCCACCGTTGTTGTTGCCGCGCCACCGTTGTTGTTGCCGTCGTCTCCGACGACGAGGAGCCTTCCCGGTGGCTATGGTTTGATTGACAACAAGGTAAGGGTCAATCTGAATTTTTGGGTCCGGTATTGATAATTTCTGGTCATCAAACTTGCTGAAATTGGGCACATGTTCAGTAAATTGAAATCGGTGTGCAGCTAGGTTTGGAATTGAAATAAATGGATTGATTTAGAGTAATTTGATGAATATATATATATATATGTGGGTGACCAAGTTGTTGTTGTTCTACGTGGAAATATGTGGAGATTGGTATGCAATTGTGAAGTGCTGGGCTGAATTCGGTCATAATTGTGCAGCAAAGATTGAAATTGGAGTTGGGTTAAATTTTAGGTGTGGTTTGCTTAATTAATTTGGGTTGACTTTGGAGTATTTGAGCTTAGATTAATTTGGGTGATTTGCCTAATTATTTAAGGAATGATTTTAGGGTTTGAATTTGGGGATTTGTTAGTAGTGGATTGGATGAGTAATTAATGCCAGAGATTTGCTCGGATTGATTTCGCAGGTTCGTTCGAGTTGACTGGAGATCTCTGAGGTCGTTGTGGTTCGACTTGAGGCAATAGGATTCTTGCTAACTTTATATTTTTATAAATTGTTTTATGCCCAGTTTATTTCATAATTAAGTTTACCGTTGCTTGGTTGAATATGGGTATGTGCGTGTGATATGATTTGTCTTGTATCGTATTTGATTAAATGTTGACGTGGTAGTCAATTGTGACTAAATGTGATTGATTGTTGTTGATAGTGTCTGTTGACACGTGTGTGTGTGTGTTGGATCGTGTGGGTGTGTTGGATTGAATGTGTGTGTGTGTGTGTGTGTGTGTGTGTGTGTGTGGATCGTATGTGTGTGTTGGATTGAATGTGTATGTGTGTGTGTGGATTGTATGTGTGTGTTGGATTGAATGTGTGTGTGCGTGTGTTGGATTGTGTGTGTGTGAATGTGTGGGTACATTAGTAATTGTCCCGTGTTGTAGATGGACTGATGTGGTTTGATTGGATTATTGATTTTAAAGTTACTTGGGTGAATATATATATATATATATATGTGTGTGATATTGTGTGATGATGTGTGTGTGAGGATATGTGATAATGTGTGATGATGTGTGTGTGATGATATGTGATAATGTGTGATGAGGTGTGGTTATGTGATTTTGATTGTCGTCGTGTTGTTTGATTGGTTGGTATGGTGATGGATAGTTGGTTTGGATGTTGTGATTGTCTCACCCGGTGATGTGGTGGTGGAGACGGAGGTTGGATTGGAGGTGTTGGTGGTTGTGTGTGTTGATTGTCTCACCCGGTGATGTGGTGGTGGAGACGGAGGTTGGATTGGAGGTGTTGGTGGTTGTGTGTGTTGATTGTCTCACCCGGTGATATGGTGGTGGAGACGGAGGTTGGATTGGAGGTGTTGGTGGTTGTGTGTGTTGATTGTCTCATCCGGTGATGTGGTGGTGGAGACGGAGGTTGGATTGAAGGTGTTGGTGGTTGTGTGTGTTGGTTATGTGTTGAATGTTGGTTGTGTACTTGATTAAGTGGTTGTGTTAATGATATTGGTTGTGTACCTGAATATGTGGATTTGTGATGAATGTTGATTATGTACTTGATTAAGTGGTTGTGTTGGTAATTTGGTTGTATGTTTGATAATTGGTTTATGTTGGACGCTGATTGTTATTAGTTGTGGTTGTGGGTCATTGTTGGCCATTGGTTGTGGTTGTGAATTTCGTGTGTTATATTGTTAATTGTAACTAGTCAAAGTTGTGAATCTCTGTTGATGTGGATGCTGGTATTAGCTAGTTTCGGATAAAAGGGTATGTTGATTGATTATGAAGGTCGATTGTGTGGATGTTGTGAAGGTTGGTTTCCCATTTTGAGGGTGTGGGCCACATGGTTTGAATTTGAGTGTATGAGTTACAGTCTATGTTAACGAACAGGCGGCACCAGAAGGGTGGCTGGCCTAGATCGTTATTTTGTTATGTTTATATGTGATGATTATCTCGTTGATGCTTATGTGTTTGTTGATGTGAAGGATAATTGAATTTGTTGTGTAGTGCAGTAGTGAGTTCTGTATATTTGGTTAGCTTTGGTTGTAAGTCAGTAGTAAGATATGTGTATGCGCTTAGAGTTGTTGATTGAGGCATTATTAATGGAGAGGAAGTTGGATTGGATCGTTCTATTCGTTTATGCTTGCGATGAGTTTGAGGTTGGATTGAAAGAGGTTAGTATCGTGTAGAATTGGATAAGAATGGGTGATTGATCGGTTATGTGTTAGTGTGTGTTTATGTTTGTGTTTTGTCGTGTGGTTGGTTAGTTGGTTGGCGTGATATTAGTCAAGTGTAGTTATTTGTATATTAAGTATGATATGTTGTTGTTTGGTATTGTTTGATTGTCGTGATAACTCTATGGTTTTGAAACTGTTTTGGCTGGGCTAATCTTGCCATAGTCTTTCATGAGACTGACCAACTGCGGTTTACGTGCCGTGGTTGGCTGGGGTATCGGGTCCCTCAGTCAATCAGGCTTTTCAGGTTCAGCGCCAGCAAGGAGGTTCCTGATCACCGTCGGTTTGGAGTCGAGAACTCTACTTTTGGTTTGGGACTTTGACTTGGTTGTATGTGTCGTTTTGGTTTTGAACCTTGAAGTGGTCGAACTTGTTGTATTGGTTTTGGTTTTTGGTTGTTGGTTTTGGTTTGTAAATGGTTGTATTTCTCTATGTTAAGATTGATTATGGTTTTAAACTCTGGACAGGTTTTACAGGTTTTTCCGCTGTGCTGCTTTTGGTATATATTATGTTTGGGATATGTTTTGCAAATTTTTATTTCACCCGTCTTATAGTCCTTCGGGACTATGGCACTGTAGCACCTCTGGCATGGGGTGTTACAATGACTCGGCCGAGTAATGGTCTAATAGAGGCGGGCCTTACATGCCCGCCTCTATTGGACATACTTGTTGAGGCGGGCTTTAAGAGGCCCGCCTCAACAAGCTTTAATTGAGGCGGGCTACTTGGCCCGCCTCAATTAGTTAGCATTAGAGGCGGGCCTTACCCTGGCCCGCCTCTAATACTTTAGCGGGAATTGTTTTTTCGGATACTTGTTGAGACGTATATTAATTTGTCTGTCTCAAAAGATGTTTTTGAGGCGTATAAATTAATTATCCGCCTCAAAAACCAAAAAAAATGATTGCCTAAGTCGTTGTTGAGGCGTTTGGAACTATGTACGCCTCTAAAAGGGAGCCTCAAAAAGTATTTTTTCCACTAGTGATTTTGTTCATGTTTATGGTATTTTGTTGATGTTTATGGTATTTCGTTGATATTTATAGTGTATAAGTATATTCACATGAAATATAGAGAAAAACTATAGTATATAAGATTATATAACATGAAATATAAAGGAAAACTATAGTATATAAGCTTATATCACATGAAATATAAGAGAAAACTATATTATATAAGTATATTCACATGAAATATAAAGAAAAACTATAGTACATAAGCTTAAGGCAATTTAATTTCTTTATATGAAGATTACATTGTAAATAAAGAAAATGAAAAAAACTATAGAACATAAGCTTGTATTTTTTTTACAAATTAACAATCTGCTAATATTCAGCGAATTCCTTCATAGGCCGCGGTGGCTGCCCCCATGCCAGCGAATTCCTTCATAGGCCGCGATGGCTGCCCCCATGGCCGCGATTGCGGCTTTGCCTATCCTGATATTCAGCCAAGTCTTAATAAGCCGCGATGGCTGCCCCCATGGCCGCGATCGCGGCTTACTCTTCCTTCCATATCCAGCGAATTCCTTCATAAGTCGCGATGGCTGCCCCCATGGCCGCGATCGCGGCTTTGCCTATCCTGATATTCAGCAAAGTCTTAATAAGCCGCGATGCCTGCCCCCATGGCCGCGATCGCGGCTTACTCTTCCTTCCATATAAATATAAAGGAAAAGTATAGTATATAAGTACATTCACATGAAATATAAAGGAAAACTATAGTACATAAGCTTATATCACATGAAATATAAAGAAAAACTATAGTACATAAGCTTATATCACATGAAATATAAAGGAAAACTATAGTACATAAGCTTATATCACATGAAATATAAAGGAAAACTATAATACATAAGCTTATATCACATGAAATATAAATGAAAACTATAGTACATAAGTATATTCACATGTAATATAAAGGAAACCTATTGTATATAAGTATATTCACATGAAATATAAAGAAAAACTATAGTACATAAGCTTATATCACATGAAATATAAAGGAAAACTATAGTATATAAGTATATTCACATGAAATACAAAGCAAAACTATAGTATATAAGTATATTCACATGAAATATAATAAAAAACTATAGTATATAAGTATATTCACATGAAATATAAAAGAAAACAATTGTATATAAGTATAATCACATGAAATATAAAGTAAAAGTATAGTACATAAGCTTATATCACATGAAATATAAGGGAAAACTATATTATATAAGTATATTCACATGAAATATAAAGGAAAACTATAGTATATTCACATGAAATATAAAGGAAAATTATAGTACATAAGCTTATATCACATGAAATATAAAAGAAAACTATAGTACATAAGCTTATATCACATGAAATATAAAGAAAAACTATAGTACATAAGCTTATATCACATGAAATATAAAGGAAAACTATAGTACATAAGCTTATATCACATGAAATATAAAGGAAAACTATATTACATAAGTATATTCACATGAAATATAAAGGAAAACTATAGTATATAAGTATATTCACATGAAATATAAAGGAAAACTATAGTGTATAAGTATATTCACATGAAATATAAAGGAAAACTATATTACATAAGATTATATCACATGAAATATAAGGGAAAATTATATTATATAAGTATATTCACATGAAATATAAAGGAAAACTATAGTACATAAGCTTAGAGCAATTTAATTTCTTTATATGAAAATTACATTGTAAATAAAGAAAACTATAGTACATAAGCTTATATCACATGAAATATAAAGAAAAACTATAGTATATAAGTATATTCACATTAAATATAAATGAAAACTATACTACATAAGCTTATATCACATGAAATGTAAAGGAAAACTATAATACATAAGCTTATATCACATGAAATATAAAGGAAAACTATAGTACATAAGCTTAGAGCAATTTAATTTCTTTATATGAAAATTACATTGTAAATAAAGAAAATAAAGAAAACTATAGTACATAAGCTTATATCACATGAAATATAAAGGAAAACTATAGTATATAAGTATATTCACATGAAATATAAAGGAAAACTATAGTACATAAGTATTATCACATGAAATATAAAGGAAAACTATAATATATAAGCTTATATCACATGAAATATAAAGGAAAACTATAGTATATAAGTATATTCACATGAAATATAAAGGAAAACTATAGTATATAAGTATATTCACATGAAATATAAAGGAAAACTATATTACATAAGTATTATCACATGAAATACAAAGGAAAACTATAGTACATAAGTATATATCACATGAAATATAAAGGAAAACTATATGATATAAGTATATTCACATGAAATATAAAGGAAAACTATAGTATATAAGTATTACCACATGAAATTTAAAGGAAAACTATAGTACATAAGTATTGTCACATGAAATATAAAGGAAAACTATAGTACATAAGCTTATATCACATGAAATATAAAGGAAAACTATAGTACATAAGCTTATATCACATGAAATATAAAGGAAAACTATATTACATAAGTTTATATCACATGAAATATAAAGGAAAACTATAGTATATAAGCTTATATTACATGTAATATAAAGGAAAACTATAGTATATAAGTATATTCACATGAAATGTAAAGAAAAACTATAGTATATAAGTATATTCACATGAAATATAAAGGAAAACTATAGTACATAAGTATTATCACATGAAATATAAAGGAAAACTATAGTACATACGTATATATCACATGAAATATAAAGGAAAACTATAGTATATAAGTATATTCACATGAAATATAAAGGAAAACTATAGTACATAAGTATTATCACATGAAATATAAAGGAAAACTATAGTACATAAGTATATATCACATGAAATATAAAGGAAAACTATAATATATTGTAACACCCCGGGCCAGAGGTGCTACAGTGCCATAGTCCCGAAGGACTATAAGGCGGGTGAAATAAAAATTTGCGAAACATAACCCATATATATTATATATATCAAAAGCAGCACAGCGGAAAAACCTGTACAACCTGTAAAACCTGTCCAGAGTTTGAAACCACAATCAAACTTAACATACCGAAAATACAACACTTTACAAACCAAAAACCAATACAACAAGTTCGACCCATACAAGGTCCAAAACCAAAACGACACGTACAATCAAGTCAAAGTCTCAAACCAAAAGTAGAGTTCTCGACTCCAAAACCGACGGTGATCAGGATCCTCCTTGCTGGCGCTAAATCTGCACAGCCAGATTGACTGGGGGACCCGATACCCCAGCCAACCGCGGCACGTAAACCGAAGTTGGTCAGTCTTTTGAAAGACTGGCAAGACTCCTCAAGCCAAAACAGTTTCAAAACCATAGAGTTATCACGACAATCAAACAATACCAAACTACAACAGATCATACTTAATATACAAATAACTACACTTGACTAATATCACACCAACCAACTAACCAACAACACGACAAAACACAAACATAAACACACACTAACACATAACCGATCAATCACCCATTCTTATCCAATTCTACACGATACTAACCTCTTTCAATCCAACCTCAAACTCATCACAAGCATAAACGAATAGAACGATCCAATCCAACTTCCTCTCCATTAATAATGCATCAATCAACAACTCTAAGCGCATACACATATCTTACTACTGACTTACAACCAAAGCTAACCAAATATACAGAACTCACTACTGCACTAACACAACAAATCCAGTTAACCTTCACATCAACAAACACATAGGCATCAACAAAAATAATCATCACATAATACAATCATAACCAAAATAACGATCCAGGCCAGCCACCCTTCTGGTGCCGCCGGTTCGTCAACCACGACTGCAACTCATACCTTCAAACTCAACTCGTATTGGCCCACACCCTCAAGATGGAAATCAATCTATACACTCAAACAACACAACCAACATTCATAATCCACCAGCTACCAACAACACCCATACCAACAGAAATTCACCACCTTGACCAGTTACAATCAATCACTATAACACACGAAATTCACAATCACAACCACTATTCAACATACAACCAATATACACACAATCAATAATCAAGTATACCCTCACTATTCAACACACAACCAATATACACACACAACCAATAATCAACACACAATCCATAACCGAGCACACAACCAATAATCAACACACAATCCATAACCGAGCACACAACCAATAATCAACACACAACCCATAATCGAGCACCCAACCAATAATCAAGTACACAACCACTATTCAACACACAACCAATATACACACACAACCAATAATCAACACACAATCCATAACCGAGCACACAACCAATATTCAACGCATAATCACTTAATCAAGTACTCAAGCAACCATTACACATAATTAACACGTCACAACACCTCCGTTTCCACCACCACATCACCGGGTGGGACAATTCACAACATCTCCGTCTCAACCACCACATCACCGGGTGAGACAATTCACAACATCTCCGTCTCAACCACCACATCACTCGGTGGGACAATTCACAACATTTCCGTCTCAACCACCACATCACCGGGTGAGACAATTCACAACATCTCCGTCTCAACCACCACATCACCGGGTGAGACAATTCACAACATCTCCGTCTCAACCACCACATCACCGGGTGGGACAATTCACAACATCTCCGTCTCAACCACCACATCACCGGGTGAGACAATTCACAACATCAAAACCAACTATCCATCACCATACCAACCAATCAAACAACACGACGACAGTCAAAATCACATAACCACACCTCATCACACATTATCACATATCATCACACACACATCATCGCACAATATCACACACATATATATATATTCACCCAAGTAACTTTAAAATCAATAATCCTATCAAACCACATCAGTCCATCTACAACATGGGACAATTACTAATGTACCCACACATTCACACACACACAATCCAACACACGCACACAGACATTCAATCCAACACACACATACGATCCACACACACACACACACATTCAATCCAACACACCCACACGATCCACACACACACACACACACACACACACATTCAATCCAACACACCCACACGATCCAACACACACACACACGTGTCAACAGACACTATCAACAACAATCAATCACATTTAGTCACAATTGACTACCACGTCAACATTTAATCAAATATGATACAAGACAAATCATATCACACGCACATACCCATATTCAACCAAGCAATGGTAAACTTAATTATGAAATAAACTGGGCATAACACAATTTATAAAAATATAAAGTTAGCAAGAATCCTCTTGCCTCAAGTCGAACCGCAACGACCCCAGAGGTCTCCAAACCACTCGAACGCACCTGAGACAATAATCCGAGCAAAACCCTGGCGTTTGAAATACCCCAAATAAGATAAGGATGTTGGTAATGGCAAAATGGTAAATAAAATTTTGGGATTTCTTAAAATAAGAAATTTGGGAACAAAAAAATCAGAAAAGGGGAAACAGGGAACGACTTGTCTTCATCTCCCTCGTGAAGCTCCCTTTGGTTCCTTTCTCGTGAGTCGGTGCTCCCTCTCCCGCCTGCCTCCGTGGTCGTCCTTCTTCTCCGGCGAACCAAACCGGGCCACTTCGTCCTCCTCGCCCAGCTGCGCTGCTGTTCGTGGTGTTACTCCTCCAGCTACGGTGTCGTCGGATCTGTGGGTGTTGCTGGCGTCGTTCTGCTGGGTCATGGCTGCTCGTCCGCTGGTGTTGCTGCAGTGAGTCCGGCGATGAAGGCGAGCCACCAACATGGAGCCGCGAGCTGCTGTTTTGGAGCTGTTGTGCTCGCTGCCCAGCCGAGTCGTCCTCCTCTGCCCTCCTCTGGTGTCGTCGTGCTGCGTGGCGTGAGATGCGGTGTCCTTTGGTGGTTGGAGACGCAGCTGCGCTGGTGTTGGTGGCGGTGGCTACTGGCGTGGCTTGCGGTGGTCGTCGACAAGGTGAGTTGAGGGCTGGGAATTTGCTGAATTTTGGGGGTAATGAACAACGTCTAAATTGTTGATTTTGGACTGAATTGAATTGGAAATTGGTGGCCAGAATTGGGCTGAGTTTGGATTTATTTTGAGCAGCAAATTGATTGTGAGCAATGGGATTAATTTGGGGTTGAAATTGGGTGTGATTGACCTAATTAATTAAGAGTTGGAAAATTTTGGGATTTGTTAATACTGAATTGAGATTTGTTATCTTGTTTAAGAATACCTTTGGGGCTGATTATGTTGTATTTGTACAGCCTTGTTTCGATTGTGCAGCAACTTGTGATTTTGGAGTCTGGGTTGATTTTGTGTTGTTTTCTGATTTGGAAATTAATTAAGGGTTTGATTTTAGGGTTTAAATTGGGGGTTTGTTGGTAGTGGATTTGTATGAGTTAATTAATACCAGGGATTTGCTCGGATTAATTTCACAGGTTCGTTCGAGTGGTTTGGAGACCTCTGGGGTCGTTGCGGTTCGACTTGAGGCAAGAGGATCCTTGCCTAACTTATATATTTTTATAATTGATTTATGCTTAGCTTATGTCATAATTAAATTATGGTTGCTTGAGCTATTTTAAATTGGTTAGAATTGACTATAATTGCTTGGTTGTGATGTGTGATAATATGTGTTGGTGTGTGATAATGTGTTGATATGTGGTGAAATGTGTTGAAGTGTGATGAGGTGTGTTAAGGTGTGATTATGTGTTTGTGATTGTTGTTGATAGTGTCTGTTGACACGTGGGTGTGTTGGCTTGAGTGTGAGTGTCTGTTGACACGTGTATGTGTATTGGATTGAATGTGTGTGTGTGTGTGGTGGATCGTATGTGTGTGTTGGATTGAATGTGTGAGTGTGTGTGTTGGATTGTGTGTGTATGTGAATATGTGTTAACCTTTGCCGTATGTGATATTTGATTGATTGTCGTATATGATTTTATTTGATTGGTATCGGTGTGATGGTGGAATGTTGTTCGATGGTGAAATTCCTTATATGTGAGGGCCTCGGTGGGTATGAACCCCCGAAGGTCGAATGGTCAGGTGATGATAGTCTTACCAAATCGCGTAGGGTGCACGCCTACGTCGTTAAGGGCCAAGGGTTGGATGGTGAAAGTCCCATCCGGAAAGTGTGTGTTGATTGTCTCACCCGGTGATGTGGTGGTGTAGACGGAGGTATTGTGGATTGTCTCACCCGGTGATGTGGTGGTGGAGACGGAGGTTGGATTGGAGGTGTTGATGGTTGTGTGTGTCGGTTATGTGTTGAATGTTGATTGTGTACTTGATTAAGTGGTTGTGTTGGTAATTTGGTTGTATGTTTGATAATTGGTTTATGTTGGACGTTGATTGTTATTAGTTGTGGTTGTGGGTCATTGTTGGCCATTGGTTGTGGTGGTGAATTTACGTGTGTTATAGTTGTTGATTGTAACTGGTCAAGGTTGTGAATTTATGTTGGTATGGTTATTGTTGGTAGTTGATGGATTATGAATGTTGGTTGTGTTGTTTGAGTGTATAGATTGGTTTCCATCTTGAGGGTGTGGGCCAATACGAGTTGAGTTTGATGTATGAGTTGCAGTCGAGGTTGACGAACCGGCGGCACCAGAAGGGTGGCTGGCCTGGATCGTTATTTTGGTTATGATTGTATTATGTGATGATTATTTTCGTTGATGCCTATGTGTTTGTTGATGTGAAGGTTAATTGAATTTGTTGTGTTAGTACAGTAGTGAGTTCTGTATTATCGGTTAGCTTTGGTTATAAGTCAGTAGTAAGATATGTGTATGTGCATAGAGTTGTTGTTTGAGGTATTAGTATTGGAGAGGAAGTTGGATTGGATCTTTCTATTCGTTTATGCTTGAGTACTGATGAGTTTGAGGTTGGATTGAAAGAGGTTAATATCGTGCAGAATTGGATAAGAATGGATAATTGATCGGTTATGTGATAGCGTGTTATGTTTGTGTTTTGACGTGTGGTTGGATAGTTGGTTTAAGGTGTGATTGTGTATTATTGATGGTTATATGTGATTGTTGTTGAGTGTCGGTGTGGTAGTTGGTTTGTTTGATTGAGTATGGGTCTGGTGTTTGGATTATCGTTGATTGGGTTAGAATGGATTATGTTGGAGTTATGTTGGAGTTATTTGCGTTTGAGAGTTGAGTACTCTCTTGGTTGTTTTGGCTGGATTTTGTGACGTTATATATATCTTATATGATTGTATGTTGTTTGAACTGTTTTGGCTTGGCTAATCTTGCCATAGTCTTTCAAAAGACTGACCAACCTCGGTTTACGTGCCGTGGTTGGCTGGGGTATCGGGTCCCCCAGTCAATCAGGCTTTGCAGATTTAGCGCCAGCAAGGAGGATCCTGATCACCGTCGGTTTTGGAGTCAAGAACTCTACTTTTGGTTTGAGACTTTGACTTGATTGTATGTATCGTTTTGGTTTTGGACCTTAAAGTGGTCGAACTTGTTGTATTGGCTTTTGGCTTTTGGTCTTTGGTTGTTGGTTTCTGGTTTGTAAATTGTAGTACTTTCTGTATGTTAAGTTGATTATGGTTTCAACTTTGGACAGGTTTTACAGGTTTTTCCGCTGTGCTGCTTTTGGTATATATTATGTATGGGATATGTTTGCAAATTTTTATTTCACCCGCCTTATAGTCCTTCGGGACTATGGCACTGTAGCACCTCTGGCCCGGGGTGTTACAGCGTTAATTACGCATCCAATCCACAACCAACAAACCCCCAATTTAAACCCTAAAACCAAACCCTTAATTAATTAGGCCAAATCACATCCAAATTAATCCAACTCAAACCAACAGCAAATCAAATACTCTAAAATCATGCCTGCACAAACCAACGAATTCAGAAATTTTGCCCATGCGCGCAGAACAACAAATCGCTCACACATATACATATATATGTAGCTACCACGTGAACTTCAAACAAACCAATTTGAAGAACCCATCATCTTACCTCATTGACACCCCAACTGCGACCACCAAAATTGTCCCCTCGCTCGCCGGAATCTGCAGCGGAACACCAGCAATAGCACAACGGCGGAACAACAACACACGGCAACGAAACGCAGCAGCTCCGGTCAACAGTGGAAACGACACGTGGCCCCTCGATCTCGCTCTCGGCGGCTGGACGTGGCTCGTCTCGGTGCAGAACACAGCAGCTACAGAACGCAGCAGCTCTGCATAGCAGCGGCGGTCCAACGACAACAGCGAATAGATGAGGAGAGGCGACGACGGTCGAGCTCGCCGGAGGAAGGACGACCACGGCTGGCTCACCGGAGAAGACAACTACCGAGCACATGAGAGGGAGTTCAGGAAGGAGACTTGGCTTGCTGAGGAAGACGACCCCTTTGGGGATTTATATCCCCAAAATTACCCTTTTCTCAATTAAGAAACCCCTAAAAATCTTATTTCCCAAATTGCCATTACCTTATCTTATTTGGGGTATTTCATATATAAGCTTATATCACATGAAATATAAAGGAAAACTATATTATATAAGTATATTCACATGAAATATAAAAAAAAACTATAGTAAATAAGTATATCCACATGAAATATCAAGGAAAACTGTATTACATAAGTATTATCACATGAAATATAAAGGAAAACTATAGTAAATAAGTATATATCACATGAAATATAAAGGAAAACTATAGGATATAAGTATATTCACATGAAATATAAAGGAAAACTATAGTATATAAGTATATTCATATGAAATATAAAGGAAAACTATAGTATATAAGTATATTCACATGAAATATAAAGAAAAACTATAGTACATAAGTATTATCACATGAAATATAAAGGAAAACTATAGTACATAAGTATATATCACATGAAATATAAAGGAAAACTATAGGATATAAGTATATTCACATGAAATATAAAGGAAAACTATATTATATAAGTATATTCACATGAAATATAAAGGAAAACTATAGTACATAAGTATTATCACATGAAATATAAAGGAAAACTACAGTATATAAGTATATTCACATGAAATATAAAGGAAAACTATATTACATAAGTATTATCACATGAAATATAAAGGAAAACTATAGTACATAAATATATATCACATGAAATATAAAGGAAAACTATAGTATATAAGAATATTCCCATGAAATATAAAGGAAAACTATAGTACATAAGCTTATATCACATGAAATATAAAGGAAAACTATAGTACATAAGCTTATATCACATGAAATATAAAGGAAAACTATATTACATAAGCTTATATCACATGAAATATAAAGGAAAACTATAGTATATAAGTATATTCACATGAAATATAAAGGAAAACTATAGTATATAAGTATATTCACATGAAATATAAAGGAAAACTATAGTACATAAGTATATATCACATGAAATATAAAGGAAAACTATAGGATATAAGTATATTCACATGAAATATAAAGGAAAATTATAGTATATAAGTATATTCACATGAAATATAAAGGAAAACTATATTACATAAGTATTATCACATGAAATATAAAGGAAAACTATAGTACATAAATATATATCACATGAAATATAAAGGAAAACTATAGTATATAAGAATATTCACATGAAAGATAAAGGAAAACTATAGTACATAAATTTATATCACATGAAATATAAAGAAAAACTATAGTACATAAGCTTATATCACATGAAATATAAAGGAAAATTATAGTACATAAGCTTATATCACATGAAATATAAAGGAAAACTATAGTACATAAGTATATTCACATGAAATATAAAGGAAAACTATAGTATATAAGTATATTAACATGAAATATAAAGGAAACCTATATTACAAAAGATTATATCACATGAAATATAAGGGAAAACTATATTATATAAGTATATTCACATGAAATATAAAGAAAAACTATAGTACATAAGCTTTGAGCAATTTAATTTCTTTATATGAAAATTACATTGTAAATAAAGAAAATAAAGAAAACTATAGTACATAAGCTTATATCACATGAAATATAAAGGAAAACTATATTATATAAGTATATTCACATGAAATATAAAGGAAAACTATAGTACATAAGCTTATATCACATGAAATATAAAGAAAAACTATAGTACATAAGCTTATATCACATGAAATATAAAGGAAAACTATAGTACATAAGCTTATATCACATGAAATATAAAGAAAAACTATAGTACATAAGCTTTGAGCAATTTAATTTCTTTATATGAAAATTACATTATAAATAAAGAAAATAAAGAAAACTGTAGTACATAAGCTTATATCACATGAAATATAAAGGAAAACTATATTATATAAGTATATTCACATGAAATATAAAGGAAAACTATAGTACATAAGCTTATATCACATGAAATATAAAGAAAAACTATAGTACATAAGCTTATATCACATGAAATATAAAGGAAAACTATAGTACATAAGCTTATTTCACATGAAATATAAAGGAAAACTATAGTACATAAGCTTATATCACATGAAATATAAAGGAAAACTATAGTACATAAGCTTAGAGCAATTTAATTTCTTTATATGAAAATTACATTGTAAATAAAGAAAATAAAGAAAACTATAGTATATAAGCTTATATCACATGAAATATAAAGGAAAACTATAGTAAATAAGTATATTCACATGAAATATAAAGGAAAACTATAGTATATAAGTATATTCACATGAAATTTAAAGGAAAACTATAGTACATACATATATATCACATGAAATATAAAGAAAAACTATAGGATATAAGTATATTCACATGAAATATAAAGAAAAACTATAGTATATAAGTATATTCACATGAAATATAAAGGAAAACTATAGTACATAGGTATTATCACATGAAATATAAAGGAAAACTATAGTACATAAGTGAAATACCCCAAATAAGTTGATAATGGCAAAATGGTAAATTAATTATGGGTTTTGCTTAAAAGGGGAGAAATGGAATTTGGGATTAAAATTCCTAAACTTTCGGTCCCTCTCTCTCTCGTTGCTCTCTCCCTCTCGTGAATCCCTTCCCCTGCGAGCAGCTCAGCCAAGTTCTCCTTCCCGACTCCCTCCCCTGTGCCCAGCCGAAGCCAGCTTCTTCTCCGACGAGCCGACCCGGACGACGCGCTGCTCCTCCTCCCTTGTTGCTGTCGTGCTGGTTCGTTGTTGCTGATGCCGCCGTGTTGTTGTTGTTGTTGAGCTGCTGTTGCTGTTCGTTCTCCGCTGCGGTCGTCTCCGGCGACGAGGAGCTTCTCGGCAGTAAATTCAGCCATCGACAAGGTAAGCATATGGGTTAATTTCGAATTGAGGTTGTGTGTGATCGAATTGATGTTGTGGTTGTACGTGGACAGCTGAAGAAAGGTGTGTTGTTGAGGCTTTTACTTGGGCTGAATTCAGTGGGTTAAGGAGCATCAATTTGGTGATTTTTGAGCTTGAATTGGTTTGTGTGGGGTTTGCTAAATTGGAATTTGAAGGTATGATTTAGGGTTTGAATTGGGGGTTTATTAGTTGTGGATTTGTATGAGTTAATTAATGCCCGGGGATTTGCTCGGATTGATTTCGCAGGTTCGTTCGAGTTGGTTGGAGATCTCTGAGGCCGTGGTTGTCGAGTTTGAGGCAAGATAAATCTTGCTAACCCTTCGTATATTTTATAAATTACTTTTGTCCCTATATTGATTCAGTAATTGATTTAGCCTTGCCTGAGTAAATTAATTTGGACTATTAGCTGTGAATTTGCTTGGTTGAGTGCGTGTGTTTGAGTAATTGTCTCTTGTCGGATATTGGTTGTAACTACTGGTTGCCGTTCATTGTTGTGGATCGATTGATTGTGTGAGTAATAAGTGGTTCTGTGATTGGATATTTATTGTTTGTTTGGTTGTTGTTTTGTTGACGGATATCGGTTATGTGTTTTGTTATTATTTATGTGCTGGGTTATTCGTTTTGTGCGGAACCTAGTTGAATGGTTGGTTGTTGTTGCCTCGTATCGTGTGCAATTAAATGTTGACGTGGTAGTCAATTGTGACTAAATGTGATTGATTGTTGTTGATAGTGTTTGTTGACACTTGTGTGTGTGTGTTGGGTTGTGTATGTCGACACATGTGTGTTGGCGGTTGTGTGTTAAATTGTGTGCGTGCCGGCAGTTGTATGCTGGGATTGTGCGTTTGTGTGTGAATGTGTGTATGCTGGGATTGACTGATGTGGATTGATTGTTGTTGTTTGATTGTGGCGGATTGATTGTTATGGATTGATTGTTGTGGATTGATTGTCGTGGATTGATTGGATTGTTGATTTTAAAGTTTCTTGGTTGAATATATATATATATATGTGTGTGTGTGAAAATGTGTTAATAGAGGTCGTGTGTAATAATTGATTGGTTGTCGGTGTGGTGGTTGGATTGTTGTTAATTGGAGGTCGATGGGCCAAGGGTTGGAATGGATTTCACCCAACCGCGCAGGGTATACAAGGTATACGCCTACGTCGTTAAGGGCCAAGGATTTGAAAGGGATTTCACCAAACCACATAGGGTATACAAGGTATACGCCTACGTCGTTAAGGGCCGAAGGTAGGAATGGATTCCACCAAACCGCATAGGGTTTACGCCTACGTCGTTAAGGGCCAAGGGTTGAAATTGAATTGGAGGTCGAAGGGCCAGGTGATGATATACTCACCAAACCGCGCAGGGTAAACAAGGTATACGCCTACGTCGTTAAGGGCCAAGGGTTGGAATGGATTGGAGGTTGAATTGGAGATGTGTTGGAGTCGTTTGTGTTTCAGTGTTGAGTTATATTATTGTTTGATTACATTTGGTTGATTGTTGTGATATCTATTATGTGTTGAATGTTGGTTGCGAACTGATTAAGTGATTTTGTGGTGAATGTTGGTTGTGTACCTGAGTAAGTGATTTTGTGATGATATTGACTCTGCGCTTGATTAAGTGGTTGTGTTGGCGAATATTGATTGTGTGTTTTGGTTATTGGTTTTATGTTGGATATTGATTATTGGCTAGTGACTTATCGTTCAATATTAGTTCTTTATGAGGTGGATTTCTGTTGGTATGGTTGTTTATGGTAACTAGTGGATTATGAAGGTTGGTTGCGTTGATTGTTATTAGTTGTGGTTGTGGGTCATTGTTGGCCATTGATTGTGGTTGTGAATTTACGTGTGCTATAGTGATTGATTGTAACTAATCAAGGTTGTGAACCTGAGTTGATTGAAAGTTGAATTGAACATATTAGCATAGTGAAAAACTGAATAAAGATGAGAAATGAATTGTTATGTGATAATGTGCGTATAGGTTTGATATGTGGTTGGTTGGTCGGAGTGATATTGGTTAAGTATAGTTATATATATATATTGTGTGGTAGGTTGTTGTTTGACATGATTGGATTGTCGTGACAATGCTATGTGTTTTTAAACTGTTTTGGCTTGAGGAGTCTTGCCAGTCTTTCAAAAGACTGACCAGCTTCGGTTTACGTGCCGCGGTTGGCTGGGGTATCGGGTCCCCCAGTCAATCTGGCTTTGCAGATTTAGCGCCAGCAAGGAGAATCCTGATCACCGTCGGTTTTGGGTCGAAGGCTCTACTTTTGGTTTTGGACTTTGACTTGGTTGTACGTATCGTTTTGGTTTTGGACCTCGAAGTGGTCGAACTTGTTGTATTGGTTTCTGGTTTGTAAATTGTTGTATTTTCTGCACGTTAAGTTTGATTGTGATTTCAAACTCTGGGCAGGATTTTCCGCTGTACTGCTTTTGATATATATATTATATATGGGTTATGTTCTGTATTTTCTTTTCTTTCACCCGCCTTATAATCCTTCGGATTATGGCACTGTAGCACCACTGGCCCGGGGGTGTTACAATAAGTATATATCACATGAAATATAAAGGAAAACTATAATATATAAGCTTATATCACATGAAATATAAAGAAAAACTATATTATATAAGTATATTCACATGAAATATAAAGGAAAACTATAGTATATAAGTATATTCACATGAAATATAAAGGAAAACTATATTACATAAGTATTATCACATGAAATACAAAGGAAAACTATAGTACATAAGTATATATCACATGAAATATAAAGGAAAACTATATGATATAAGTATATTCACATGAAATATAAAGGAAAACTATAGTATATAAGTATTATCACATGAAATTTAAAGAAAAACTATAGTACATAAGTATTATCACATGAAATATAAAGGAAAACTATAGGAGATAAGTATTATCACATGAAATATAAAGGAAAACTATAATACATAAGTATTATCACATGAAATATAAAGGAAAACTATAATACATAAGTATTATCATATGAAATATAAAGAAAAACTATAGTATATAAGTATATTCACATGAAATATAAAGGAAAACTATAGTATATAAGTATATTCACATGAAATATAAAGGAAAACTATAGTACATAAGTATTATCACATGAAATATAAAGGAAAACTATAGTACATACGTATATATCACATGAAATATAAAGAAAAATTATAGGATATAAGTATATTCACATGAAATATAAAGGAAAACTATAGTATATAAGTATATTCACATGAAATATAAAGGAAAACTATAGTACATAAGTATTATCACATGAAATATAAAGGAAAACTATAATACATAAGTATATATCACATGAAATATAAAGGAAAACTATAGGATATAAGTATATTCACATCAAATATAAAGGAAAACTATAGTATATAAGTATATTGACATGAAATATAAAGGAAAACTATAGTACATAAGTATTATCACATGAAATATAAAGGAAAACTATAATACATAAGCTTATATCACATGAAATGTAAAGGAAAACTATAGTACATAAGCTTATATCACATGAAATATAAAGGAAAACTATATTACATAAGCTTATATCACATGAAATATAAAGGAAAACTATAGTATATAAGTATATTCACATGAAATATAAAAGAAAACTATAGTATATAAGTATATTCACATAAAATATAAAGGAAAACTATAGTACATAAGTATATATCACATGAAATATAAAGGAAAACTATAGGATATAAGTATATTCACATGAAATATAAAGGAAAATTATAGTATATAAGTATATTCACATGAAATATAAAGGAAAACTATATTAAATAAATATTATCACATGAAATATAAAGGAAAACTATAGTACATAAGTATATATCACATGAAATATAAAGAAAAACTATAGTATATAAGAATATTCACATGAAATATAAAGGAAAACTATAGTACATAAGCTTATATCACATGAAATATAAAGAAAAACTATAGTACATAAGCTTATATCACATGAAATATAAAGGAAAACTATAGTACATAAGCTTATATCACATGAAATATAAAGGAAAACTATAGTACATAAATATATTCACATGAAATATAAAGGAAAATTATAGTATATAAGTATATTAACATGAAATATAAAGGAAAACTATATTACATAAGATTATATCACATGAAATATAAGGGAAAACTATATTATATAAGTATATTCACATGAAATATAAAGAAAAACTATAATACATAAGCTTTGAGCAATTTAATTTCTTTATATAAAAATTACATTGTAAATAAAGAAAATAAAGAAAACTATAGTACATAAGCTTATATCACATGAAATATAAAGGAAAACTATAGTACATAAGCTTATATCACATGAAATATAAACAAAAACTATAGTACATAAGCTTATATCACATGAAATATAAACAAAAACTATAGTACATAAGCTTATATCACATGAAATATAAAGGAAAACTATAGTACATAAGTATATTGACATGAAATATATAGGAAAACTATAGTATATAAGTATATTAACATGAAATATAAAGGAAAACTATATTACATAAGATTATATCACATGAAATATAAGGGAAAACTATATTATATAAGTATATTCACATGAAATATAAAAAAAAAACTATAGTACATAAGCTTTGAGCAATATAATTTCTTTATATAAAAATTACATTCTAAATAAAGAAAATAAAGAAAACTATAGTACATAAGCTTATATCACATGAAATATAAAGGAAAACTATATTATATAAGTATATTCACATGAAATATAAAGGAAAACTATAGTACATAAGCTTATATTATATGAAATATAAAGAAAAACTATAGTACATAAGCTTATATCACATAAAATATAAAGGAAAACTATAGTACATAAGCTTATATCACATGAAATATAAAGGAAAACTATAGTACATAAGCTTAGAGCAATTTAATTTCTTTATACGAAAATTACATTGTAAATAAAGAAAATAAAGAAAATTATAGTACATAAGCTTATATCACATGAAATATAAAGGAAAACTATAATATATAAGTATATTCACATGAAATATAAAGGAAAACTATAGTATATAAGTATTATCACATGAAATTTAAAGGAAAACTATAGTACATAAGTATTATCACATGAAATATAAAGGAAAACTATAGTATATAAGCTTATATCACATGAAATATAAAGGAAAACTATAGTATATAAGTATATTCACATGAAATATAAAGAAAAACTATAGTATATAAGTATATTCACATAAAATATAAAGGAAAACTATATTACATAAATATTATCACGTGAAATATAAATGAAAACTATAGTAAATAAGTATATATCACATGAAATATAAAGGAAAACTATAGGATATAAGTATATTCATATGAAATATAAAGGAAAACTATAGTATATAATTATATTCACATGAAATATAAAGGAAAACTATAGTACATAAGCTTATATCACATGAAATATAAAGGAAAACTATAGTACATAAGTATATATCACATGAAATATAAAGGAAAACTATAGGATATAAATATATTCACATGAAATATAAAGGAAAACTATAGTAAATAAGTATATTCACATGAAATATAAAGGAAAACTATAGTACATAAGTATATTCACATGAAATATAAAGGAAAACTATAGTACATAAGTATTATCACATGAAATATAAAGGAGAACTATATTATATAAGCTTATATCACATGAAATATAAAGGAAAACTATAGTATATAAGTATATTCACATGAAATATAAATGAAAACTATAGTACATAAGTATATTCACATGAAATATAAAGAAAAACTATAGTACATAAGTATTATCACATGAAATATAAAGGAAAACTATAGTACATAAGTATATATCACATGAAATATAAAGGAAAACTATAGTATATAAGTATATTGCCATGAAATATAAAGGAAAACTATAGTATATAAGTATATTCACATGAAATATAAAGGAAAACTATAGTATATAAGTATTATTACATGAAATTTAAAGGAAAACTATAGTACATAAGTATTATCACATGAAATATAAAGGAAAACTATAGTATATAAGCTTATATCACATGAAATATAAAGGAAAACTATATTATATAAGTATATTCACATGAAATATAAAGAAAAACTATAGTAAATAAGTATATCCACATGAAATATCAAGGAAAACTGTATTACATAAGTATTATCACATGAAATATAAAGGAAAACTATAGTAAATAAGTATATATCACATGAAATATAAAGGAAAACTATAGGATATAAGTATATTCACATGAAATATAAAGGAAAACTATAGTATATAAGTATATTCATATGAAATATAAAGGAAAACTATAGTATATAAGTATATTCACATGAAATATAAAGGAAAACTATAGTACATAAGTATTATCACATGAAATATAAAGGAAAACTATAGTACATAAGTATATATCACATGAAATATAAAGGAAAACTATAGGATATAAGTATATTCACATGAAATATAAAGGAAAACTATATTATATAAGTATATTCACATGAAATATAAAGGAAAACTATAGTACATAAGTATTATCACATGAAATATAAAGGAAAACTATAGTACATAAGTATATATCACATGAAATATAAAGGAAAATTATAGGATATAAGTATATTCACATGAAATATAAAGGAAAACTATAGTATATAAGTATATTCACATGAAATATAAAGGAAAACTATAGTACTTAAGTATTATCACATGAAATATAAAGGAAAACTATAGTACATAAGTATATATCACATGAAATATAAAGGAAAACTATAGGATATAAGTATATTCACATGAAATATAAAGGAAAAGTATAGTATATAAGTATATTCACATGAAATATAAAGGAAAACTATAGTACATAAGTATTATCCCATGAAATATAAAGGAAAACTATAGTACATATGTATATTCACATGAAATTGGGCTTATTTGAGACCAATTTTTCATTTTTTTAGTTTTTCACCCGTTTCTTCTATAATCCTTCCTATTGGGCCTATTTGGGCCCAACTTTTCAGTTTTTCACCTATTTCTTCTATAATCCTTTCTATTGGGCCTATTTGGGCCCAATTTTTCAGTTTTTCACTCGTTTCTTTTATAATCCTTCCTATTGGGCCTATTTGGGCCCAATTTTTTATTTTTTCAGTTTTTCACCCGTTCCTTCTATAATCCTTCCTATTGGGCCTATTTGGGCCCAATTTTTTATTTTTCAATTTTTTACCCGTTTCTTCTATAATATTTCCTATTGGTCCTACTTGGGCCTAATTTTCTAGTTTTTCAATTCCTACCAGCAACATGAAAATACTTGGATACACATACATACACAATATATATATATTATTTACAACGTCAATCACTACACTGGATGATCGGGTGGACGGTTACATCTTATGCGATAATCCCGAAACATTTGAAACCTCGAGTGAAACTGAACATCCCAGCCATCTACACTTTGGTCTTTGAAACAACGCCAAGCATACGGAGGAGGGGGTATTAGACAATCATCCTTGAGCCACACCTACATACAAACACAAACTTGAACTCTTTGTGCATATACTCGTATAGTTTAGTACAGTAAATTATTTAGAAATAGTAAGTTTTACCGGTATGAAGTGGTTCCGAGCTCCTACGTGGGCCATCGTCAATATCTTCGTCGGAGGGCCTAAGCTTGTATTACACGCCTTCATTGGTAGGCACAAGCAAGGACCATCCCAGGCTAAGAAACATAGCGCAACTTGATACGCTGTGGCAAACACCAAACCGATTAGAGGCATGTCGAGCCAATATTGCAAGGAGTAAGGACTTATGACATAGTTCACCCAGAATATAAGATCTTCGTAACTCATTCCCGATGCTAGTCTGGGCAGTATTTCCATGTACACATCTCTGTTGTCCAACAACTCTGCCGCTAGATGCATTCGAACCATAGGGTAATAATGCTCTTCGTACCCCAACAGTACAGCTAGTGACCGATATCCACAATACCCGCCCGAAATTACATCTTTCGCCTCCTTAATGTATGGAAACCAGAAGTAATCCATATTCTTAACCCCCAAAGTTCACCCCCATATAAGTAATGGGTTGGTCAGGGAACTGTGATCCAAACGCTTCACTTTTATCCTTTCTAGGACGGCCACGACCCCTACCTTGGCTACCTTGGGTCCCATTCTCATTCTCCTTCTCCGTTTTTAGCTCTTTCTCCTTCTCATACTCCTCTAACTCGGCCCTTCTATGCTCAAACAAGCTCGGCTCCCTCTTGGTGGAATACTTTGTGGAACCCTTCGGCCTTCCTTTGGAAACGATACCCGTCGGCTCCAACAATGAAGATTCATGCAGATGCTCCAAGTCATGGAACAGGTCGATGACTTGCACTAACGTGGATTTTTCAAGGATCCCATCTTTCTCCTTCTTGTACAATTCCTCAAGTCTCAGCTGTGGAATAGACATTGTTGCATGCTTCTCAATGGTGTCATCACGATAACTCTTATCACATTCCAGCTGCCTCCAGAAGCGGTGGATCTCACTCGGCATGATCTGCCTCTTATCAACAATAGCCTCCCCAATCTCATGGATGCACGACATGCCTTGGCATTCTTTCATCCAGTAATTGTCGCACTCCTCGTTGAAATCATCTATCTCTAACTGCTTATACATATCGAACAACTTCCTCAAGCCCCTTTCCGACACTTTGTAGAACAGCTTCGTAAACACCCTTCTCATTTCTAGCGGCACCTGGTTGAAACAATTTGGTTTTTTGACCCGTGACATCTCCATGCTCGCCCTCACCTGCCCGATTTGACCTTCGATTGCATGGTGGATCCTCAATGCCATCCTGTTAAAACCGCCAACACTAGAATCCACAATATCCTTCAACACCCTATGCATACCCTCAACCCTATCAAAACAAAAAATGCACAGTGCTAGTAAGAACGTATGACACCGAGCCCTAGGCCCAATAAACATCCTAGAAAAATGAAAAGTGATACATACCTGTTTGAAGTCCTCGTGAAGAAGTGAAGATGATGATCTGTCCACACTCTGACTATGTTTTCCTTGTAAGGATTCAACCACTGTTTCTCAAGGTATCCAACAAGGCCGCTCTTCCATGATTTCCTAAGTTTTTGGAGCCTCTCTTCGTAGCTTTCCTCCGTGGTTGAACACCAAAGTCCCCAACATTGGCCGCAAAAGTTGATGACTATTTTCGAATCCTTCAAGATTGGATTAGCATATGCCTCGATGTTGTGTTTGATATGCACCCAACACAAAAGGTGTTTAACCCGATCTTTGAAAACTATCGGAATTGCATTAATGAGGGCCTTCTCTCGATCAGTCATTATGGCCGTCAGCATTACTCCCGCCTCTTGAAACAAATACATAAGCTTTTGCATTATGAATCCATAATGCAAACCATCTTCCTCTCGCGTAAATGCATAGGCGATGTTGAACGTCTTGTTAGTGCATGTAAAACCGACAATCTCCACAAGAGGCATGTTATACCTAATGATGAATGTAAGAAAACAAAAGAGTATAAGCAATTTTAGATCATGTATATTACGACTATATTAAATTGTAATAAACATAAGGCCATTATATACCTATTTGTCTTGTATGTGGCGTCGATAACTACCACGTACGGGAACAACTTCAACAGGTGCATCGAGTCAGGGTGAGCGAAAAATAGGATATCGATCTCAGACGTAGACCGCTTCCTCAAAGGATGCACTTCGTACCTGTTTTCTTTGAAGAAATTTAGGGTCCATTGGGTGACCGTCGTTTCCCCACGATCCTCGTACTGCATCTTTCGTAAATAGTTGGAAACTTGTTTCCTTGATGTTACATTTCCGGGGTTGCACCTTCTCATTTCCGCAACAATAACACTCGGCGGATTGAACCTCTCGTCGGAACTCCTGACAATGCACTGCTCATCAGGGGTCATTCGACCCATGTATGGATGCCCAAGGAAGGTAGTCGAAAGCTTATGGTTGTGTTGTCCACTCAACACATTCAAGATCCATTTATGAGTCTCTACTCTCGGCTTCTTTTTCATTCGAAGACCGTACAACTCAAATGTGCACCCAGACTTCTTCGATCTGCTTTCACGAATTACCACAGGCTCATTCGGATCATCTTCACTAACTTTCTTCCTCCCCGATCTATATTCACCAAAGTACTCGCACGTCAAACTAGCATGTCTTTCATTACTTCGGCGAATGACTAGAACCATCATCAAATCTTTGCCCCTCTTCTGAGCCCAATCAACCAACTCCTGTCGGCTATCCCACTTCTGATTCGTACGAAATTCAGATCCATAATATTTACCCTATTAATGTAAATACTAATGTTATTCATTTGCATTTAACGACATAACAATCTCTCAATCTCCAAACTTAAAGAACTACTATTTCTAACTACACATGCAATATCAAAATACCGCATACAATATTACAAAACTAAACCGCGAGTCAAATTATATTTATCCTCACTTTTCTTGAAATATAGATTAGAAAACAATTATTAATGTAAATACTAATGTTATTCATTTGCATTTAACGACATAACAATCTCTCAATCTCCAAACTTAAAGAACTACTATATCTAACTATACATGCAATATCAAAATACCGCATACAATATTACAAAACTAAATCGCGAGTCAAACTATATTTATCCTTACTTTTCTTAAAATATAGATTAGAAAACAGTTATTAATGTAAATACTAATGTTATTCATTTGCATTTAATGACATAACAATATTTCAATCTCCAAACTTAAAGAACTACTATATCTAACTACACATGCAATATCAAAATACCTCACTTTTCTCAAAATACCGCATACAATATTACAACACTAAACCGCGAGTCAAACTATATATACTTTTACGCTTCTATATACATGAACCAATTCACATTATCGCATGCAATATTACTATAACTAATTCATACATATCTATATAATGCAAATATCAAGCCTTTTACGAATTATGAAATACTAACCGTGAAATTGTTGGGGTTGAATTCTTCATCACTGCTCAAATATTCTTCATCGCTACTCCAATAATCGTTTTCGGTATTTTCCATTTTGGTAAGATTGTATTCGAATGTGTGCAAAAAATGGATGATTGAGTTTGTGTATATATAAAGGGGTAATTCGGCCGTTGGAATTATAGCCGTTGGGCTACACAAGATCCTTGCGTAAAAGGCCAAAATTCAAATCACCCCAACGACCATTTCAAATAGACATATTCGGTCCTCTACGCCAGGATCTTGCGTACGCAAGATCCTTGCGTAGAGGTTTTATATTTTTTTTAAAAAAATTCCTACATATTTCTATGGAATTTGCCTTATACGCTTGGCATAGTGATTTGTAGTGCGAAACGTCAAAAAATGTAGTGCATATAGTGAGACCATAAAAATAACCCCAATTGTTGAAAAATCTCAAATCCCCAAACTCTAAATTTCTGATATGGCTAACAAAGGTGGATGAATTAAGATGAATCACCACCATCATCATCATAAACAGCAGCAGCTAAATCCACTAAGTCCGACGCGTCAAACTCACTAGTACTTCCCTTTGACTCACTAGTACTTCCAAATCGGATCTTTCTGCTCCACCCGTTTCCCCGAGCCCGTACCCGTATGCGAACCCAACATCCACGTTGGGCAAACTCGGAGGGAAGCTCGGCCGAATCAACTCATTCACAGCAGCAATGTCGATGTTATTATCCTTGGCGATGCCCAAGCACCGCCTCTTCGGCGCTAGCGGCAGAGGAGTTGTCGAGTCCGTGAAGTTGTGCTTGGCCTTGTCGGCGCGGATCCACCGGGCGGCTTGGTCGTAGGCTCTGGCGGCTTCCTCGGCGGTGTTGAAGGTTACTAGCCAGACGCGAACCCCCTTTTAGGGTCTCGGATCTCGGCGGCCCATTTCCCCCACAGTCGCCTCCTTATCCCTCTGTAGATGTTCTTCCTCGGCGGCTTAGCTGGATCCGCCTTCACCAATCACTTACAGTTTGTTTTGCAAATGGTTAATGGGTAGAAAGGGAAGGGAAGGAAAATATAAAAAATGATGAGAAGGAAAAGAAAGGGAGAGAATGAAAAGTGAAGGGAAGGGAAGGATTTCAAATTTTTCTCTTGTTTGGATAGAAGGGATTTTTAAGAGGGAGGGAAATGAAAATTATTTGATGTTAATTTTCTTTTTTTTAAATTTTGAATGGGTCTATTTGTAGTTACCACCCAAATTCCACCAATTTGGTGGGATTCAATTTCCCTTCAATTCCCTTGTGATTTCCCCTTGTTTTTGTTAAAATCCTCCCAATTCCCCTCATAAAAATTAACCAAACAAGAGAACATAATTCCCTTGCTTCCCCTCTCAATCCCTCAATACAAACATAGCCTTAATCTCCTCGTACAACCTCTTCCCGTCATGAATTCCAAATTCAGCGTTGCATCCGATGATGTCGACGACGTCGTTTCTTGTGAGGTTAGGATTTCGATGTTCTACCAAGCGTCATTTATCAGTGGTATTTCGCCATTGCAACCGATGGCAATCCTGGCATCACTAGCGGCTCTATCTCCCAAAGAACCCACTTTTTGGCTTCCCTTTCTTTAGTTTTTTTTAAAAAAAATAAACGATAGCTGTTTACTTTTTTTAACGGTGGGTATTTCACGAAAAAAAATACACCTCAGGGTTACCTCGCAAAATATACAAAAGTTTGAGATATTTCGCGAATGAAACGATACCTCAGGGTTACCAGACGAAAAAAACCGTTAAATAAATCTCCGTAGGTATATCATCATTTTCGTAGTAGTGACCTTTGCGTGCTAAAAATAATCATGAAAATTATACATCGTAATAAAAGCATCAATATATATATAAAAGTTAGCTTTATTGGGACAATGAATGCTAACTTTTAGATAGAAAATCAATAAAAAATAAAGACAAAACTCACCTTATAATGAAGTGGACCCAAATGCCTTGTGTTCCCAAAAGGCCCGCCAATATGAGGTTAATTTACACACTGGTGTTACTGGAAATTTTGTAACATTTGGCCCAACACAAAGGTAAACGATTGGCTCAACACAAATTTAGCTAACCATCTGCTAACGTTCAAACAAAGTTAAACCCTACACCTACCTCTATTTAATTAAGAGAATTAAGTATGAACAATGAAGACATTGAAATGAAGTAAACGATTGACCTTTCACCTACACCTACATCAATGATGTTCCACGTCCTTGCGCCTATAAATACGGTTGGTCATAACATCAGATTACCTGACTTCCATTTGCTCCCGTCTCTACACCATGGCTTCTTCCACGGAGAAGAACAGATCTGCTGCATCAACTGCTCCCCCCAACAACAAGAAGGGATCTGTGGCACAAGCAGGCTAACCATCTGCTTCAGATTCCAGACTCCGGCGGTGCCATCGTACTTTGCATTGTGAAACTCGGAAATACTCACCGGCAAGGGACGAAGCCCCAATCCCACCCCGTCGTCGTAGTACAATTGGTAATTCCTCATCTCCGTCCGACTCTCCCCGTCTCCACCATCGCCACCGCTATCTCTGCCATTGTCATTCTCACCGGGGCTCCGAAGGACGATTACTGGATTAAAGCTCGAAGGTTGATCATGTGCGCCTCTCCTACGACTCCTCCGCGCGGCGGCTCCTAGGTATACGGTATGGGAGAAGCTAGGGTTGACACCTACGCCGGAGCCGATGGAAATTGATAGCGGGGAGGGATAAGGACGGAGAAGGTGGCAAGGAGAGAGAGGAACGAGAGTTGAATCGGTATCATCGAGCTCCTCGACGAATCCGCTGCCACAGTCTGGACAGATCGCGATGTGGCGAGATCGGGAGGCAACGAATCACTTGCACTTGTAGCACCAATACGTGGATCCAATATTCGCCATTATTGAAAAGCTTCGAAGGTTGCGATGGAGAGAGAAACGTGGAAGTCGCGAGACGTGTACGGGCTCGAAGATGAGAGTGGGGAGAAGAAGAAGAAGAAAGGGAAAGATCAACGGTGGGAAAGCGCGTTCTTTGTGTGAGTGTTGACGTTCATTTATTTATATTTATTTTGTTATTTGCAGATCAGAAAAGATATTTTTTTATTTATTTTATTCAAAGTTGTGCTGGACAATCTTTTCTTTTTAAAGATTGACAGGTCTATTTATGATTTTGTATATCGGTACGGCCCGGTTTGGTTCGCCCCAAGTAATAATAAGCAGACACCTATTTGAATGTAAGGGTCTTTGTATCATTTCTATAAAATATGTTATATTTGAATGCAAAAAATTATAGTTTATTATATTTATATTTGTTTGGTTTCTTAGTCTTTATTTTATTTCTTCTTATTAAACATATTTAATACTTTCAAAATGGTTTTATTACAAAAATAAATTTTGTATAGTATTGAATGAACACATTTAATCCACAAAAATACAAACTTCTTATTAGATATAGATTTCTAAAATATTCATAAAAAATAATTAAAAACACCATCTCTACAAAAACGATATTTCAAATTAATTCAAAATTAAATTATACTTCTAATCAAAATTATATAAACAAAATTAAACCGATTTATAATTACAATCATAATATTTTATACCTAACATACTTAGATATAACATTTAAATTAAATATCAAATAACATATGTCTCACATTAAAAACAGAACAATGAACCATATATTACAAACTCTTTTTAATATCGTGACACTCCATATATACACAAATCATCGATTTCTAGTAGAGAATAATACTTATGGGCAAGTCAGTGAGTCACTCAACTAGTCAAACTCATTATTTCTCACACAAAGTTTACTAGTTTGACTTACTAATTCTTACATATTGAAATCGTTAGTAGTTACTTATTATTGTAAATCATATAGTTGTAGTATGTAAAAAATTAAGTAATTTAATAAAAATTTAAAAATAGTACCCATAAAAAGTTGTTTATATTAGGAAGTGACTCACTCTATATAACACATCTCAAACTCGAGCAATTAAGTTTGATAATCCTATTATTTTAATAAACTCAAATATGTAATAACGGTTATAATTTAAGCACTTTGGCTAGGTAGAGGCTAGAAGCTAGGGTTGTAAGGCTTGAGCCGCTATGAATCATCATCAAGCCATAATGGCACCTTGGGGACTTACCCATCTTGGTTAAGTAACCCCTTACTGTAGCTTGGTCTCGGTGTTGTGGTTTTTTTCGACTTGGGCCCATTTCTCTAAGTGTGTGCTTATTGAGTCATTTCCCAATTTATGGGCCTTGGTGTTACCTGCTGCTTTGAAACGTTGTGTTTCATTTAGTTGAAGATGCCCATGTGCTTGTTTGAAGACGACGACATTTTGGGGGATTTTGGAAGAGGAGTATAAGTACTCTCTTCTAACCCTAGTTCACTAATCTCTTTCATTGTTGCTCCGCTTTGTTAATCTCTTGAGAAAAGCTCTGTGTGAGCACCTTCTCGGTTGCTTCCATGGCGATTTTCGAATGTGTTTGAGACCAAGAAAATAAGAGAAAGAAAAAGGAGAAAACAAAGTGAGAAAGAGGGAGTTTGGGAGTGTTGTGGTTGTTCTCGGTGCAAGGCTTCTCGTGGAGCTTTTGTGGTGTCCTTCCAAGGGACATTCTTCTCCTATTGTCTTTATTTTGTCTTGCTTGTGTTCATTATTTCTTCTTGGTTCCAAATTCTGCCACATGTGTGATTACATCTAATTATAAACTCTTTGAGGCCTTTCTTGATTAGTGGATTGGGTGAGTCTTCCCTCCCGAGGCTATGCAAACGTAGGAATGCGGTCTGAACTGCGTCAACAACTCTTTTGTCCAATTGGTTTTTACGTTTTCTATGGGGTTTGTGAAACGATTTGTCAAAACATTGAAGTGGGTCCAAACTTAGGGTTTACAAATTCGTATCAGAGTTGTGGCTATTGATATGTATTTTTGCTTGAATTTTCTGGTTTAAGAGAAGTGTTCTTTGAAGTATTCCCTTGTTTTTCTTATTTCTAGAAAATGACTACTTTTTCCACTCTAAACAAACGGCTAATTTTTGACTTTAGATTGCTTAGAGGTATAGAGCGAATGTGATTTTTTTTTAGAAATTAGTGCTTAGGTTCGTCTTTGAACTCTATATCCCTTTTGTTTTTTTTGTTTCTTCTGTCATTCTTGACTCTTAATTTTGACTTTACAACTTCCCCTTTTCTGGTTAACTCTCTAGATCTCTTGAATCCTTGGACCTTCTGACTTGTCGACGACTTGAACCCTAGATCTACAGAAACGAATCATTAACTTGCTTATTCTAAAGCTAGTTAGGTGTAAGCTTTATTTCTTATATCTTGTGTGATTTGTTCTCTTGTTGATTCTCTTGTTTGCTAAACTTATTACAAAGGATATTGTGTGGTCTCACATTTAAAACCTGCTTTGAGCGAAGGATATCTATCTTTGTGGTTTCCATTTTTCTTGCTTTGATTACTGACTTGTGTGTCTTGTGATGGAAGAAAACAATGTAAGGGTAAAACCCTTTAATAGTACCACTGACTTTGCTATGTGGCAAGTCAAAATGAAAGTTGTACTCATAAAAGAGAAGTATTGGAAAGCTAAGAGGAATGTGCCCTTGATGGTTTTGCTAAGTACCACTGACTTTGCTATGTGGCAAGTCAAAATGAAAGTTGTACTCATAAAAGAGAAGTATTGGAAAGCTAAGAGGAATGTGCCCTTGATGGTTTTGCTAAGTCTTAGCTTGAGATGGATGAACAAGCTCACTCTTAGATAACGATTAGGTTGGATGAAGGTCTGGCTCGTTAGCTTGCAAGTATTACTAACTCTATGTCTCCATGGAAGGCATTAGAGGACTTATACTTGACTAAATCTCTGCCTAGTAGAATATCTTTATTGTGTCGCTTGTTTACCTTTGAGATGCAAATAAACATGTCATTAAATTAGAACCTTGACAAGTTTTTGAGGGTGACTCAAGAACTTGAAAGGTTTGATGACAAGATTTAAAGACAACCATCAGGCTGTGTTGTTGAGTTCTTTGCCTTCTCAGTTTGACACTTGTAAGGATGTGATTCAATATAATTCTGAAAAAATTGAGTAAAGAAAAAATATTGAGGCTATCCTTGAAAAGAATGGAATCATGACAGTTTTTAAGTCTAAAATTGATAAGAAAGTTTACTCTAAAACTGAAGATTGGTGGTTAAAGGCAAGACTAAAAACAATAAAGAAATCACATAGAAACAACTTTTAAGAAGTCTGATAAAATTGAAAAAAAAATGAGCATGAGAAAAAGGACATTAGGAAGTGATATTAGTGTGGCAAGAATGGTCATTTTATTAAAGATTGTCATAAAAAGGCTAAAGATGACAAATCTAAGTTAGGAAATGAAATGACTATTGTTGTTGTTGAACCTTATGTTGATTATCCTTATGAGTTACTCATGTGTGCCTATCCTGTTATATGTGATTCTTGGATACTTGACTTTGGTTGCACTATGTATGCTACTTTTGATAAGTCCTTGTTTGAGTCCTTTCATGAATGTGATTATGGTGAGGTCTTATTAGTAGACCACACTGCATTGCCCATCAAAGGTATAGGTAAAGTTCATTTGAGGATGTTTGATGGAAAGATTATGGTTCTTCAACATGTTAGGTGGGTTCTTGGCTTAAATAGAAACCTTATGTCTGCGTTTGTCTTTAATGACCTAGTATGTCATATCAACACTCACAATAGCATAAGAGAAGTCATTGGAAATGACTTTTCTCTTATCAAGAGTGTTAAGAAGGGAGGGTTGGACTATGTCAGAACCTCTTCTGAACATAACATACCAAATATGAGTGTTGGCCTAACTCTAGATCATACAAAGTTGTGGCACAATAGACTTGGTCACATTGGAATGAAAGGCTTGAATTATCTGTTTCAAGTTGGCTTCATTGTTACAAGCTAGATGACTTGAGCTTCTATGAAGTTATGTCTTTGGAAAAAAAACCTGTCATAGATTTAGCAAGTCAACATATGTTGTTGAAAACCCCCTTGAATATGTGCATTCTAATATGTGGGAGCTGCTCAGGTTGATACTATAGGAGGTAAAAAGTACTTCATATCCTTTATATAATTTTATAGAAACTACGAGTGTACTTGCTTATGTCTAAAGACGAGGCCCTTAACAGATTTAAAAACAAGAAAGCTTATGTTGAAAATGAGTCAAACCACAAGCTTAAGTGCTTAAAAACAGATAATGGCCTTGAATTCTACAAACATGACTTCAATGATTAATGTATTCAAAATGGTGTTAAGAGGCATCTCATTGTTCTTGGTACACCTCAGCAGATAGGTAGTGTTACTTGTACAACCTCATGGGTACAAAGTAGTAACTTCAAGGAGTGCAACATTTAATGATACTGAGTTTTATTTTAAAACTCGTATTGACAATTCAACGGAGAATTCATGTACCAATGAGAAAAATACAAGGTCTTTCTTGCCACATGAAGCATAAATGGAGGGAGATGATGAGTTTCATAGTGCATAAAACTATATTTAACATAATGAGTCAATGGACTCATCTGAGCAAGGCCAAGATGTTGTAAGTGGTTCTTCAAAAGGTCAAGATGACCAAACTGAGGCAAGTGGGAGTACATTTACTCACTAATTAGGTGGACAAGTAAGTTCTTCTTACTCTATCAATGAGCATAACTCTCCCGTTGTAGAAGATTTGCATGATTATCAGTTGACTAGAGATAGACAACCTAAAAATATATTCCTAAGAGAAGATACATGTATAATTTTGCTAGTACAATGTCAATTTAATTTAGTTTCCCTTCCTTTCTGCTAAAATTGTGAATTCATTTACTCCTGAAACCTATGAACTTGCCATTAAGTTCTTGCATGCTAAATATTGATTGAGTGCTATGAAAGAGAATATTCGGTCTCTGCATATTAACAACACTTGGGATTTGGTCCCTAAACCTAACAATGCTTGATTGATTGGTTGTAAATGGAATTACAAGTTAAAAGATGGATCCCACCCTCATGATCCTCGTAGGTATAAAGCTAGGACTGTAGCTAAGGGATTTCCTAAAAATACGGCATTGATTATAATGATATATTTGGTCATATGCTTAAATATAAGACTCTGAGACTATTATTAGCTATGATTGTTATGTTTGATTGGGAACTTGAACAAATTGATGTAAAAATTGATGTTCTCCATGGTGATGACATTCTGTTGATATGCTTTTTTATGTTGATGACATTATGTTGATGTGCAATTTAAAGTTCTTGTTGATGGTGTTAAAAGAGACTAAAAATTGCATTTTGAAATGAAAGGCTTAGAGGTTGTCGAGAAAATCCTTGCTATAAAAATCACTAGAGATAGGAAAAAGAAAATCATGTGGTTATCTCTAAGTGATTATGTGCAAAAGGTACTTGATAGGTTTAGTATGTCTGACACTAAACCCACCTCTACCTTTATAAGGACACTTAACACTATTTTAAAACATTGTCCTACTACACATTCTGAAATTGCTAAAATGTCACATGTGCCTTATGATGTTGATGTTGGTTATGTGATGTATGACATGCTTTACACTCGACCTAGTTTATCTTTTGCAATTGGTGTCCTCGGTAGATTCATGTCTAACCCTGTTGAATGTCAATGGTCAACCATGAAATTCTTGCTTAGATATATTTGCGGTACCAAAAATCTATGTCTTTTTTACATTGAGCATTCCTCTAGAACTAAACGTCATGGTTATGTTGATTATGAGTATGCTAGTAATAAAGACAATAGGAAATCCACAACTACATATTATTATACTTGGGTTGGAAATTGTATATCTTGAAAGTCTAAAAAACAATATGTTGTTGCTTTGTCCTCAACTGAAGCTAAGTATACTGTAGCATCCGAGGCAACTAAAGAGGCTATTTGGTTCACTAGAACTCTGAGTGAGATGTAACACCCCCGACTTATGTCGGTAGTGCCACACGCCAGTGACCTCAGACGTTAATGCCCAAAGTCACCCAAGGCTTTAATCGGAATAATTAAGCTTAAATAAATACGTAAATATTCAATAACGAAAGAATAATCAGCGGAAGACAATTTAAATGAATAAACTCACCCTTTTATTAAGATTCCTCTCGTAAAATGAGAATGACGGTTTTACAACAAAGTATAGTGACAGCAGAAGACTTTTAAATTACAACGGAAGACTCTTTTAAAATAGTCCTAATTACATGACTATGTATTACATTTATTTCAAATTAAACATACACGCCTTGGAAATATTACTTCTTAAAACGCAAACTTCATCTGCAAGCCTTCTCTTCGATTGGTTACTTCAAACGTCGGGGACCAACCTCTGATGTGCCGTATAGGACGGATGACACCAACCAACCATGCAAGGAATAAAACCCGGTTGGTTAGTCTAATGAAAGACTATGCAAGGGTGAAAACAGAATGGTTCAAGTGATCGTAACCGTTTACTATCATTGTCCCTTGAATAATAACCGAAGGAACGATACATAACCCAGAAATTTCACGGAATTATAGAAAAAGACATGCAACGAAAAGAAGACTCCAACAAAATTGAGTCTTATAGGAAAATATGAAGAATTGTTTGGGAACGTTAAGTTTTCACACAAGTTTATAAAACACGACCTTGATTATTTGGGTCCACGACCAACCTCACCGCGCAATGTGAATCCAGATTGGAAAGAGGACTTACTCTAACAAGAGTCCGGTCGGTTTCCACTTTGTACTCCTCGCCTGAGGGTATATTAATTATATGCGTAAAAGCACTTATCTTATTTACTTTCAAAACGTACATTCACGTTAAGGCTTTAATTTCCACAACAGATCTCGCAATGAGATATAGAACATGGGACGAATCCCGATTTTGGCACTAGCTAAGCGCACCACCACCTATATTCGGATAGGGGTAGGTCATGACCAAAGGCATTAGGGAAATAATCCTCCTAACGCAAAGTTATAAAGAAACGACTAAACCTCGTAAGGAAATAGCGTTCCTACGAATACTCGTGCTAAACTAGCATTTAAGTTCACATATAAATCCACACCAAATTCCATTACAGTAATATCATATAGAAATATATAATAGCGTTGTTTCTAGCAATATATACAACCTATTATAAATTCATATTTTAACACATTTATTTTATCAAATCTGTTCCCAAACATAAAACAACAACTTTATCCCAACTTAATTAACAATCAAGGGAAACATGGAATAATGAGCAAGAGCGAACCACCACTTACCTTAGCTAGACGAACGAGAGATCGGGTTCCAAGATCTGGAAACCTGCACTTGAGCACGGTTTCCTACGACGACGATGACGAGTTATAAGACGGAATCCTAAGTTAGATACGGTACGAAAAGACGAAGCAAAATGAAGGAAAGAGGCCAGTGCCGCGGTCGTGGATGGCATAGCCGCGATCGCGGACTTGCTGGGCAAAACCGCGCCCGCGGTTTCGCGCCCAGCCGGGGCCGCGAGTCTCTGCCCGGCCGCGGTCGCGGTGGATGAAGCCGTGGTCGCGGGACTCCATCCCGACGCGAACTTAACTAGAACTTTTCGAGGACATACCGACGACGACGAGGCACCACAACTTCGCTTCTGGACAAAGAGCACCTCCAACACCCAAGAACTTCCTAATCGACAACGACTTTGGCTCCGGCGACGAAACTCCGGCGACAAGCATGAATTTAAACGAGAGGAAGAAGATGCTGCAAATGATGGAGAAGAAGCCAATCCGAGCCCCCTTTTATAGGCTAGAAGAAGAGGAGTTCACCCCCACCCGAGCAATCCAATCGATCCAGCTCCCCGGCGTTCGGAGCACGAGGAGAAATGCAAATCGTTGGCCTTCTGGAAGCAGAGGAAGAAGACGATGCAACAGTTCCCACGATCGTGGTTTGCCCATAGGCCAAACCGCGCCCGCGGCTGCTTAGCCGTGGTCATGGCTCTCGGCCTTGATCGGCTCCCGGGCCTTGATTGCTGACATGCCTAATCTTTGATTTAGCACTCCTTAAATATTTTAAGACCCCATATATCTTATTAAACGTATATGATTACGTTCAAAGGTTCTTACAAAGGTTACAGAAATTGCCCAACACGTCTTGCTTTACAAAACAAAAGTTGAAAATTACACAAATACCCCTACTAAAATTAAGGGTTATTACATGAAATTTGAACTATTCCATTGATGCATGTGTTTCATATAGACAGTCAAAGTACGTTGTATTTGTGCAAGGATCCCACGTTCCCTGAAAGGTCTAAACATATTGATGTTAGACACTACTTTATAAGAAATAAGGTGGAAGAAAAAGTGATTGACGTTAAGAAGGTAAAACGGTTGTATAATCAAACAGATTTTGGCACCAAAATTTTCATTACTGACAAGTTCTCATTTTGCATGAACTTCTTACATAATTGGGATGCGACTTGAGGTGCTTTTGGGGTTTGGGTCGACGACGGACGGGAGGTGATTACCCCATTCTACTACTAGTGAAATTGACAGGTATTCCAATTCTTAGTTTAAGAGAGCATTTGTTATCTTTGCTAATCCTATTGTTGTAATAAACTCAAATGTGTAATAACGATTATAATGCAAGCACTATGGATAGGTAGAGGATAGGAGCTAGGGTTGTAGGGCATGAGTCACTATGAGTGATCACTAAGCCTAATGGTACCTTATGGACTTAGCCATTTGGCTAAGTCACCCCTTGGTGTAACTTGGTCTGAGTGTTGTGGGTTTTGCCAATTAGGGCATGTTTATCACAGTGTGTGCTTATTGGTCTGTTTCCCAACTGATTGACCTTGGCGTCTTCTGCTGCTTTGGAGCATTGCGTTTCATTTAGTTGAAGATGCCCTCTGTGCTTGTTGGAAGACGATGACGTTTTGGGTGATTTTGGGAGAGGGGTATAAGTATTCTCTTATAACCCTAATTCACTATCTCTCTCATTGTTGCACCGCTTTGTGAATCTCTTGAGAAAAGCTCTCTATGAGCTCCTTCTCTATTTCTTCCATAGCGATCCTCAACTGTGTTTTGACACCAATAAGAGAAGAGAAAGAATTAGGCACAAACAAAATGAGAAGTGGAAGTTTTGAAGCGTTGTGGTTGTTCTTGGTACAAGGCTTCTTAGGGAGCGTTCATAGTGTCATTCCAGGGGACATTCTTATCCTCTTGTGTTTGTTTTGTCTTGCTTGTATGCGTTGTTTCTTCCTTGTTTCTAGATTTTGCCGCATGTGTGCTTGCTTGTAACTATAAACTCTTTGAGGCCTTTGTTGCTTATTGGATTTGGTGAGTCTCCCCTCCCGAGGCTTCGCAGACGTAGGAATTCGGTCCAAACTGCATCAATAACTCTTGTGTTCAATTTTGTATTTACATTTTCTTTGGGGTTTAATGATTTGTCAAAACGATTGAAGTGGATCCAAACTTAGGGTATACATAAGCTTTGTCAATAGAGCAACTAGCTAGTATATATGTGAGAGAATGTTGTACTTCTTAAAGTGACCTATGTGATGCAAAGTAGGTCATCAATATTTGTATTCTTGTACCAAAACCTGGTTGGTCTAGTAGAATTTAAGATGTCGGAATTTTAAGCATTATTTAGGAATTTAAGTTCAAATCCTCCTAACAAGTAGCAATTTGTATGGACATTGGGTATCAGGAGAATAACATTGTGGGGGTCCCACAGAACTCGACCAGTCCGCACGTAAAATGACATAGGCCGATTAAACTAAACGCATCTAAGACCAAGAAAAAACTGTATTCTTGTTGAATTGATTTTCAGTAATGTAAGTTCATAAAAATCCTTGTTGCTTTCAAAGTATAGTACAAACGGATAGGGGTCCATTCAATCACCCGGATGATATGAATTTAAGAATGACCCCGAACAGTAAAACGCTCTCTTTTTTGCCTCTCACCCTTAACACCCAAACCCTAGAACAAAAGCGGCCGCCGCTCAAAGATCTCTGGATCTTGATCTTTCCAATCTTCTCTTTTAGCAAATCCAACTACCATCATGCCAAATCCATCCATCACCTCCCAGATTTCCCGGCCAACTACTCCTTCTTTGGAGAAGAGGGGTCGGTTTGGGAGAAAATCACAGAGCTGACTATCCTTTTGAATTTATTCACCATTGAGGTGGGTGGTTTCACAGTGATCACGATCCTGAATAGCTATCCACACGAAATTGAGTGCTTTCCGGGAAGTTTCCTCCTCTCTGCTACTCATGATTTCACGAAATTTTAGGGTGTTTGGTGGGAAGAAAAAAGAGCTCTCCAATGGATCGTCGCGCGTGATGGGATGTCTGAGAGCTGTCCTTTTCTACGCCGCTTGGAGGAGTGGATCCTCTGTTTCTCCGTCTTGACGGATCTCGCCACTGTTGTCTGCATGAGGGACGGTCAATAGCTTGACTCCCAAGACCAAAGGTGTTCTCTTTCCTTTTATTTTCTTTCTCTGCTTTTCTTTCCTTGTGGGTTTCTTGGATTGACTATATATTGGTATTGTGACTGCTTAAACTTGAATCAATATCCTGTGAATCTCTTGGTTTGTACTGCCACTACTTTTCTCTAGTGCTTCCTTTGGTTGTTCATATTTGTATATGTGTTTTCTCTGGCCTTTCCTTTATCCAATCCAATGGATAAAGGGAAGAAAACTGCTAAGGAGGTGTTGTGCACTCCTTTTGGTTCCTCAAGCACTTCTACTGCTGGTAATTTTTTGAACCATTTACCAAATGTCTTGAAAACTACTGAGGTAACCCCTCCTCTTGTGAACAATTCCATATACACACTAAACTAGAACTTAACTAAGCCACATGACACCCCCTAATTAAGTCACATTATCATATGCCATGTGTTATTCTCTTATTTTTGTCACATTGTTTTAATATATTTATTTACAACCTAAAAATTTCTATCTTAAATTTAGCACTAATTTCTCCCTAATTTAGCTCTAAACCTATCACTAATATCTTCCTCATTTAATTTTATTTAAAAATCAAATTCATATTGCTATCTACTTGTGTACATCACTACACGCGTATTTGTATACTTTCTTATGGTGGTGTATTGGTGTGCAACCTTCCCTATCCCGCTAGCTATTAATACATTTTTTATGAAAATCTTTGATTGTGTATATTTAGTATTTTCTTATATATTGTTGTGTGTATATTTATTGATTTTCTTCTCTCTTTAACCATATGTATATATGCGAATTAACCATATATATACGAATTGATGATTTCATAATAAGAGTTTGGTAGATATTTTCTAATAGGATTTGATCGGTTAATTTTAGTTAACTTATATATATTAACTATTTTTTCATTTAATCTATTATGTATATACAATAGTAAAGTTATGGATGGTAATGGGTGGGATTATCATCACGCGGATTCCTCGCCAACAGGGGCGGGGCCAAAGAAAAATTTTAATCACGGCGTGAGGACGGGGAAACCCGCATGAATCGCCGCTAAATATATAATTTTTCTAATTTTCATATCCCTAAACCCTAAATTTCATATCCTTTAATCATAAAACTCAAACATTCTAGATGGCAAACCCTAATTCTAAAACCCTTCACAACCTAAACCCTAATATATATATGCGTTTCAACAAATTTTAAGGTTTTTTCTTTTATAGAATGGGGATGGAGATTTTTTAGGAGGAGCATGGCCCCGAGGGGAATGAGGACAAGGACCAGGGAATAAAGGGGTAACCGAGGACAATGACGGGGAGGGCACTCCGTCTCTCGAATCCGCTCTATTACCATTCCTAACTCAAGTAGAAGTGATTGATGTCACTTGACATCTCCACGTTGAGCCAAGTCATCTTTCGTTACAATCTTCTCCACAATCCGTCTCTTGTCATCATATGATTTTATAATTTATAATTTTATATAGAGTAAAGAGTTTTTAGAAAAGTTACCTTCACAATCCTAAGTGATACAATCTCTCATAATCCAATCCTTTGCTTCCCTTTTTCTAGACTCCTTATTACTTGCCTTTTTAGTACATGACATTATTTTGTATAAGATCTTTATATCAGTTTTTTTGTATGATTATGCTCTTAGTAAGTTGTTTTTATTTATTGAAATAAGGTTATATAATTTGGTTTATTTCTCTAACTACTTAAATGTATCTATATCGTAATTTATATTATTATAATGTAAATTTAATTTTTATAATATAGAAATATTAATTGTGTAAGGCCATATGTCCCCCTCATAAAGCTGCATCATCCATGACACATGTCATTTTCATAATTTGCCACACCATATATTATAACTGTGTAATATAATAATTATATCATGTTTATCTACAATTCTTTATGACAATCTTTTTTTCTATTTTAATATGCTTTTGTAATTCATTTACATATTATTTGCAAGAATAATTATTTGAATAATTATGTTTCTTTGTTATATTCAACAATGTACGAAATACAGGCTTATGTGCCATTCTAACCTTTGAATTTTGTTAATCAATAATCGTTATTCGAATAACTGTAAGTGATATTTTATTAATGAGCTGTAAAGATTGCTCTTGAAAATTAGGCAACCTAACCATTTTTCTCTCATGTCTTCAACTATTAGGTAAAATAAATTTATGTAATTAACAAGTGTTAATAAAGGTTAATAAACTAACTAAAGAAAGAATTATTTTATTTATAACCATGACACTCTTAAACATCTAAAATGACATTTAATATCAAACACAAAGAGTAATAAATATAACAATATATTATATTAGTCATTTTTTTATTAGGTACTTCATTATATAATCACACTTTATGTTAATTGATTTAAAGTGTCACCAATTTGATAAAGAAATTACATTATTTAACTACAAGTTTTTTCTAATTGCGAAATCGACATATTTTTATATTTATAAAAATATTAAATTCATTATTTCATAAATCATATGCGAGGCACGGGGACTAAACTAGTACGATAATGAACTTATTATTACACTATGTACTTAGTATAACAGATATTCGAATAATACGATAATAAACTTAGGATTACACTATACTTAGTATAACTAATATTGGAATAATACGATAATGAACTTAGAATTACATTATATTTAGCATAATCTATATTCGAATGATAAGATTATGAATTCAGGATTACATTATACTTTCTAACACCCTTGACTTATGTCAGTAGTGCCACACACTAGTGACCTTAGACTTTAATGTTCAAATCCAATATAGGCTTAATCTGGAAAAAATTTGCGTAAATATAAGTACGTTTATAATAAAAGAAACCGTAGCAGAAGACTTTTGAAATATATACACAATCTTTATCAAAATTCCCCTTACAAATTGAGGAGATAAGTTGTACACAATAATTTAATTACACTTGAAGACTTTAAATAAATCCTAATTACATGACTAAATTATCTAACACTTTCACCGATTAAATTAATTAGGAAAATTAGACCTTATATTCAATCAACCTTGAAAATACTTCAAAACCAAACTTCAATCGCAAGTCTTCTTCTCCGTCTTGTTACTTCTAGACAGCCTGAGGCAAGTCGACTAATGTGTCGTATGGGACGAATCAAATCAGTCAACCATGCGAGGAAAAAAGAGTGATTGGTTAGTCTAATGAAAGATTAAGCAATGGTATTTTATGGGAGATTATGTGTAGTCATATCTAATTACAATCATTATCTCTCGAATGAAAGCTGATAGACGGTAAATAACTAAAATACTTCAACTGAAAAGAAGAATGGATAAAAGAAATATGCTCTAAGAGAATACTCGAAATGAATGTGGGTATTATGGGAAGAAGATACGCTTTGTTTGGGAACGTATTACAATCAACACACAACATATATAAATTGCAATGAATAATTGGGTTTGACCAACCTCACTGCATAATGCGAAATTAGATTGGAAAAATGACCCACTTAAACTGGAGCATGAGCGGTTTCCAAGTTATACTTTTCGCTTGAAGTTTATTAATTATGTGATCGCAACACTTATCTTGTTTAATTTCACCACACCACAATTATTCTTACAACTTTAAACATAGTCTCGAATAAAATGAGAACAACACAGGACGACATTACGTCCAACCCAATTGCACTAGTAAGGTGCATAAACACCTCTTAACCTTAAGGGATGGATTAGAAGCAATTGGCATGACCTTAAAAGTATTAGGGAATTATTCCGACTAATATCGAGTTATAAAGAGATCATTATGCCTCGCAAGACCATAATATCCCTAACACACACGACTATTAAAGTCCACACTTAATGACTATAAAGTTCACAAATAACACACAAAGTCAACACCTAATACCGTCATTATGACGAAGACAACATTAATCATATATGTCTATATATAACTCTTTATATATCAATAATAACTATCAACCTAGATACAAATTTATTTAAAGTACACAAGTGTTCCCAAATATTAATTAGATTTTAGAAATTACCCAATTAATGAACAATTAATTTAAATATTAATCGTCGGTCAAAGAATTACTGAAATGGCAAGAGCGAACCATGACTTGTCTTAATTAGATTCGCCGGTGAATCTAGACAAGACGATTACCGTTGATTTGCTTTCCGAAAGCCTGACCTCTGCTCCATGATTGGAAAGTTTCTAGTCCACAAGCGATCCGACGAATAACGATATGAATCAACAAAAATAATTAGTATTAGATAATTTATTTTGACAAACTCACGTAGTTAAATTCAACAAATTTTTATGAATTTAGTCATATAAATAACAATTGAATTTTTCTAAAAACAAATAGGAGTAAAAGTGGGATGAGTTAGATAAATGACCTATGTGCTATGTTTTTATTAAGAAACTAACCCTTTCCCCTCCCCCTAAACCCTACACCTTAAACCCCAAAAAGCAAAATTTTAGAGTGAGAAAAAACAAAGAAGAGAGAGGGAAAAAAATAATAAAATAAACTAATAGAGATAAAAAAAAATACATAAAAATTAGTGAGAATAGTTTTGTTAATTGAAAACTATTAAAGAAACAATCACCCCATTTTGGGCCCAAAACATATGTAATATATGTGAGGGGCCCACTTGTCTTCCTCCTTCCATTTGAGCAGTGCAGCCTACAGAAGTTCAAGCGGACATCCATGGCTTTCGCGGAGCTCGCCCCAGCGTGATCTTGGCGGCATCGGCTCGACGGAGGCGTCTCATGGGCGTGGTGGCAACACGGAAGTATCGCGGTGGCAGCATGGCGACATCGGGAGTGGCGGTGTAGAGCTCGGACGGACTGGTCTTACGCAAAACAAGGCACGCGTCAAACAAGGTTCGCGCAGCTCGTTCAAGTGCCAAATGATGACAAAACGACGCGGTGTTGGTGTGGTTGGACTCCTGGTGACGCGGGTTACCACCTAGGATGGAGAGTTGTGTCGGAGGACGGCTGACAACGTCAGAAAATCAGCACAACAGTGGCTGGTTGGAAAACAGAGGACGAGAGCTTTGTTCGGGTTTGTTTGAATGAATTGGATGCCGAAAACGCTTCGATTGGGATCGTATTTATAGGGATTTGGTTTCCTTGGATGCCAAGAACACGAATACACACTTTTCTTGTTGATATTGATCGAGGTCGAATCGAATTTTGAACTTTTCCTTTAGTTTGAACAAAACTGCACCATAATTGTGGATGAATCTGGTCGATTTTAGATGAAATCAGACCGTAAATTAGGGGGATATCGAAGGTAATTAAGTGATTGATATGCCTCAATCAAAGGAGCGAATCAATTTGATTCAGATTCCTCGAATTTGGGCTTAAAAGATCGAAGACCTAACCGAAACAAAACAGAGAATGGAGGCTGGGAAGAATCAGCCCATTTTTCACAATATTGAGCACACCCCCTTATTTTTGGGTTAATTATATGGTTTTGCCCACATTTTCAAAAGTGAGACAAAAATGCACAATTCCAATTCCAATTATTTTAAAGTTTCCCATGTTTATTTTATAACCATGGTTACACTTAATGATAAATTTTTATACTATATTATTTTAACTCATTTGATAATTTGTACAAAAATCATTCTAAAATAATATTTGGACTTAAGTTAATGAAAATTTAAATTATTTCTTAACAAAAAAATTAAAATAACTATTATAACCTTTATATAAAAACAATATTACAACAATACCCTTGTAATTAAAACAGAGTTATTACATACTTAGTATAATCGATATTTGAATAATACGATAATAAAGTTAAGATTACATTAGACTTAATATAAAAAGTATTTCAATTATACAAAAATGAACTTAGGGCATGAACATTGGTGAGTTTCTGATTTATGAATTTCTAAAAAAAGAAAAAAAGAAAATGACGTTATAGTAAATAAATGAGGGAGAAACGTTTATCATTTGAGAGATTGTGAGAACTCTTCTCTCACTAAGACAATCTTTAGCTCCAATATCTTTTCCACCATATTTTGAGATGGCTGAAAAGTTATTAATAAGAATTTCTCAAAGAGAATTAAGATGAGAATCTCAACGAATTTCTCCAATGTTTGACATAAAATAAAAGGAGTTTCTCAAAGAGAAAGAGATGTGCAAAGGTTAACAGTATATAGGTGAGAACTCTTATAGGGTTTTCTATAATGTTTATGCTCTTAAAATTACATTATACTTAATATAATTGAATATTCAAATAATACGATAATGAACTTAGAATTAAAAAAATTAATATATGCACGCATATATGATGTGTGCCCGTACGCGTGCCACTTTTCAAGTTTTTTTTAATAAAAATGTTTTATTTTAATAATTTTTCAATGGGTACGGACACACAATCCGTGTGTGTGCCTCAGGCGCGGGCACGCAATTAGTGTGCATGTCTCATGCATGGACATGCGTTATGTACATTTGCCTCTTTTGTATATATTTAGCAAAACAAATTGTGTGTATCTAGCATCACCTTCCAAAAAATTAGTATATTTGTCTAATTTACAATGCTCAATCCTCCATTTTTGTAAGAACTATGTTGCATTTCTCAGAATGGTATAACCTAAATCATCCTTATGGACAATCATAAGAAAATCCTTCAACATAGGATAAAGGGTCCCATTATGGCAAGCACTGTCATTCATACATAAATGATGTAGAGTATGTATATCACATTCTATAGATGCAAGAAAATCTATAGCTTGGTTAGCTTCACAGAAGCAGTGACGAATTTGACATCCTCAAAATACGCAAGGAATCTTCGAGTATCCTTGATGATCATGTCGATTTCTCATGGAGTTTCTCATAATCCTTGTAGAGCATTAATAACAGTTAGGTTATGTCTTTCTATTGTAAGCTTCTTGATACCTAGTCGATGCGCCTGAGTCACGCCCACCCACAATGAAATCGCTTATGATTGTAAAATGGTTGTTGGTTCGATAATGTGATTATCCATAAAGATAATATTACTATTCATATCCCTAAAAATTTAACTTGTTTTCGTATCTCCATTGCCATTCCTAGATCCATCAAAATGTAGTTTGATATGACCACCTATCGGTTTTGCACAAGCAATATGCTTGCCCTTATCACTAGTACAAAAGAAGGGGGGGGGGGGGTTATGAAGCGAAGCGTGGTTGTTCTCAGTGCGGTAAAAGGGTCGGACCGCGCATAAGTGTAACCGCGGTAAGAAGTTGGACTACGGTTTTTTATATTCCGCAATAAAGTCAGACCGCGGTTATATGGGAAATGTGGTGCGCTTCAGTTTTTTTTTAAAATAAAATAAAATGGAAGAGGTCAGCGGTTCTTTTAAATAACCGTTGTACAGTTCCATATTTTTTAAAATTTTTTACCAAAAGCATGATATATCCCCAAATGACAAGCGGTATTTTCTGTTCTTATTCTAATATCATAGCATGCCAGGTCAGTAAAAACAATCAATGATCCAGCATAAATCTCAAGCACAGTACAACCTTACAAGTTAATCGACTTAGCAGAACCTAGGTGCTTGCTAAGAAGAAAAACTCGTATCTAAACAACCAATATTCACTAAAGATTAACTACTTCTGAATACCTCAAATAAAATAGATTATACAGCTCTCGTCATCCATGTCTACATGCCTTCGGTCCATCTCTCAACTTCACCATGATGATGCAACTACAATCATCCACATATAAATCATCACATCTACTGATCTACTTGAAAGTTTGGAACTTACAAACTTGTCGAAACAACATCCTTCATTTAACGCAAGCCATACGAATATCAATTAGGAGAAAATCACAATTAACAATTATGAACATCAAAAAGAAGAAAAATTGACCAAGGGGTAGTACCATATATAAGTGACGCCTTGGTGAAGTGTAGGAGAGTGAGCACCGAGAAGCACCAACCACTGAGGTAGGCTTAGGAGGGCACACAATTAATCAAAGTTGATGCAACAAGTATAATGGCCAAATTAACCACCAGTGACAGTGACAACAAGTAGAGAGTCCAAGAAGCACGGAATTTAGTAGTTTTTAGTGTAAGGGAATAAAAACTACCTCAATTTGTCTCATATTAGTAGTACAAAATGACAAGTTTACTACGGTTCTAAATGCATATATTACTACGGTTGGGAGCCGTAGTAAATGTGGCCGTTATAAACTTGTTTACTACGGTTACAGATTTACTACGGTTAAATATTTACTACGGTTCAGGAATCGTAGTAAATATGTAACCGTAGTAAGTATACTATGGACGTCGTTTAACCACGGTCGTTGTTTTACTACGGTTACCTATTTACTATGGTTGTCTCGAACCGTAGTAAATTGGTAACCGTAGTAAAAAAACACATTTTTCACTCCCATTAAGACCCGTAGTAATAATGACAACCGTGGTAATTTGAGATGTCGTAAAGTTGTTTCAACCAAAGCAACCGTGATAATTTTACATATAGTTAAATTGTTTCAACTGTAGTAAAAGGCAATGAACCGTGTTAAATGTGCACGTAATATATTTGTTTAAACTATAATAAAAAGGATTGATTCACCCATAATAAAATATTTACAACCGTAGTAAAATGTCATCGTCGTTAGTTTGTTACAACCGTAGTTATATTGTATGTCCCATTTATTGGGTCACTATTATAAACAATATGATGTATATATGAATCTGATCGAATTTTATATCATTTACCTACAACAAACAATTCCAATGAGCATCCAACAACCATCCAAATATAATCAAACATCGTTCACAATACCGATCATGTAACAACGTACCTAGCTTGAATTGGTCATCAATTCAAAATCGATCAGTAATGAACAAATCACTAATATCTTGTAAACTAAATAATGTTTCCTAATAATATCACTTGCACAATTTTACCAAGTAAAAGATGAACCTTTGCACAAAAGTAATCCATTGATCTTGAACCTCATCTATCTTGTCCTTTGACAGTGGCTTCGACCCAATAGGTTCTGGATAGCACTGTGCATATCAAAAGTATATATTTTACTTCGATTAAAATCCAATTAAATATGAATTCTAGGGTGCAAATATTAGTTTAACATATATCTCTCCAGGAATAGAGTCTTGTTCTATTCTCATAATACCTCTACAAAAAAAAAGCTAGATTTGTCAACTACCTTTTATTGAAACAACAAATTAATCATGTATAGAACTTCACCAAGACTCCTTACCGAGACATCTATCCATATGGCTTCTTTAATATGCATTGGAACTTGATCCCAACGTGGAACAGAATACAAAATGTTTTCTAGTAATGAAGTTCTGGTTACCTGTTTCTTGTTCAATATGTTTCCTAGATTACAAACAGTTGATGAGCATGTATCATATCCATATCCGTCATTATATGAAAAAGATGTGTTTAATAAGAATACTATACATGTTTATCTTGTAACCATAAAGAATCTAAAGCAATTGCATGTTACATAAATCTCTATGTGCTCAATTGCTCACCCCAAAAAACATAAGCTCTCTTGATTCTTTTTTAACCATGATATCAAGTTCACAGGTATTGTTCTCAGAGCAAGTGAAGATGCGGGCAGTAATACAGGGAAAGGAACAAACAAATAGTGATGGTTGTGACCAAGATGAAAGTTGGTCGACCACAAAGAATGAAGTCAAATCTCTTAAAGTAGAGCTTGAAAAGGTTAAAACAGAGATGGCAGAGCTGCAGAGAGATTATACTGAGCTGCAAAGAGAATATGAGAAGCTTACTAGCAAAAGAGGCAACTCAGGCTGAAGCTGGAAAAAAATCAGAACCTCCTCTCTTTTTAACAGAAAAATAGATGTTGAAGAAAATGGACGGCAACAAACATCAAACCAAGACGGTAACAGGCTAACCCTCAGAAGAAGGTTAACCATCTCCTAGTGCCTCAAATCAGCAACAGAAAAACCTTATGGGCAACACCTATCAGTATAAGCTGGTATAGACTTTTCTGATGAAAAACCCGCCTCTTTTATTTCCATTTCATATCTCTAAGCAAGTCCGTTGAGAATTTCTTGTACAAAAGGTGTGAATAGGGCATATAACTACACCTGCTCACACGCAATCTCATGTGTGATATTCTTTTGGTTCATCTTGAAGTTTCCAAAATATTATTTAGGTTTGGTCATTATGCATATAGTAGTACAATTATGTTCATATGCATTAAGGTATCTGAGTAACTTCATGAGCAAAGTCAATGCTACATATGTGTTTGTAATGGAGAGCTCTGACCATCTGGGAAATTTTGAATACAAATTCTGAAAACCGGCCCAAATTCACTTCATAACTTATTTGTACTTTGAGAAACATTTTGAGCAATCACTGCATACAAATTCTGATTTTGTCGCTCAAATGGTAGTATATATAATCATCACCCTCCCTGCAATATAAATCTTGAGCAATCACTGCATTATGTCACTCTTTACATTTGCATGTAAGTATGTAACTCCTTACAAGCCTCTGATATTCCCGTTAGTGCAGAAATGACTACTTCAGTAATAGTCCCTTTACAAAAAAAAAATACAAATCTCTTGTACAGAGCATAAAAAATCTCATTTTATTGAGGCTTCAATATTCATTTTCTTACAGAAAAACATCCTACGCTTTACTCTTTTTTTTGTCACAAACGATTTCTCCTTATAATTCTGGATATCATTTCCCCTTGTGGTCAAAGCTTTAAGTTGCTGAACATAAATCTTGAAGCTACAACGTTGCAAATTGTTTTATATTCTTCTCTCTACTCAAAAATGTTTAGTTCTTTTTTTTATATATGTTAAACTTGTTCACTTTGTGTTGCTTCATTTATTCATTATACTGTTCTTCAAATAAATGTAGTTAAGATCTGATGCATTATCTGTCACTCAACGTGTATGGCTTCAAAGTTTGAGCATATAATAGACTAATTTGATTTTAACTTATACGACAACATAAATTGTACTTATAATTCCTTGAGTTGATATTTAGATGCCAATCTTATTCTCTTGTATGTTAAGTTGTTTTTCCTTCCTAAGGTGTTATCATCTATCTAAATTCAAGAAACATTTCAAGTAAACAATTCCAATCTAAGGACATCAGACAGTAAGTTCAGCAGCAAAAATTAGGAAAACAAGACCGATCTCAAGGAGACGAGAAGATGACAGCTCCAGAACACCAGCAACACATCAACAAGAAGGCAGAAATTCAGCAAGTTCAGCAGCAAGAAGGCAAGAGAAGATGATCGTTTAACAAGCGATAAAAATAAAAAAATGCAGCAAGTTCAGCAGCAAGAAGGCAGTTATGCAGTAACGAGGTCTTTAGAAGACAAGACACCCCAAAACAGTCTGACGATTCAGCCAACAAATCCATTTTAAAACTGAAGGACAAGAGAGGATAGAAATGGTGCCAACCATGTCAACCTGCATCAATACAACATTTACATTAGAAAGTGAATGAAATCAGATAAACAACGTTATATATGACATTCTGTGGCAAAATCAGATAAACAACGTTTTATAGGCCAATAGACCTTAACTAATACCACAAATAATATATAAGACGATTATATAGAAATTGAACATCTCCCTGTAACAATTTCAGAGAGCAAGTTAAATTTAGATGATACTTACTTATTCATTGCTCTTTTTCTGGATTAATGCATCATTTTGCAAGAAGGGGTGATTTCAGTACGGTGCAACGACTTTGTCTAAGGAGCAAAGATTACATTATTAAGCAACCCCTATGAAATTCTTTGATATTGTTAAACATCAGACTAAGGTCTGCAACAACATTATGTTGCATCAAATAATTTCAGAAGACCAACATAAAATCCAAATTTCCATTTTTTAGCAGCAAATCATACTTCTAGCATAAAACAAACTAGATGTTCCATCATCAGGGCATAGTAGATCTTGCTTCACATTATTCTCTCCAATATGTAAAAGATGAAGGAATAAACCCGATCAGTGGCTTTTGTAAATAACATAAAGTAATGAAATTCATGGATACTCTCAAGGGAACCTTCACTACATAATTAACTTTTTCTACTTCAAAATCATATCCTCAAGGAAATACGTCAAAAGACAAAGAACATGAGTCATCACATGTAAGCAAGTAGACCAACACCAACAAAAATTTCAAGACGCTGGGAAGTATAAATGAATGAGAGAATAAACATGCAAATGGTCCTCATACCAGCATTTAATTAGGTTCGAATTATACAAGAGCATACTTGAAATTAGCAACGCTATATTGCTAAAATATATCTTTTAACTCTTGAAAGTCACCATTAAAATAGACATTATTGAAAGTAACAATATCCTGGAAAGACTATTAGAGTAAAATTAGTAACAGAATGATGCAATGCATAGCATTTGCATTTAACTGCCAAGAAGGTTTCCAACTCTCAGCAACATGATACTTCCATTGAAGGCCATGTTCAATAGTGGACTTAGAAAGCTAATCAAAGAAAGTACACTAGTCTTACCATTTGAAGAATATATATTTTGCTAAAATATGTCTTTTAACTCTTGCGTATCCATCAACTTTTCTTTTGTGTAATTGGATACATTAGTAGTTTGTCAGAATATATCCGTCATGTGGCAAGTCAAGTTTTCTCTTCCCATGATCAGGTTTAAACTCTTTGAACTAATAAAAGTAAAGGAAAATTATAGCAACATTGATATTCTTATCAACATCATTAAACGAAAATTTATCAAACATTTGATTAAACAGCAGCTAAATGCCTACAAAACCAAAATCGATCGAGACGCAACCAATGCAAAATTGAAAATTGGAAAGAGAATTACCAACCTGCAGCGCACGAACTTGATCGATCTGATGCCAACCCAACCACAGCCGCGAAACGACGAGCTCGATCTGGTGAACGATGGAGAGCTCTTGGAAGCAGAAAACGAGAGCTCTTGAGACGCGCCTAGCAAAAACACGACCGGATACCAACCCAAATCATTGACACGGCGGTGGAACACCGAACCTGGTGAACGATGGAAGCAGCACACGAGATTTTCGACGGCTTAATTAGGGCTTAAGAGCAAAAAAAACGATAGCTTTTGGAAGCAGAAATCAATCGATCTAATTTCTACCACGGCCGGCCGATAATTCGTTTAATTTTGTAAAGTAAATTTACTTCAAGTTTTTCCCGCTAATAAAAATTACAATATTACTAGGATTTATAAGAATATAATAAATATGTTAATTAAAAAATATAAAAATTGATATAAGTAATTAAGTTATGATAATATATATTATTAATTTTAAATAAATAAAGTCCAATGGTAAACATATACGTATAATTTACAATAGTTGTGATTAATAATGTAATTATGTATATATTAATTAAAGTCGTGTTAGAACCGTGGTAATATAGCTTACGTAACACATTTATTACGGTTAATAAATGAGCCGTAGTATATTAAACAACATTTTTACTACGGTTGTCAAAACACCGTAGTAAAAAATCTACATAAACACAATGGACCGTATCTTTTATGCGTCTGGTTTATCACGGTTGTGTTACAACCGTAATAATATAGCTTATGTAACTCATTTACTACGGTTGATAAATGAACTGTAGTCTTTTAAACAACATTTTCACTACGGTTGTCAAACAACCGTGGTAAAATATCTGCAAAAACACAGTTTTTATGCGCTTGGTTTACTACGGTTGTGTTACAACCGTGATAATATAGCTTATGTAACTTATTTACTACAGTTGATAATTGAGTTGTGATATTTTTAACAACATTTTTACCACGATTGTCCCAACCGTGGTAAATAATCTGCATAAACACAACAGACCGTAGTTTTTATGCGCCTGGTTTACTACGGTTGTGTTACAACTGTGATAATATAGCTTATGTAACTTATTTACTACGGGTGATAAATGAGCCGTAGTATTTTTAACAACATTTGTACTATAGTTGTCCAAAACCGTGGTAACTTATCTGCATAAACACAACGAATCGTAGTTTTTATACGCCTGATTTACTACGGTTGTGTCACAACCGTGATAATATAGCTTATGTAACCCATTTACTACGGGTGATAATATAGCTTATGTAACTCATTTACTACGGTTGTCCTAGAACCGTAGTTAAAAAGATGCCAAAAAACCACGGTTATACTCGCAACCGTGGTAATTTAACTATGATAACAGAATTACTACAAAAAAACACGAAACCGTAGTAAATGTGTCCGTAGGGGAAGCCCCTTTTTGTACTAGTGTATGTTCTTCCAATTTAAGTTTCTGTTGGCTTTCCCATGCTAGAATCTTAATGACATCGCCCTTAAATCTGGACATTGTAAAAAGAAAACTAGTGCACAAGGACATACAACTGTTTACTAAAGCAAGCTAGCTCTCCTAGAAGCCAATCTCAGTTGAAAAATCAGGTTACAATTGTTTGCTAAACACAAGATAGCTCTCCTAATAATAACAAATAACTTACACTGGATGTTTTGAAGAATGAAGTTTTTCCTAAAACATAAAAAATTAAAATAAAATGCAACCATAAGTAGCAATTGATCCCCACTAGTATGCAACCTTGCACCTTCCAAAATCTGATACAATGGTGTGAGAGGAATTGTAAGATTTTCTACTAGTATTTATTTTATCAACAACTACACTTAACTTAAGAGGAAAAACAATTTTAAGATGAGATTGCAACATTAGATATTTCGTTTAACATTCAAACACAATATAAAGAGATTAAGTTTCCTTTCACATGGTCGCCCAAACAAGTCATCTCTTCTAAATGTAAAGTAAATTCTCGAAGAAGAAGAAAATTACCCAAAGAATTGTATGTTGGAGAAACATGGTAGCTTGAAATTGAATGTTTAGGGCTCAATCACATATAAACTCAGCGAAATCACAAAATTGAGGCAAATCGGCCCCTGATTCACTTTTAATTAGATTAAACTACGAATCTGAGGGTTTAACGTCTTTACAAAATCGTCCAAAAAACCTAAATGCTTGGGCAAGGAGCGAGGTGTACCTGTTCGTGTTGTCGAGAGAGATCTGGCGAGGAGGATAGATGATGGTCCCGAATGATCGACGTCGAGGAATAATAGATGATGGTCCCAAACAACCGGTGTTAAACCCTTCATTTAACGCAAACAACATCCCTAATATAGCCCTAACTTCCTGTCAGGCGGCATTTGGTTGTAGTTTGAGATAAGAAATTGAGGTCTTAAAATGTACCAATTTGGTTGGAACTCGATCGACAAGTGATTTAGAATAAATTAGTGTTTCTTGAAATCATGCCACTGCCATTGATAGATGCTCTCAGTTGAAAACTTATATGATTCACAAACAAAACCTATTAGCAAACCAAACCTAAACCAATTCTTGAGCCATTCTAGCAAAAATCTTATCATGCAATTCCCAATTTTATCTAGATGAAATTTCAATATGGAATTCCAAAACTAGAATCAAACTTCATCGAATATTGATCCAAATACCTAGACGATTGAGGCGGCAAAGGAGAATTAGGCTCGAGAGGTGGGACCCACCCGATCAACCCTAAACTCGCTCTCATCAAACTCGATCTGCTCGCGGGAGCACCAGAAGAACATAGGGTACCTTCTACAACGTCCGTGATGACGCCCTCCCACCACCCGTCGTTGTGAAGGCGTCGACGTAGTCGTCCACCCCAAAGCGCATCGAGCACGGCGGCTCACGCGGATGAGGATGGTGTCGACGAATTCCCGTAGCGGCATGGTCATCAGGCGGTGGTACTCCACTAAGATCTTCTTGGTCCGCCGCGAGCAGGCGCGGAGCACGGTGGCGGAGTTCCACGAGCCACGTAAGGTGGAGCGACGACAGAGGGAGAGTGGCGACGACGCCTAGGAGGAGTGGCGAGGGGGCTGTAAGGTGGAGCGATTCTGGAAGGAGGCAGATAGATTGATAGGGGATTAATTATGTGAAACTCTAAATTTATATAAAGAAGACCGCAATACGTATACAACCGCGGTCCTGCTTTTAAAAAAAATTAAAATGTTGCATCGGTAATATATTTGAACCGCGGTCCGACTATTTAAAACAACTTTATACCGTGTTTATTCTTTCAACCGTGGTCCGTCCATCTTTTTAAACCCCGGTTCAGAACACAAAACTGGGGTAACGAATTTCATTAATTATAAAAAATAAATTACACCGCGTTTATATATATAACCGTGGTCCGTATATATTCTTTACCTCGGTTTTATAAATCCTCTCCAATAATAGTGCGGTTAATCCCCTTTTTTATACTAGTGCTTCTTTGGTTTATTTCTACTAGTCTTTTATGCTTCCAAAGTTCTGAATAATCGATATGAAGCACAAATGTTATCACATCTTGGGTTGTCATTGATTTTGTTGTGAAAAATCAACGCGTTTCTTAAATTCCATATATGCAACCAGGCAAAACATACAAGGTCAAAATTGGACATCGCTCCTCTATTGAATGTTAGATTATCATTAAAATTTTCTCCTAATAAGGCCGGTGCTAAGGTTTCATTAAGTTTCCGTCTAGTTTCATGAAGCACTGTTCTAGTGTATTTGCATATGAAAAATAAATGACTAATGTCCTCATTTGATTCCTTACAAAGAATACATTCAGCAGGAACTCTGTTATAATGCCTATTCAGTCTTTCATTAGTAGGGAGCGTATCTGAGTAGGATTTCCACAAGAAGTGTTTGATTTTAGGTGGTAGATTTAGTTCCTAGATCCAATAGAGGTTTTCTCTAAAAAAAACCTGTTGCTTTCAAGTGAATGTGTTGCTGATTTCACTGAGTATTTTTTGTTGGGAGAAGGCTCCCAAATTAATTGATCCTCAAGGTGTGCAACAGAATATGTATCTTTTTCACTCTTTCTATCATGTGACGTGGAAGGATATTGTGAAGCAGAGGATCATTCCATTCATTATTGTCACTAATAAAGCTAGAGGCTTTTGTGCTCGTGTTGTTAAAATTTAAAAGTCCGTTTAAGTTTCGTTGCCTTGACATTTACCGTTCCAAAAATCTATAGTCTTACCATTTTCTAGTTGCCATCGTAGTTGGCTTTGAAATTCCTTTACGAGACTAAGTAATCTCGTAAATTGTCATGCAAATTTTTTGTTTTTTTGGAGAGAGAATATACACTCTTTCTTGATATATATATATATATATTTTAATAATATGCACCCAAGCTATTTGATTCGGTGAGGATTTTCCATAATATTTTCATTTGTAATGATTGATTAATGCTCAATCCTCTATTTGTTATATATACATATTCAATTATTCAATAGTAAGCATCAAAATTGATTCGTATTACACTTTTCATATAATCAAAGTACTAATTAAAATTCAGTTTTGCTCAAGGAAATAGTACTAAACTAGTGTAATACTCGTGCCTTGCATGGGAATTTTTTATTTTATTTTACAGTTGTAAAAATTATATAATTTTATTATCAAATAATGATTGTTTTAATATATACTTGATTAGTTATTTAAATTAAAAATGACAAATTTACTAAACAAATTAAAGATATAAAAAATTACATTATATAAAGAGAGACGGTACTCTCTATAACTTTATTAATCGTACAAATTGGTTAAGTAGTCTTACAAACAGGAATAGCTACAGTCTTTTACATCAATAATTCTAAAACGATAAAACATAATAAAAAAGTCATTTAACTCTAATACATGAAAATGACATGTTAAACATAATAAATGGCGCGATGTTCAAAATTGCTACAAATTATCAAAAACTTCCTTGTATATTACATTAGTTGTAGTATTATATCTCTTATTGTCTTTGTCACAAATCAAGATCTTCAAACCTTTCTTGCTAGTCACCCTTGAAGAAGCAACATAAAACTGACCATGACTGAAAACAGGGCGTGGAAGATACAAACCAACATTGGCAAGAGATTGGCCTTGGCTCTTGTTTATGGTCATAGCAAAACACACACTCAAGGAAAATTGTCTTCCTTGAAACTTAAAAGGAAATAAAGTGTCTGACGGTGACATTATCATGCGAGGAATCAAAACCGTATGTCCAATATTATTGCCTGATATAATTCTACCTTGTATGACATGACTGCCAAGCTGCGTGGTTATCAATCTCGTCCTGTTGCATAAACCCGAAGTCTGATCAATATTGCGAAGCAACATAATAGGGACCCCAACCTTAAGTTTCAGTACATGATTCGGCAGACCAGAATATCTAATACTATTCAAGAAGTCAGACGAATAAATATCAGCATGACTATCTTTAACAGAACTTGTCTTGCACAAACTATCGGAACTGAGATACCTTTTCATCACCAGGCAACGAAGACAATATATACTCATTAACTTTATCTACCTCTTCGTGTGTTGGAGCAAGAATTGCTCGTTCTTCAAAGTATGCCGGAGTCAACTGATCTTCCATAAGAGAGGGATAAACAGATTTGACACCTGCTGGAATTGGATCTAAATCAAAATCCTTCACCAATAGTTCATCGGGAATTTCAATTTGCGCTTTCCCATCATTGTCAACACCTACATTCCCATCTCCGATGCTTAATACCCAAGCAAAAAATTTATTTGCCTCTTGGATCTCAGATTCAGATGTACCTTGTTGAATCCTCATGTTTCTTGTTAGAGTAAGAACTTTGCAATGATTCCACAAATAAGAGGAATTAATTGTAGCAAAAACAACATCTTGCCTGCTACCTTTTGAGATAACGGGTAGGATTTGCCTAAAGTCTCCACCAAATACTATGACTTTCCCTCCAAAAGGCTGTTCTAAACTAAGAGGATTTGTAGCCTGTAAAATATCTCGTAATGTCCCGTCTAAAGCTTCAAAACATAACTTATTCGTCATGACAGCTTCATCCCAGATAATAAGTTTGGCGGCACATATCAACTCAGAAAGTTCCGTACCTGAACATATATGACACGTTGAATCCTCATTAACTTGCAAATGTATTTTAAACCTCGAATGAGCAGTTCTGCCACCGGGTATTAGGAGAGCCGCATTTCCACTTGAAGCAACAGTAAGGACTATTTCACCTTTTGACCTTATAGCCGACGAAAGTGCCCTCCATATATAAGTTTTGCATGTTCCACCATAACCATATAAGAAGAAGACACCCTCGTTATTTGATATAACAGCATTCATGATTTCATCATAAACCCCTTTCTGTTCCATTGTAAATCTAGAAAGTAATTGAGCATGCTCCTCAGCTAGAACTGTCGTGTCATATCGAAGTTCATCTTGTATAAGTTTGTTGACACTTTCACTAATAAGACTTGAATCTATAGGAGGCATGGTTTTGTAGTGACTCAAACTACTACCATTCCGTTGTAATAACTTGTCAATTTCGGCAAGTGCATAGTTTTGTAGTTGCTCATCTGTTAGATGCAAATATGCATATATATAGCATGCACGTGTCACAACAATTAAATGAGTACAAAATCTGCATGTAAGAATAAATACAGTTAACATTATGATCATTTAAATATTAATATTGAAATGCATACCATCAATTCATAGAATTCGCCTCTGTTTGTTGAGAATATCATCTGCTAAAAGCCTCCATGTTTGTTCCCAAACAAACTCTGGTTGTGCCATGCTATCAGACAACAAAAGAAAAATATATAGACTCCTAATGTAGTGCGCCGATCCCCAAAAACTTGCTTCAGTTATCCCGTCGATGTATTCTCTGTCATCGTCTAACAACCCCAATGCATAGCAAGCTTCTTTAAATGTAGAATAAACTATACCCTCAACAGTACGTAAATCTTCGTAGCATGTGGGTCCTTTAATATGATTCAACATAATTCTAAGATAGTACTTCTCGCCACTACCTGGAGGTACATGATAAATCCTTCCAATTGAACCACGTCTATCACGTTTTTTCCAATGTTTAGATGAAGGTACCCAAATAAATTTCTCTGGAAATTCAGAATATGTCAAATCTTTACCTTCTGGAAACTTCTTGTTAGAAGTCATCCATTGGAGAAACATTGATTTTTCACTTTCATGATCATTTAAGACTGCATCAATAGGATCATCATCATCAAATAAAACGCTTTCCTCACCAGGAAGGTGCAAATTCAACCGTTGAACAGCAGGAGTCCTGTAATGAATATCAAAGCCAAAAATCCTCCAAGCAGCTTCACACGCCGATATATAGCGGCAATTGTAGTAGTTTTTGATTTCGTCAATGCCATCATCACCCAAATTGTTTGCATCAGACCTTGTTATTGCAACAGTGACGCGATCATGCCCTTTATTTATGTACTTGAACAGATACTTGATAGAGCCCGATCGATTACACCATTCAACGTTTATATGTGCATTGTACTTTAATAGAAGAAATGCATTGTAAGGAACCACATACCGATTATTAAGAGGAACTCCACTCTTTTCGATCGTTCTACCATCTTCACGTCATCTATATACAGGGTATCCATCTTCATCAAAAATCGTATGTTCAACAAATTGTTTTGGAAAGTACTTTATACACTTTCCATCTGCCATACACGAAGATGATGGATTAGAAGCTCCGCATGGACCATGCATCATGAAATTTGACACCGCATTGTATAACTCAACATCCTCTGTTTGGTGTGGTATTTCAGCCGAGATGACCTTATCAATATCTGTAGTGGTTGACAACTTAGATTCTTTATCCAAAAACAACAAAATATGGGCATGAGGCAAACCACGCTTTTGGAATTCGATTGTGTAAATAACTGCACAACATCCAAATGACTTAATAAATACAACTTATCAAATATATTAAAATAAATAATAAATTGAAAAATATATAGAGAAATTACCCGAATTAACCTTGCCAAATATTTGTTTAACTTTGAAATCGTTTACCATGGACTCCAGTTTCATGTGGAAGACTCTACATATAATGTCTGGACGATCCTCTGGATGTAGACCCCTTTCTTCGCAAAACTTCACAATTTCAGACCATTTTGAATTGCATGTGAATGTTATGAATAGATCGGGATAACCATGGTGTTTGCATATTGCCATTGCATCTTGATAGTTCTGCTGCATGTATCTCGGACCGCCTGTAAATGAAGATGGCAATATTATTCGCTTTCCAGATGAAGCTGGTGCTGTCTGACCCTTGCTTGTTGCCGTTGAAAGATTTTTATATGAATCAGCCCGTATAGTATGCTGATTAGTTCGATGGTAGTTCAACCTCTCTGCTTCAATCATCGCATAAACATCAACCAAGAATTGTTGATACAATTTTCTAGATAACCTCAGAGTCCCGGCTTCGCCTCGACGCTCGTGGATTCTAAACTGACAGAATTCTTTAAGTGTCACCCTTGTCCTCTTCCTTGCAGAAGTACTGCATCTTTCACTTAAACCTATGTCAATCCTGTAGCCATCCTCACCATAAGGGAATGCCAATGGATATTGAAGCGTAAGGTACGAAGGATGCAATTCGTGAATCCGTTGTAATTGACCAGACCTTGTCTGCAGTATAATGTCCATGTGCGTGTGATATGTATCAATATCACCAAGAATAAGAGCAGCAACCTTGGAGCACGTTGGGAGATTATATCTCCGAGCATCAGTGTTTCTTGTGCTAAGCAGGCACAACTTAAGATCTGCCACACCTTCATCCTTAAATCTATCTCTGGCCATTCTAAATGCCTTTGCATGGGGGTTGTGTTGATCTATCATCTTTCTCAACTCCGTCACAAGAGAATCATCAACTTTTTTAACCCTAGAGCTGTCATAATTAAACATCACAATAATATCTTAATAATAAAAATTATATTAAATAATCATCCATATTAACAAAATGAATATAAATATACAGAATCGACATACCTAATGGCACTGATTCTGTTTGAATCCTCGTTTTGAGTATCATATATATAGAGTTGCGAAAACTTTGGTGTTGCGCCAGGAACTGGTAACAAACTCCCTATTCTGTGAAAATTCTGGCCATGCATTCGGTAACAATAAGGTCCACGACCTTTCTTGATGGGTAAGACCTTTCCTCCCAAAGATGTAAAAGCAAACATCATATTATAAGCTATAATATTCTCACAAAATTGTTTGCTTTTTGGATGCCTATTTGTCAAAAGATTCTTCAGCAACGGTGGTGGCTGTTGCAACAATGGCAGCTCAATTTTTCCTTTCATGCAACATAACGAAGATATATGACATATACCTTCGCTTGAAGGGTCTTGTATATTTAATCTTTCAGCATGCCACAGTAATGCACCACAATGTAGACATTCATACATAGCTTCACAGTGATCTAGGTATTGCACTACGAAATATAGATGAGCATTAAACAATATACAAACTAATATTACAAATTCACCAAATAATACAAATGAAGTACCTGGTTTACCAGTATGATTTCTCATTGTTCTATTCACTTCTGAGACAGGAACTGTTGAGTATAATATTGTAATAATGAATAAATGTCGATAAATCAAGTATTTAAAAATAACAGACACTCCTAAAAGTTGTTTATTTTGAAATCAAGATAGGACATTATAACGTGTTAAACAATCTTAATGCAATACAAAAAAATGGTTTTATCAGTACATCATGATACATATATTGATATAAAAAATACCATTACGATTGTTTGGTAATCTAGATGAACGGCCTCACAACGCAGACGAACTGGTAGGACCTGAAAATTACGTACACATAAAATGACATATTATAAACAACATCGAAATTAATATAATATATGTATGTATATCGATATATGCCCGCGGAAAACTTCCTAAGGAATTACCATTAACCGTAATAGATAAGGGTGTAGCTTCGTTACGTACAGAGTTCGCAATATTTCCAAGTATAACTCCTGCACAAATGTCGATACTTGTATGTTATATAATATTTTGTAATGTTCATTTACTAAGAATATTTTATGTTTACCTGATTCAATTAGTGGTGTTCCATGCCTCTTATGCCTAATCGTATTCATTCTCAACATTCTCTTACGTCGAGCTAATTTGTAAAAGGAAAATAATTACAAATATTGTACGACAATAATTGACTTTATTTATTGAACAACATCATACCTTGTTCAACTTTTGTTACATCAATTTGATTGGTAAGACTCGCGTTTTGTAACGGATCTGTAAATGATAAATAAATATATCATAGTATAAATATTGATGTAAGATAAAATATAGTATAATCCTTAATATACATGACTTTATAAAACATAAATTTGTTACCCTCGTTTTCCTTGTCATTGAGGCTTATAGGTGGAACCAAGTTTGTATGAGTTTGATCCACTAATGGTAAATGTAAATCTGTCGGCGTAACGTTGACGCACACTGCATAAATACATGGTTATTAAAATTTATATTTATAAATTAAACCTAATCGACGATTATAACATAACTACTATATTTAGTATACTTATAACCATAATTGAATACTACCATCACTTATTTGTGGTACATTAGATGAACATCCTGTCAATGTAGATGAATTTCTTGTACCTGACATTAAAGTATTACATAATGATAGATTAGTAATAATCTAAATATAATGATCATGCATGTGTACCCATTAAAAACTTATAAAAACAATGTAGGTTAATGACTAACCATTAAATGAAATAGACAATGGTCTAGATTAGATAAGTACGGAGTCACTCATATTTCCAAGTATATTTGCTGCATAAATTTATGGTTACGCATGCTACCCTGGAGTGTTTTACATTATAATTAAATATAATATATGTTTTCTAACCTGATTCGATTAGCGGTGTTCCATGCCGCTTATGCCTTATCACATTCATTTGTAATTTCCTCCTCAATCGAGCTGATTTGAGCATGAAAATAAATATTATAAATTAATAAATCACTCATTCATACCACTTTAAAAAATACCATACCTTGTTCGACGTTTTGCAGAAGATTTTGTTCTGTAAGCATGACATTTTGCAATTGAGCTGCAACATAGTTTTCTTTTTATCGAACACTAATAGGTAAATGTGAATTATGAACGTTTTCATAAGTTCGGTATTGCAGAGTCGTCGGAGTAGATGAATTTCTTCTACCTGAACATTAAAGAATTAAATAACTATATATAGTTTTTGTTTGTAAATAATCAAACAATCTAATTTACATAATTTTTGTTCTCATTAACAAAACGAAATTAAATTTATTTTCAACATTAATTATTTTCCGAAACAATGATATTATGTCTTCGAGGAGTATCAAACAATAACTACCATATAAATGAAAAATTGAAGTAAATAGATAATATACTGTAACAAACATTACTAACCATTTGAAATATCGGACGTTGGGATACGATCATTAACGGAATAATTGGAAGTACCTAAACATTAAAGTATCAAAATAAGGATAGATTAGTAATAATCTCAAACTTCAAGATTATTCATGTATACCCATTAAAAAATAATAAATAAAAATTCATTCATGACTAACCATTAAATGAAATAGATAATGGTCTAGCTTGGATAAGTACGGAGTCGCTCATATTTCCAAGTATATTTGCTGCATAAAATTATGGTTACGCATGATACCCTTTAGTGATTTACATTGTAATTAAATATAATATATTTTTTCTAACCTGATTCGATTAGCGGTGTTCCATGCCGCTTATGCCTTATCACATTCATTCGCAATTTCCTCCTCAATCGAGCTAATTGTAACATGAGAATTAAATAAGGAATAATATAAATTAATAAATCACTAATTTTATACCACTTTTAAAAATACCATACCTTGTTCGACATTTTGCATATGATTTTGTTCTATAAGCATGACATTTTGCAATTGAGCTGCACCATAGTTTTCTTTGTCTCGAACACTAATAGGTAAATGTGAATTATGAACGTTTTGATCAGTTCTGTAGTGCAGAGTCGTCGGAGTAAATGAATTTCTTCTACCTGAACATTAAAGAATTAAATAATGATATATAGTTTTTGTTTATAAATAAGCAAACAATCTAAATAATTTTTGTTCTAATTAAAAAACAAAATAAAATATATTTTAAACTTTAATTTTGTTCCGACACAATGCTATTATGTCTTAGAGAAATATTTGACACTAACTACCATATAGACGAAAAAATTGAAGTAGATAGATAATCTACTGTAACAAACATTACTAACCATTTGAAATATCGGACATTGGGATACGATCATTAACATAATAATTGCCAGTACCTCCAAGTGTAGATCCTGCATAATTAGTATTTATATTAAAGTTCATATTACTATTTAGTAGACAAAATTTCAACAAAAAATGCAAAATATTAACCTGATCCATTAGAAACTGTCCGTTGTCGTTTCTCTCTAACAACAGGCAATCTCAACGTTCTATTATATCGGGTTAATTCGTCCATAACAAAATCACCCTGATAAACTAAGATATAAATATTTAAATAAATATATCTACATAAGAATCATCTTATTCAAATACATTAACATGTTTACCTACATAATTTATAATATTAATTAAATAAGACATATTATTTTACAAATCTAATATTGGATATTAAAAATAACAAATTAATACATGAAAGTACTTTAAAAAAATCATTCAACATTGCATTAATAAATGTCAATATTTATTTATTATTTAATTACTATATAATTGCAAAAAAAATTGATAAAAAAATTATTGACATTTTTTACCGAATTTACTTATGGATAAATGAGTTATTAATACATCATTTTGTCATTCAATAAGAAGTTTGCCATTAAATCAGAAGCCCGCAAAATTAAATAGTGGCTCGGCCCAAAACTCACTCCCTCACTCCCTCACTCTGGGCCACATTTCCAAACCAAGCCCATTTGCCTAAAACCCTAACCAATGTAACCCGATCCCTATCACCAAACGTTTGCCTCATTTGTCTCGGTCAAACCCTAGCTTTCCTTTCCAGAATTCTCTTTCCTTTTCCAGATCTCCTCACCTTTTTGTCGTTCCATTTCCAGATCTCGACCTCCATGGCGATTTCGATCCGAGCTGTCGCCATGGCCAGACCTCTCGTCATCCTCGCTTTCGCTCCATTTCCAGCCTCAAACCCTAGCTTTCCAGAAATCT